>CM035173.1:74128598-74211161 GCA_020205615.1 Panax quinquefolius | reverse complement strand
ATTCTTGATCGAGGCCATTGTTTGAAAGTCTTCTAGCCTTTTCTTCCTTGACAAAATACCCATACATAAACTTTGCGTAGCCCAGAGGCATTTGTTTGATGCCTCAAAGAAAGAGGTATGTTAATCTATAGCTTTTAAACAACTCCAAACCCTCTTGAAGCTGCTTTTATCTTCCCGCTTTGATTACGTAGTCTCTATGGATAAGGAGCAGGAGGGATGAACAAGCCGAAATATCTTGATCACTTGGTTTCTCGATTGACTCTTCTTTATTCTTCTTCACTCCCCCTTTCTCAAAACTTTCTTTAACCAAACTTTCCTCAGAAAAGGTTTTTATCATGACTGTAGCCGTTTCCTCGTCAATAAAAATTAGGCAGCGGTAGCGCCATCTCTTCAAATCGTAGTCTGCTTACGACCTAAAATGATAGCGACATTGTTCTTTAACTTCCTTCTTGGATTAGCCTCTGTTGTGTTAGCGATGAACCACATGGTACATTGTTAAGCATCTTGTATGATCATTTGACCCATTTGAGTTTCTAAATTTTTGATAGCCACTGCTTGGCTTTTAATCATCACCTCTATATTTTCCATATACTTCATCATCATCTCCTCCATCTCTGATTTCTTCTCTTGCTGAGGTGCAGGTGGTGGATGATGTTGTTGTTGCTGTTGAAATCCTGGAGGGTAGGGTTGTTTCGGTGCATACTGTTGATGAGATGGTTGTGACTGAAACTGATGTTGTGGTTGAAAGTGCTGACTTTGTTGATTTTGATTGTTTGACCAACTGAAATTTGGATGGTTGCGGTTGTTGGAGTTGTAGGCATTCTGAAATTGACTCTGATTTTTCTGATAGTTGCTCACATACTGTATTGATTTTGAACTAATTGCACATTGATTGGTTGAATGTGATCCTGCAAATATCTCACATACAAAAGCAACTATCCTCGCCTTACTCTCCGCCAAAGAATTAATCTTCTTTGCCATAGATGCCATCTGAGCTGACAACTGAGTTTTAACATCCACCTCTAACAATCCTACAACTTTGGGCTGTGACATTCTAGCTGTAGGATTTTGAAAATCATTCGCTGCCATAGTCTCTATAAGATTTGTAAGCCTCTTTATAGCTCTTAGCCCATAAAGCTCCTCCTGCAGCAGCATCTACAATCGGCCTTGATTGCCATCCCAATCCATTATAAAATATATTAATCACCATCCAATCTGGCATACCATGATGTGGACACTTCCTTAGCATCTCTTTATACCTTTCCCATGCTTTATATAAAGATTCACCCTACTACTGCTCGAACTAGGAAATTGTTGTCCTCATTTTAGCAGTCTTAGCCATTGGGAAAATTTGGCTAAGAACTTTTGTTCTAAGTCCTCCCATGTTGTAATTGATCCTGATGGCAAAGAACGGAGCCAACTTATAGCCTTGTCCCGTAAAGAGAATTGAAATAGCCTGAGCCTGATTGCATCTTCTGTCACCCCGTTGTACCTGAAGGTGTCACATATCTCTATAAAACTCAATAGATGCTCGTTCGGGTCATCTGTTAGCAGCACCCCCCAAATCGTATTGAAATTATTTCACCATTTGAATAGTGCCCGCTTTATCTCAAAAGTGTTGGTAGCCGCTATAGTCGGCCTGAATATACTTGATCAGTAATCCATTTATCTTCTAGATTGAATAATCTCTCAAGGCCTCATGTTTCTCTCTTTGCTCTTCTACCGCCATATTGATGTTGTGTTCTCTAAATCGCCAGATATTCCTATCACTCTCGATTTTCAACCTCTGTCGTTGATGTTGTCCTGTGCAGGTGTCAACTCGGAATTGGATGATCGCGTGTGCATAAAATATATACAAGTACCTGAAATATAAACAAAAGCAAAAATAGAAATAAGATAAGATAAGATTTGTCTAAGTCACACAAATTTAGCATTAATTGATGATTTATAATATTAAAATAACCGCTTTTCCACTAAAGAATTAACCAAAACTTGTTGCCTCCTTTCTAGTCTAACAAAAAGGACTCTAACTCATGCAAGTATACATGGGTCAACAAGTAGTACAGAGTAAGAAAAGTATCGATCCACGGAGAAAGGTGTTAAATCTAAATTATCATGCAACAACTATATCACTATTTTTATATGCTTAAACAATCAACTCACAATTAAATTTAATTCTAAATTAATTCATGAAATAAAAATTATAATTACTAAAGTGATGTAATCAAATTGGAGAAGAATGGGATTCTAATTTCATTTAATGTTCCATTCAAACTGCAACCCTCATGTAATGTTTAAATATTTAACATGGAAAACTAGTCAAGGGCACAAAAGTGGACATAACCATTTTTCAATGAAATATGACCAATTCACATAACCTCCACATTTGATAGAAATTATGTAAGCATCACAATTACCAAAATCACTCTATTTCTATGTGAGTTTAAAGCAAATATGATTTAAATGCAAGCTCTTTTAATGACTACATATGATGAAACAGTATATGTCTATCCGGCCCACGAATCACAAAGCTTAAACAAATCAGCCTCATGAAAATATGCCATTATGATATAATCTATACTTATATTTCATTTTTCAAATCCATATAAGCAATTAGTGTGAATGGTGATCAAACATTCAAGCATTATGCATAATCATAATGGGTAAACTAACGATAAATATACAACAATACATTCAAATATACATATTTAAACTACACATCAAAATCCATTAGAATCCCATAATGGAGTTTACTACATTTCTGAACCAAAAGCCATTATGGGATCAAAACAAAACATGGAATTAAAAATGCAAACAAAAAGTTATAAAGAAATGAGAGAATCAAATATGCAAATTTCTGCCGCAAGTTATGTTCCAGGCTTATCCAAGTCACCAACAATCTCCAAAAATGAAAACTAGATTTTATTTAGTAAAGAGAGGAGATAGAAATGTATTATCAATGATTAAAAACCTCCCTCTAATAGCTAAAAGCTAAGAACCCTAATAATAATATGAAAACTGATAAAAGACTCTCAAAAACCACTTCTGGTGCCAACCATATCATTTCGGTTGAGCCAAATACGCTCAAATTCAAATTACAAAAAGTTCAAAAAAAGTAATCAGAAGACTCGCATGACAGGCGCAGCGAGATTACTAATATAAAATGATCATGAGCGCCGCCATGTGTTTATCGGCGATTGCTTAGCGTGGGTGAGCCAAGTTCTCTTTGGCGATGAGCGTTTGTGCGATGGTGTAAATTGTCTAGCTGTCTTTGTATGCGGCGCAAGCGCAGCTATATCGAAAGCTGAATGGCGCCATACCATAAGTTTCTTTAACGTTCTTATGCCTTCTGATGTCTTCTTCCTTCTTCTTTTTATTCATTGTTTGCTTGTTCTTCATTCCTTCTCTTCTGCACTGCATTTCTCCGCTGCTTAGCTTCATGCCACCATGCCAATCCATGCTTTTACATGCCAATTCATTCCTTATGTTGCTAAAAGGGGTTCCAACTACATTTACTGCAAAACAAACATAAAATGCAAATAAAACATAATAAAACAACTTAAGTTGAGCATAATTCTCGTGAGTTAGTAACCAATAAGTAGGTATAAAACCTACTTATCAGTAGTGGCAACGACTATTGATAATTTTTGGAATCTCGCTTCCCCAATACTGTTTCAATCGTTGCCATTTTACTTTGAATATATTATTCGGATCTTTGCCTGCTATTTCCACTACACCGTGAGGGTATATTGTTTTCACCAAGAAAGGGCCTGACCATCTAGATTTGAGCATTCTCGGGAACTGTTGTAGCCTTGAATTGAACAATAGAACTAATTGCCTTAGCTCAAACTTTCTATCAAAGATTTTTTGATCATGTCATATTTTCAGCTTCTACTTGTACAGTTTTGAATTCTCATATGCGTGCAGCCTAAATTCATGAAGCTCATTCAATTTGAGAAGTCTTTTCTCCCATGCGGCTTTGAGATCAAAATTTAATTTTTGGATGGCCCAGTATGCTTTATGCTCTAGCTCCACGGGAAGATGGAAAGCTTTACCGTAGACTAACTGATACGGAGACATCCTAATAGGTATCTTGTAAGCCGTCTTATAAGCCCAAATTTCATTATCTAGCTTTAAAGACCAATCTTTTCGAGTGGGGTTGACAATCTTCTCCAAAATTTGCTTGACCTCTCTGTTAGATATATTGTGGCAATTCTGCGATTAACCCCATAGTTCGTCAAGAGAGCCGTGAAATGTCTGTTACAGAAATGGCTTCCCTCATCACTGATAATTGCACGCGGTGTACCAAACCTCGTGAATATGTGTTATTGCAAAAACTTCAAGACTACCTTGGCGTCATTTGTCAGTAATGCTACTACCTCAACCCATTTAGAGACATAATCTACATGACAAGATGTACAAATTGATGCGTGACAACGAAATGATCCTATGAAATCGATCCCCTAAACATCAAAATTTCTACCTCCAATGTCATGTTTTTTGGGGCATTTCATTCCGCTTCGATGTTGCCCACCCTTTGGCATCTTTCACACTTTTGAACGAATTGGTGGGCATCTTTAAATAGGGTGGGCCAGTAGAATCCAGCTTGTAGTACCTTGGCAGCTATCCTCTCACCTCTATAGTGTCCCACATACATAGATGCATGACACTCATGTAAGATACTTTATGTTTTGCTGTGAGGGATACATCGTCTAATCATCCTATCTTCACATTTCTTGAATAGAAATGGTTCATACCATTTGACATCATGAAGAAATTTCTTCTTTTGTTGCCATGTCAAGTTTGGAGGGAGGATGTTGCTAACCAAGTAGTTAAGCAAAATCGATGCATACGTGGGCATTCGCCTTGGATCACAAAAAGTTTTTCATCCGGGAAAGACTCATTGATTAACACTTTTTCTTTCTTGTCTTGACCCAGATTTTCCAATCTCGGAAGATGGTTAGCTATCTGATTCTCAGTCCCCTTCCTATCTCTCGATTTCCAAGTCAAATTCAAGGCGGTAAAATCCATCTAATCAATGAGGGTTTGGCATCCTTCGTGGGCAATCAAATCTTGTATGGCGAGATGGTCTGCATGTACACCACCACTTTTGTCCCAATCATGTATGAACAAAATTTTTCAATGCAAAGACCAATCGCAAGTAACTCTTTCTCAAGTTGTGTAGTTAAGTTACACATATGTTAAGGTTTTGCTAGCATAGTAGATAGCATGAAATATCTTCTCCATGCATTGTCCCAAAATAGCCCTTACTTCGAGGTCACTTGCATCACACATCAATTCAAACGGAAAGGACCAATATGTTGCCACTATGATTGGTGATGTTGTAAACTTCCTATTTAGATGCTCAAATGATGCCAAACAATCTTCGTCGAATTTAAAAAGGTGCATCTTTCTCCAACAAGCTGCATAAAGGTTTTGTAATCTTGGAGAAGTCCTTTATAAACCGGCGGTAGAATCTAGCATTTCCAAGGAAACTACGTACACCCTTCACCGAGTTTAGTGGTGGCAAACTCTTTATCGTTTCTAATTTTGCATTGTCAACCTCCAACCCCTTGCCTGAAACTTTGTGTCCTAGAATGACACCTTCTTGCACTAGAAAATGGCATTTCTCCCGATTAAGCACCAAGTCCGCTCTCCACAACGCTTCAACACCATGATCAAGTTTTCCAAGCAAGCTGTTAAAAGAATCCCAAAAAACCAAGAAATCATCCACGAAGAACTCTACATTCCACTGCACCATATTGGAGAAGATGGCCATCATCCACCGTTGGAAATTTGTCAGTGCATTACATAGACCAAATGACATCCTTTTGAAAGAAAATGTACGTAAGGGCAAGTGAATGTTATCTTTTATTAATCTTCAGGAGCAATAACTACCTGATTATACCCTAAGTACCCATCTTGAAGGAAATAATATTTGTGAGCTGCCAATCTATTTAGCATCTGATTAATAAATAGGAGAGGGAAGTGATCTTCTTTGGTAATCCATACACACTCTTCATCAAGTGACAGTTCTAGTAGGTATTAACTCATTATTCTCATTTGCTACGACCTGGCCATTACCCCTTTATTTGGTATGCATTTCACTAGATTAACCCAAAAGCTATCTGAGATAGGATATATAATTCATGCATCTAACCATTTCAAAATCTCCTTGTTGATAACCTCTTTCATAATTGGGTTGAGCCTCCTCTGCTGTTCCACTATAGGTTTGATATCATCCTTCATCAAAATTTTATTCATGCAGAAAGAGGGGCTTATTCCCTTGATATCAGCAATAGCCCATCCAATTGCGGTTTTATATTCCCAAAGAACTCTAATCAACTTACTTTCCTAAAATGTGGTTAGAGCAGATGCAATAATAACAAGAAAAGTATCCGATTCACCTAAGTATGCATACCGAGGAGAAAGGGTAGTGGTTTGAGTTGTAGTGTATAAGGTACCTCTAGGGATGACCTTAAACGATCCCCGAAGATTTGTATCTGAAACTCAAAGATTCCAAAGGGATCTTGTAATGCCCCTCAAATCCGATTACATCTTCAAACCCATATTCCCGATGCGTCACGAGTACTTCATATTCCAAACATACATCATTATATAACAAAATATAACAACATACATTCTCAAATCCCAAATTCTATTATCTTAAAATCTTTCTTTAATACAAATAATAGTAATTACATTATTCCCTTACTTCTTACAATAGTGACTTTCATCTGTCCCCAAGGATTCATAATAGTTTTACATAACTATTTTACCAGGTCTTCGCTTGGTCTTCACGCTTATTCATATAATGAATAACGTTCTTCTTCGTGACACCAGCTTGCATCTATCTCCAGTAGAATCCTTTAATTCTTTTATTCGTATTAATCGAAACTATTTTTGATTTAAAGCAAGTGTGAGCATTTAATTTCTCGTGAAGTTATAGCAATTGAATAAACAACATCAAATTTTAAACATTCTTTTAAATCTTTAATAACCGAACAAAGGTTATGAAGCAGCTCAAATAAAAGGAATAAACTCTGATTCTTATCATTTTAAAACATTAGTCACATTCACTTTGACATACTTTCATGCTTTTACTCTTTAATTTACATTCTGTCCTGCTATAATCTTTAGCACATACTTAACATTAATAGTTTATGAATAAACAAAACTTTTTCACATAAACAGTTCAATCACAAAACAGTTTATGTCACATAAACACCAAAATGTTAAAAACTTGGCACATGGCATCATCCATACTAACACCTTGTACAAATATCACACATTTGCACTTAGGTAAAACTTCTCAAGTTTAACATCTGAGAGAGTTGAAGAAACTAGCATTCATTTAAAATATTAATGAAGTTAGGAAAATTTCCTTACGATGTACTACGACTTATAGTTTACGTTTGAATCGCTTCATCAAAATCCCAGATATCACATATAAGAAACACATATACTAATTAGTCATATACTTGACTTACGCATTAGTTTAAACTTAACTAATAACCCTCATATTTTCTATATAATTAAATCGTAAATTTTGTGTATAATTTTTTTTTTTTTATTTTAAAGGTGGGAATATGTATAAGGTAAAGTATATGTATATATGTGATAAATAAAATTTATTTATTACATGAATAATTACAAATAATTTTTTTAGAATTATTGATCATTATAAATTATATTTTTATAAATTAATTTTTAATAAAAATATTTTTATTATTTATTTTCCATGAAAATATGATTATATATTATTTAAATAATATATGAAATGATTATTGGAATTATTATAATAATTATTTTATTATATGAATTTTAGTTCAGATTATTAAGTTAATTATTTTAACTTAATTAATAATGTTATATATGCAAGATAAATCGATATATGGAATCCAAACCCTAATTTTGGATTTTGAATAAAGGAATGAGAATAATAATATAATATTAATTATATTTCAAAGTATTATAAATATGTATTGTATGTGTATATTGATAATGGTTGGTCAATTATATTGTATATCATGATAAAACCCTAGCATTATTTGTTAAACCCTAATTTAAAACTCAAATGTGAGTTCTGTTATATGATCATATGTAATCGCGTTATGTGTTAATTAGATAGATATTATAATTAATTAAAAATTATAAACCCTAATTATTAGAAAAACCCTAATTATTAAAAACCCTAAAAATTTAAGAAACTAAATTAGAAACCCTAATTGCTAATTTAAATGCTAAACCCTAATTGCTAATTAGTAAGCCTTAATTATAATTAGTAAACTTTAAACCTAATTTTCATGTTCTATGTAATTAGAAAACTAATCAAAATTAGAAAACCTAATTTTACCATTTTTAGAAACTAAATTTTAATTTTTTTTACCCTAATTAGAAAAAAAATCCTAGAAACTAATAAAATTTTTTAACTTAGGGTTAAACCCCAAGGTTCAAACCCTAAGGTTTGCCAAGATTTACATTTTAGCCATTAAAATTATAAGCCAAATGACTTAAATGCCCCTTTTCACATTTTTTTTATTAAGTTACTTGTGTATCTTGCTAAAATATGGAGTTGTTGACCTACTAGATCAGCCATGTGACTAAATTATACACACATCAGCCATTATATCTCAGCAAATACATTGCATCTAAGTTATATATATAGATCAAGAGAGAGAAATGTTCATAAATAAGCCTCACTTGTGCACTTCCTCTCAACCAATCCTCTCTCTCTCTCTGAACCCACGAAATACTATAGTATATCAGTCCAAATTAAGCCCCACTAACACCACAAATAATCGTAAGCCTGATTCAAGATTTGTTCAAGAAGAAGGTATAAACCCTAAACTCAAATCTGATCATTGATCCTCTATTAAATGTTATGATTTTGTGTTTAAACATGTTTTTTGTAGTCTATATAAGTGGTCTGGGTTGATAGATGTTAGATCCATAACATCTATAGGCATGGATTTGATGTTTTTCAAAATCTGGAAAAATTTTTAAATGTTGTCCGATTAAACCAAATGTCGGGTCCCATATCTCTCATTCTATTTATTTATTTTTGTGTTTTAAATGTTTGAAGTTGTAGTATGTTATGAGATCTTGGATCTTAAACTTGAATCAAGTCCAGATCATGTATATATTGTAAGTTATAGTTGGTCAAACCATCGCCGATCGACCATGACCGAAAGCAATTCTGGGTAACCCGAAACGCCCAGATCTTCGTCACGACAAGCCAAAGATTCATGTCGACAAGATATTCATCTTGATGATGATCTGTTGTTTTTTGATTTTTGTTTTTGTTGTTATATCTAAGTTGTAGTTTGGTATATGTACTAGCTTTTTGATAAACTAAACATCAAATAGATTTAATGTAGTGGCTAGTCAAAGTAGGTAAGAAGAACACAAATCCGGTTTTCTGGGCAACCTAGAAAACCTATGGTCATGGTCTCTGACATAGTTTGACCAGCTTAGATCTGATGATGGTAATGTTTTTATACTGTTTTTATGTAATAGATCTGCTCATTTGCATGCTAGCTACAACCTAGAACCCTTAAATCACTAAAACATTGCATGGATAACAAGTTGTGGAAGCCCAAAAGTGGCTGCTCGAACTGTTCTTCATTTCTGGGTAACCCAGAAAATGAAGAACAACTCTAACAGCTTGTTTAAGGCTTTAGATCTTACAGTTTGATGATGTTTAGACATGATAAATGTTCAAACCTTATATCCTGTTAGTTTCTCTGCAAAGCCTGACGTCTAGATCACCCCATTAAATGAATGATTGATAGATCAAGGCCGTGAAAGAAGTCTACCCACCACGACTTCATATCTCTAGTAGCCCAAAAAATGAAGAACACGTCTTGATAAATTAGTTCAAAGCCTTAAACTTTCATTGTTTATGTTGTATGATGAACCATTATTAATTTGTTGTTATATTGAAGTGTTACACTAATCTATTAGAAGATTAATGTATTAGCTTGCCCAGAAACATCACAGATTAAAAATTATGCTTGGTCAAACATGCTCACTCGTTAACTGACTTTGAATGTTCTTGGTGCTCAAGAACACCAAAGGCTACACTTTCTGTCGCTAAAGGCTATAACAACAGAATTTTTAAGTTTATTTAATTTATTTTCTAAAAATCATTTAAAAATAGAAATTTATTATTAAAAATTCCAAAATTAGTTTTAAAAATTATTTTAAGTTATAAAAAGTAACTTTTAATAATTTGGCATAATTTTCATAAATATTAGTATTTATTTAAATATTATTGATATTTAATTTATTTAATAAATTCATTAAATAAATTAATTAAAAATAATTTTATTATATTAAAAATCATTTTAAATGATAATAAGGTATTTAAAAATATTTTTAAGTTATAAAATATAACTTTTAATATTTTAAAGTAAATTTCATTAATTATTTAATATTAATGATATTAGATTTATTTAATAATTATATTAAATAAATTAATTAAAAAATGATTTTAATATTATAAAATCATTTTAAATGAAAATAAAGTGTTTAAAAATATTTTAAGTTATAAAATATAACTTTTAATATTTAAAGGATAATTTCATTAATAATTTAATATTAATGATATTAGATTTATTTATTAATTATATTAAATAAATAATTTAAAAATGGTTTTATTAATTTAAAAATCATTTAAAAAGGATATAAATGAATTAAAAATATTTTAAGTTATAATTAATGACTTTTAATATTTTGATAAATAATGCATTAATATTTAAATATTAATGGTAATTATTTAAAAATGATTTTAATTGTTTTAAAAATCATTTAAGGTAATATTAATACTTTAAAAATATTTTAAGTTATTATAAATAACTTTAATATTTTGGCAATGGTTTCATTAATATTTTAATATTAATTAAATATTAATGATAATAGAATTATTTAATATTTAAATCATTTAATAATGATTCCTTGTGTTTGAAAATCATGATAAATTATAATAATTATTTAAAAATTATTATAAGTCATTTAAAAATAATATGATTGATATTTAATATTTAAATTATTGAACTATGTAATAGAGTTTTAGACTCTATAATTATTCGATAAAGTCGCTTGCAGACAATCAAATATTTTAAAAATTGATCTGACTTAGATAATTTGACTAAATACGTGTTTTGTTTGTGATCCAACGATCATGCTAAACATATGTGACAATGTGATTAGGTTATGTGCTGACTGCATATAGTAGTACTATGTGGTATGATATATTATTTTAATCGAATGAATGATCTTATTAATGATAGGTTTCAATATAAAAGATAAAACTAAGTTGTGTAAGTAGCAGATCAGCCAAATATATAACTCTTTGCAATTACTTTATGCAATGGACATGAATAAAGAAAAAGTTCAAAATTATATTATCATTATGTTAGATATTTAACTCTTTGTTATTGTTTTTATGCATCCAATTAATTGTATTCATAAAAGTTCTTAAATTATTCGATCATTGTTTATCAATACAATATTATTATAAATCAAGATATTTATTCTGATCATTAATTTCTAAGCATAGTTATACAAGTGTCCTCACTTGGATAATCATTATATTTTATCACATGTTGATACATACTTATTGGTTTCAAAGATGTATACATTGACTTAAAAGTCGCCTCTAAGCTATTTGATTCAAATTTAGACAAATTTTAAAAATATTGTTGAACAAGATAGAACTTTATTATATCCAACCGAATTGTTTTTGTTCGATTTCTAGACTAAGTATGAACATCCCGAATATGGAAAACTTTTATATACCTAAGGCGGATATCTTTGAACGAAAAATATCGTTCTTGTATGTAGTATTGATCAATACAGGGCATAATCCAGTCGATCACCCCCCGTGTGCGTAAAGTTATGACGGTTTATGATGAAGTTCTGCTTAACCTTTTCAAAAATAGAAAACAATGTTCATAGTCCGTCGACTCGATCCCCATTTATAGTCAAGACGTAGTTTCAAAAAATTTGAAATCGAAATGATATGTTGTTTATTATTGGTTCAACTTACTTCACAACTGTTGATTCGCAGTAGAAGTGTCGCTCAAAAAAAACATTTACTTTTTTAGCTAATATTTATTGTTGCTATTACTTGCTGGGCAATCAAATGCTCATCCTTGCTTAATTTAAATGTTTTCAGCTAAGTGTGAACAACCTGAAGGCTCTGCTAAGAACAAGGGAAAAGGAAAAGTTCTTTGAATGAGTTTAATGATATCCTATGTAATAACTAGACTTTTATTAAGACAATGATATTTATTATTATCATGTAATGTAATGTATTAAAGGTTATGCATTTGGGATTAGACTCTCGATATATGTAAATTAAGTTTGATATTTATATTATTGTTATTATTATTAGTATTATTCCACTTATAGAAATGGTATCGTGAAGCACCGAGTTCGGGTTTTCAAGTACTCGAATTTTGGGGCGACGCCGAATATTCATCTACACGAGTATCATTTACTTATCAGCCGCTCACGTTGTTTATCTTTTAATCATTCATTCAACCTTTACTTAAGATTCTAATCACTTTCCCTAGTGATTCATTACATGAACATTATGTTCATCGTCCTCTCATGTCTAAGAAATACCGTTTGTTATATGCTAAGATCGATCGCTCAACACAATCACATTACGCTCACACCGCTTTATACACTTTACACTTAACTCTCATTATGGATTTATAACATGGAAATGTTATAAGTTACCATCTTCATTCAACGCTTAAGGAATTACGACCATTGTAATCCCAAACATTCGCTTCACTCGAATACTACGCCCCTTATTATCGGTTTCATATTTATTTATGTTTATAATCTTTATCTTTTAACCTCATTAAATCTTTCTATTCAACCTTTAATAAAGGTTTAATTCACTTATTGAAGTGTTACATTATGTGAACTATATGTACACATTACACGCTCCCCAAGAATCGAAAGCAAGCTTAAAGCTCATTTCGCGCATTGCAATAAATGGCCGCCTTTGTTTTTGTTAGTACTGCAAATGTCAATTCCTCTCTCAGCAACTATTGCCCAAGCTCCAGATCATGTCGCCTTATTTCTAGTTCAAACTGATGTTGCAGAGCCAATTTAAAAACTTAATTTTTTTTCTTGAAGTATTTAAACATAGTTGAGATGCTTACTTTGAAATCCTATAACTTCTTCGTTATAACTCAAAACGAGGTCGTTCCAAAGAAATTTTCTTCCTTATCTTACGTACTCTGATTTCCCCCCAGATAGAATTTCATTCTAAATTTGTTAATGAGGCTTTTCATTAGCTTACATTTCATCGCTCATTCGCTTTTACGTTATTAACGCTTCTTCGCTCGCTCGTCTGCAGAATTCCGCCATCCCAACTCTAATTCGCTTCATTCTTGAGTCCACAACTCATGTTTTTAATGTTCTTCAACATTTTTATGAAACTTTACTAATTAGGGTTCATTAGCTTATTTTCTACTTTTCGCTCCTCTTTTACAAAATTTTACCATAATTTCGTTATAGCTAAGTTCAATATGTTCTTTATGAACATTTTTCTAAATTCTAACCGAGCAATAAGCATCTAACTTATATGCAATGGTTTTAAACTTTTCTTTCAACAACAAATTCTATTTACAATGGTTTTAAATTTTTCCATCATCAACGTTCTTTGCGTTCTTCATTTGTTCTTCATTTTTAATCGATATTTTGATTATGATTCCACAATTTGATTTTGGTGTTATAACTCACCAATCCTTACTTATTTCAATTTAATCGCTCATATGAGTCATTCGGATCGTCCATTAACATCAAGCAATTCATATTTCATATGAAAAGCTTTTATGAGAAATTTATAAACTAAATTTCTAATTCTTATTTCTTTGTTTCCTTATGATTAAACCATATGAAAATTATTCTTAACATAGTTTACCTTATCATTAAGTTATATGATTTAACATATAAATCCTTAAAGAAAAATGGATTAGGGTTAGGTTTTGAATACCTTTCTTCTATATATCTTTTCTTCATGAACAAAGCCTGCTAATTACTAGTTTTTCCTTCCATTCTTCTTCCTCTTAACATCCGAAATTTCCCTCTATCTCTCTAGATGTTGGTTAATTTTTCTTTAACCAACAAATGAGCTTAAGCTTCTCTTTTATAGAATTTCATGGCTAGGGGTAAAATGGTAATTTGGGCCAAAAGTTACTATTCCCACATCCTTTCCCTAACCTCCTTACTGTTCACGAAACTTCTCTTGGAAGCTTCGTGGATCTCGCTTTCTGTAAATTTTTTGACAGCTTTAAAAATTGCATTTCTCGAAATCCAAATATTTTGGATATTCCATCTTTCCTCTACTGATTTACTTTTTACGCGTTCTTTGAAACATTGAAAAACTAAAATATATTTTTTGATGAATAGTATTTTCTGTCACATTATCCCAAAATGTACTTAAACGGATGAAAATTACATAATAGTTCATTTTTATTTCGTCTGATTTCTGCACGTTTTTATTGAAAAACTTTTATGGGCTAACATAATTTTTCATGACATTATCGTCAAATCTTTTAACGGAATGTCATTTCGACATAACGATCTCTCAAAAAGGCTTAGTTTATTCAAACCCTAACTCTTATGTTTCGTCGGGTGAATAGTGCCTATTTTATCTTTTTCCTCAGAAATATTATTGTTCCCAGAAAAAATTTATTTTTTTCTTGAAAATTCTTACTCTTTCAGTCTAGCTTGTAGCCAGAATTCTCTAATCATATAATCATCCTAGGTCCTATAACGATTAATAAACACATAGCACAGAATATTATTAATAAAAATTCATTAATAACTAATTCTTTAAACTAAATTTCTGGACAATCCGATTTTCCGAGTTGTCACATTCTCCTTCCCCCCCCCCTATAAAAATTCCATCCTCGGAATTTATAAAACCACACCCATATTTGGATGCTTTATTCTTTACAAACTTTCACAAATGTTTAATCTTACTTCTTCTCTTTCTTATAAAAATTCTTTTCCTAAGGATCATCGGTTGACATAATCGTCATTAGTTAAATCTCTTTCGGGTCATCACATTCACCCCTTCTTCACAGAATTTTATCCTCGAAATTTTAACATACCCTTCATCTCAACTTCTCCTCAAAGAAGTTCTTATCTTTCAAACATTCCCTAATCTTGATAACTTATCAAAAATTATGAAGTAAAATGAATAAATAGGAATATAAAGATTCCTTTAAAACATTTCACATTCTTGCTGAGTGGTCTTATAGACCATGATATCTTACTAGGTTTAACGATATTTCATCGTAAACCATTCTTACTTGCCCAATATGTTTACAATCACAAAGAAGGCAAACCACCTTTTTCAGTAAATTAGGTGATCAACCTATCCCCATATCTCGGGGTTTGTTATCCTCAGACTTATTCATCAGATTGCACACCAAAGAAAATTGGTTTGGAACAACTTCTCAAAGAAAGCTCGATTTTCTTATAACATGACATACCATTTGTCTAGCCAAATCAAATAGCTTAGACCATACCAATAAATTGGACATCAACTTGAAATATTCATCTAGTCAAATCAATTGACATCGACAACTCTTTAAATTCGTTCACAATACTTCATAACGTTTAATGACGTCATGATACCGCACTATTTCACAGTACATTGAGGACTTCGTCAGTTTATGACTTTGTCATTATACATCATACCATAGCGGGTTGTTGATACAAAGATCATATCCAACACTAGTTATAATTGCATTAATAACTCCATCTATTTATCATCTTTTACATCAAATGCACTGATGATATAAAATTTATTTTCTAATTTCAAATCAATTTTTGTCTAGCCTAAATAATTAGCATAGATATACGAAGAATATTTCTTTTAAAATTAATTGGTTCAGAAAATTTGACCCAATACTTTTCTTTCCAAAACATACACATCAGCACGATGTCAATATTTTGAAATCCAGCATAGCTAGATGATTTGGAATATCCTTTTTCTCCATCTTCCTTCATTATCTTACTTGTGACAATTCTTAATCTGCTCTAGCACCTTCAATGCTAAGTATACTAAAAATGAATTTTTAGTCTACCACATTCCTATACCTTAGTATAGTTCATCAAACTTACCACACTTTATGTGTTAAGGAACTTTCCACAACCATATGTGTTTAAGAACTTGTCTTTGCAATGTGTAATCCAAGAATAAATCAAGGACTATCCATATGTGTAGGGCTCAAAAACATAACATATAATTATGAGTCACAAATTTTTCATAAGTATGAGTTTCAAGAACCCGCACCTATCTTAATACTTTCTACTACCCAATATACACATGAGAAAAGATTCACCATCTCACCATATACATATGGATAGCGCAACCTTAATATTTCAATGATTATCATTGTGATACTAAGTGGTTGTTACACCAATCACAAACTCCTACCCATAACAAAGATTCATACAACTCAACTATCACATGAGTACTCAATTGAAATCTTACAACTTCTAACTTTCTCTTTACTTAGTATGAATTTTCTTTAATTTGTATGATATCCTTTACAACTCTTCTAAGTTGTTCTTCTTGTACTACTTCATAGTACCATTCATTTATAGCGTTAGCTACAATTCTTCTATCATTTAATAGAACATATGTTACTACGATTCAATATGATCACGTGGTGATCTTCATGTCACTTAAACACCAAAGTGTTAAAAACTTGGCACATGGCCTCATCCATACTAACACCTTGTACAAATATCACACATTTGCACATAGGTAATATAACGATCCAGAATTTTTATATGTAATCTAAAATATTTATTGAATTAAATAAATATTTTAGTTGATGTGATTATTGTTAAATAAATATTTGTTTAATTTAATTATTTATTAGTTAAATAAATAATTCACGAGTTTTGGGAATCAACTTAATTAAGGTTATATATTAATTAAGTTGATAATTGGTAATGTGGTATTTTGATGTTAATTAAATTAAATGTGTGTTGAATTAATTATTATGTTACATAGTGGTAATATTCTAATTTAATTTAATAATTAAATTAGAGATTTGATAAGGATTAATGGAATAATTACTTTAGAAGATAGATGGATGTTAAATAATTTAAATAAGCATATTTTATTACGCTAATATGTTGGTAAATGAATTGTTAAATAATGGTATTATAATGTCTTTGGTGATTTTCTAATTTAATTTAATAATTGAATTAGGGAATTGATACTGATTAAATAAAAAATTTAATTAGTAAGATTTAATTAGAATTATTAGTAAAATAATATTAATATAATTTGATTGTTTAAAAGGTGTGATTAATTTAATTTAATTAAATTAATATTAGAATTTGATTAAAATATGTGACAAGGGAACTATATAATAAGCAAAAGATTAAAAGAAATTAGAAGATGCTAAATATGGAACAAGCCAAACATGGCCTTGTGAATTTTGAAATATTGTAACTGTTAGTTTGTGTAACTGCTAAGTGGGTTAAGTGCACGTAATGTATAGTCAGTTTTATTTTACGTGAATAACTTCCCTAAGCTTAAGAGTTTTGAAACAACAGAGAAGAAAGGAGAGAGATTGAGAGAGATAGAGATAAAGAAGGAAATTCTCTGTGTATATGGGAAATCAAGTGAAAGAAAGAGATTAACAAGGCTATCCTCGGAAAATTACCTGAGCATAAATAGGAATCAAAGGTAATTCTCTAAGTTCTTAATTTTAGTTTTGTGTTTTTGAGTTCTTCATTGAAAAGTTTGATTCTAAGATTATTTTGTTGAGATAAGATGTTATATATATTATTAGACATTTATAATCTGATAGTGACCATCTAGAAATGATTTTAGTTGAGTTAATCCATGAAAAACATGTTTTAAATTGAAGATTGAAGTTTTTGGTTGTATATATGCACTACAAAAAAATGGTGATTTTGTAACAAATGGTTTTCGTTGCTAAAGGTGCGAAATTTCATTGCCAAATGCCATTTGCAACGATTTTTTTGTCGTTGGACATTTCGTTATGTAATGAGTGTTGCTAATTGTCTAGCAACAAAAAATTTTTTTCCGTTGCAAAAAGTAAGATATTTCACAATGAAATTTATTTTCATGTAAAATCATAGATCATTTAGCAAATCGAAATATTTTGTTGCAAATTTAATAAAAATGGTTATTGAAAAGCAACTTTTCGTTGTAAAATCCACCTAACTCCAAGAATCGAAAAGAATCTTTTTTTTTACCAACGAAGATGAAATTCGTTGTATTTGATACACATTTATCAACGATTTTTGTCATTGCTGAACATTATGAAAATTGTTGTCTTAATTAGTTTTCGTTGCTAATTGTATACTTTTTGGTAACGATGTTTGTTGCTAAATATACAAAATAAACATGTCATATATTAATTTGCAACAAAAATTTTCGTTGTCGTTGATTTTGTTATGGATAATTTTGATAAATTAGCAAGGATACTATTCGACGTTGATTGTTTTTCAAGAGCAACGAAAGTTTTTGTTAATTAACAACGATACTATACGTTACCGTTTGTTTTTTCTATGAAACAAAAATTGTTATGATTTGCAACAATATAAATATTGTCTTTTCTTTGTTTATAGGAACAATATAAAATAAAATCATAAACAATATTATATACATCATTTCAAATCATTCACATTACAACATTACAATATAATAGTAGGAAAATTCATCCCTAAAATATGATGATCATTATTATACCAAGCTAAACCAATAACTTTTACGATCATTATTACAATATAATACTTAAACTTGAACATTGTCTTCGGTTGTAGGTTCATTAGCACCTGCTCTCCCCATATCAAAAAGTTCAACTTTCTTATTTCCAAGGCTGCTCATATATCTGAAGTGCAACCACAGACAGGAAAATTATCTGAATGCATAGAAACATATAAGATAAAGGAAATAGATCTATTCTAAAAAATAATGCACTACCACATAACATTCTTATGCTTGTAGAAAATAAATAGAATAAAAAAATAAACTTAAAAAAAACTGGAATGACTCTGCATCCGTAAGTTAATTATAATATGGTATTTAGAGAAGAAATAAATCTCTATATATTCAAATATGGTCAGTTATCCAACTTAAACTACTATGTTACTGGAAAAATGAATCACAACCTTTAAATTCAGAATATCCAAATCTATAACTGCACACTACTAGAAAATTGACCTATAAGTTGGATCAACCAAATTCGAGAATGGAGTCAAAATCATTTGGAAGGTAAAATGTTGCGTTCAAACACACAAGTCGGAGTAAAGATGATTTACCTTTGGAGGATCAAGAATTGGTGAATCTAATAGAAGTGAACTTAGCCCTCACTTAAATGCCAAATTCCTTAACAATAACACAATTGTTGTAATTATTTTGTCTTACCATCTGAATGCACATGAAATTTTAGAAATAAAACAATTAGTCAAAATAGGCAAAACCGACAATAAAAATCAGAAAGAGAAGTTTCATGGTTGAAAGTAACAAACACTACATTATATTCTTTGTTTTCCTATTTTTTAATTAAAAGACTAAAATTTAGTACATTTATACCATCTTAATACTTGCTTCCCTTTTAGCAAGACGCTCACAGATTGCCCTTAAGAGGGAAGTTACCTTGGGAAGTTCAATATTACGCCTAATTGACAATGTTTTCCAGCCAACAATGTCTGATAGTAATAGTCATGGAAGACCCAATATATAATACGACCTTAAGAATCCTAAATAAAAACTACAGCTGCATTAAAAGAGTAAATATGATACGATCATAGCAAACATTTGAATATGCCACGCGTCATTTGAAAGAACTTAATGTAGACCTGCATTGATGAGTCAGGTGTAGGAAAAATATGAACAAAATATAGGATTCAACTATCAAATAAAAGAAGGGAAGAAATAAACTTATCGATTTAGAGCGAATAGTTTTGAGCAGAAGCGCGTAAAACAAGATTGTCCTTAAGTAGAAATTTCACTTCCCCTAGAACTTTTCTCTTATAAGGTCATCGACAAATTCCTACTCCAGGATTCAACAGCTCTTCACCCAACTAATCAACACTTGAAATAGTTGAATGACCAGGAAAAACTTCAATTTTTTCTTACTCAAACTCAAAGATTGTACCACATATATATATATATATATATATATATATATATATATATATATATATATATAAAGTAAAAGTAGCAATGATAGTATATCTATATATGAAGATTAGCAACAAATAATATATATATATATATATATATATATATATATATGTGTCTAGAAAAGTGTTGTAATCTATATATATACTGACAATATCTTTTTTGGAAAGATATCTTCTTAGATGAGCTACCTAGCCTTTTTATACAAGAACAAAATGCGTATAACAACGGTAATATTACATGGCAACGGAAACAATTTTTTATTTATCTCTAACAGTCAAAAAATCAAATAACAACGGTAATATAATTAAAAGTTTTTCAACAGTAAAAATATTAATATCTCAATAACTGCTATTAATATACAATAGCAGTTACAAACCTTCCTATTAACTTTGTAATATATTATAAAATACAACAATCCCCCACATATTACAAAGTAAAAATATTTTGAGTAAGAAATATAAGAATGCAGTGCATTAACACTGGTGTCTTTTGGACTATGAACCAATGTATAGAGTAAATAAGACTTGATTCACAGGAATTTGGTGAAATGAAATTTTTATGAACCTTCTTCCTTATTATGAATCAATAATCATATTACTCACACTACAAACTCTAATTAGAAGTTGTTCTACGCGATTTAGCACATTTTGGCCTTGCGCCATACCTAGAATTCATGAGAGCTCTAGAAAACCTGTCTAATTTCCATAAGAATTGGCCTCACCTCTACACTCATATAGGTGTTTCCATCAAATGTGTTTTACAGTTAAACACATCACCCAATAGGACTATGGAAAACTTTAAGAGTATATAACTCAACCTCTAACACTGTAGAATTACACTATCCTACACCATAGGGATGAACTCAAATATTTATAAAATGGATAGTGTCTCAACCAATCAACCAATGACTTGTTGTTACCCATATGAACCTACTTCCTGGGATTACCATTCATATAGGTTGGGTTACCATCATTGTTGATTTGTGTAATAGACAGTAGTCCCATCCCCCTCAATGTATTGCTCACTAGCCTCTTGCTTAGTGGTTTTGTCAGAGGATCCGCATGATTTAACTCTGACCTAACTAAATTAAGGGATATAATCCCATCACATAACAGCTGTCGCACAATATTATGTCTTAGGCGTATATGCCTACTCTTGCCATTATAGCTCTTATTATTAGCTCTGCCTATAGCAGCTTGGCAATCACAATGTAGAGACACAGATGGAACTGGTCTCGTCCACAAAGGAATATTTCCCAAAAGATTTCTGAGCCACTCTGCTTCAGAACCTGCCTTCTCTAAGGCAATAAACTCAGACTCCATAGTAGAGCGAGTTGTACAAGTCCGTTTAGAAGACTTCAAAGAAACTGCTCCTCCTCATAAGGCAAATATGTAGCCACTCGTGGATTTCATTTCATCTGAATCAGAGATCCAGTTGGTGTCACTATAGCCCTCAAGAACTGCAGGATTACCGCAATAATTCAAACCAAATCCAATAGTACCTCGCAGATACTTGAGTATTCTACATAAGGCAGTCCAATGATCCTTATTAGGATTATGAGAGTATCTGCTGAGTCTATTAACTACATAAGATATATCGGGTCTTGTGTAATTAGTAAGATATATTAAGCAACCTCTGATTTGGGCATACTCAGATTGAGATACACTAGGTCCCTCATGTTTTTTTAAATGTAAACAAGAATCATACGGAGTACTAACAGGATTAACATTATAATGTCCAAATCTCTTAAGAATTTTCTCCACATAATGATCTTGAGAAATCACATACCCATTACAAACTTTTCTCAAATTAATTCCGAGAATAACATTTGCTTCTCTCAAGTCTTTCATATCAAATTTAGTGGATAACATATTTTTAGTCTTATATATAACATCAATATTGGTTCCAAAAATAAGCAAGTCATCCACATAAAGGCATACAATAACACCACAATTCTCATTATTAAATTTGGTATATATACATCTATCTCCATCATTTATTATATATCCATTAGAAGTCATCACACTATCAAATTTATCATTCCATTGTTTAGGAGTTTGTTTAAGACCATATAAAGATTTAACTAATTTACAAACTTTGTGCTCATTGCCTAAGGGAATAAATCCCTCAGGTTGGTCCATATAAATCTCCTCTTCTAAATCTCCATTAAGAAACGCAGTTTTAACATCCATTTGATGAATTATTAAATTTTTAATAGCGGCCAGAGTAATTAAAACTCTAATGGATGATGTTCTTGCAACTGGTGAATAAGTCTCAAAAAAATCAAGGTCTTGCTTTTGTTTATAACATTTAGCAACAAGCCTAGCCTTAAATTTATCAATTGATCCGTCAGGTTTTAATTTCCTTTTAAAAATCCATTTACAACCAATTGTTTTAGAACCAGGAGAAAGGTCCACTAATTCCCAAGTGTGATTAGCCATAATAGACTCAATCTCACTATTTATGGCTTCTCTCCAAAAAGGAGCATCGGGAGAAGAAACTGCATCTCTAAAAGTTAAAGGGTCATTATCTAACAGGAACGTAAAAAAGTCATCTCCCAGATTAGTAGGTATTATAGTACATTTACTCCTTCTTTGTTCAATTTCAGATTCCTCAATTGGAACTATATAAGAGCTCGTAGGAAGCTCTGCTACAGGTCGATCCACTTTAGATTTTAAAGGAAAAATATTTTCAAAAAAATCAGCATTTTTGGACTCAATGATTGTATTATGATCTAATAAATCACTTTTCAAAACAAAAAATCTATAAGCATCACTATGTTCAGCATAACCAATAAACAAACAATCAGCAGTTTTAGAACCGATTTTTCTTTTTTTAGGGTCGAGTAGGATTACCTTAGCAAGACACCCCCACACTTTAAGATATTTCAAGTTAGGTAAATGATTTTCCCAAAGCTCATAAGGTGTTTTTCCAGTTTTCTTATAAATGATTCTATTTTGCAAGTGACAAGCAGAAAGAAGAGCTTCCCCCCACAAATTCGATGGAGCCCCAGAACTTACTAACATAGCATTTATCATTTCTTTTAGTGTTCTATTCTTTCTTTCAGCAACCCCATTAGATTCTGGAGAATAGGGAGGTGTTACTTCATGTATAATTCCTTGTTCTTCGCAATATTTACTAAGAGGTCCGGAGTCATACTCTCCATCTCTATCGAACCTGAGTCTTTTAATCTTCTTTTCTAATTTATTTTCTACTTCGGCCTTATAAATTAAAAATTTATCTTCAGTTTCATTTTTATTTCTAAGAAGGTAAACTTTAGTATATCTAGAATAATCATCTATAAAGGTTACATAATAATTTTTCCCACCCCTAGAAGTATTTCTAGACATATCACCTAAGTCTGAATGAATTAAACTAAGTGGTTCAGATTCTATAACTAGTACTGGTTTACATGTCTTTTTAGTAGTTTTAGCTTCCACACATACTTGACATTAATTGGTATTTGAAATTTTAACATCTTTTAAAATTCCCAAATTTTTCATTAATTTTATATAAGAGTAATTCACATGGCCTAATCTAGCATGCCAAATATCATCACACTCAACCAAGCAAAAGAAGTATTATTATTCATGATTTCAAGTACATTCAAATGAAATAATCCAGTATTAAGATACCCTTTTCCCATGAGATAAATAACGTTTTGGTCACTGTACTGGGGTCCGGTTTTCATTGTGATTACCGAAACTTTTTTTGTTATAATCGAATAACTGTACTTTCAAAAACTTACAAAATGGTCATTCCGTTTGATTTTTCGTCCAAAAAATGGACGAAATGCTGACTATGCAGTTGACTCCATTTTTTTCTGCAAGTTCACTCCACGCAAGCATTACTGAAACGTTTCTTAATAATAACAAAACGGAGTATAGGCCAAGTCATTAAGAATAATAATAATATTAAAATAATAATAATAACAACAATAATAATAATTTTTAATTAATAAAAATAATAATAATTACAAAATAATAATAATAATTTCACAATAATAATTTTCTATCTGTCTATTTCACAATATTATTATTACAATTACTATTATTTTATATCATTTGGAATCCAAGGGTCACTGCAGTTTTAGTTTTCGGAAATAAAAATATTTTATCAGATCCTGAAGAAGTTTTATTTTCTTTTATTCTCCATTAAAATAAAATAAAAAGAAATTATTATTATTTTTTAAAAATATAAAATTTTTAGTACACAGTGTTATTTTATATTAATATTAACATAAATTAAACTCCTTTTTTTTTTTTGCTAAGTTGTGAGTATTATAAACCAAAGAAAGAAAAAACAAAACTAGGGGCATACCCCGCGAAAGAAATATAGCAACCACATCAGAGACAAGCCAATGATGTACTTGCTATATCCAAGGCTATAACTGCCAACATCTAAGGTTGGGATATTTTACAATATAAGCACTAAAATTTTTAACTGAATACAATTTGCATTTAACAATCCTAACACAGTCTTGAGCGAGATCAGTAGCAGCACGAGGGGTTTCACCATGGGCTCGTCTATTCCTTTCATTCCATACTTTATAGATAATGTGAAGCTGCGAAGCTTTATAATTCGAGATGACATTTGGTCTATTTGAGCATGTTGAATGTGATGAATCAAGTGTGTCCTACCAAAAGGAAAACCGAACCAAATGCATGTATGCAAGAAGCACTAAACCAAGAAGCTGTTGAGAAAAGGCACAGTCAAAGTAAAGGTGGGAGAATGATTCGGGGGCATGAGAGCAGAGACAACAGGCAGCCAATGGCCATGTCACCAACCTCTTATGAAGAGCCAGCCAGAAGAAGAAAGAAAAACGTGGGACCTGCAGATTGTGCCATAAGAGTTTGAACCAAGGGACCGTGGCACTCCCACAACGAATAGAAGACCAGATATGGGAAGCTTTAACCGAGGTAAGGCCTGCCCAGCACACCTGATCCGGACCGAGAGAAGGCAGCGGCATACGAAGTAGTTTGTCCTTCATCTGCATAAGGCTATGGAAATTGGATATAGGAGGTTGCCATGAGCATTGTCTGATGATGTCACTAACTTTGGCTGAGAAAGGCAGACCAGAATTTGAGACTATAGGATCGGTGCGATGGCTGGCAAGAGGGCGGTGCCAAGGGTCTTGCCATAAATTGATGTTCTGGCCGTCACCCACTTTATATGTAACAAAATTGATGGCTAAGCTTCTAAGGTTCAGGACTTTGCGCCAAATCCAGGAGGCATTAGAGGGATGGGGTAGTCCAAAAGTTGTGCTTCAAGAGGAGAGTTTTGTTTACCCATTGAGCCCAGAAGAGGAACTTTTGAACAGATAATCTGCCATAGGTGGAGCATAATTTGTGCTTTGTTCCATTCAACAACTTTTTTAATACCTAACCCACCTTCAGAAAGGGGCAAGGTGACACGGGCCCAAGAAACCTTTGAACCATGTTTGTCAAGCGAGGAGCCCTTCCAAAGAAATCTAGATAGGAGCTGTTCAATTTGCTTGGTGACTGATTTGGGAAGAACAAAATAAGCAGACCAATAGGATTGAATAGCAAACAAAATGGATTTAATAAGTTGCACCTACCCATGAAAGGAAAGGAAGCAGTTAGCCCAGGACTTAATGCGGAAGGGTGATCTTTTGAATAAGGGCCAAGCAATCAGCTGAAGAAAGCTTCGAAGTGATGAGGGGCACTCCTAAGAATTTGACAGGCAAGGAGCCCAGGCCTATATTGAGAGATGTAAGAATGGTAGCAGCCAGATTAGGAGGGACGTTAGCGAGGAAACACTGACTTTTGCTGAGATTGATGGATAGGCCGGAGAAGCAGGTGAAAGCATCAAGGCTATGCTTTAGAAGGTTGACAGATTGCATGTCACCGTGACAAAATAGAAGGAGGTCATCCGCAAAGCAAAGGTTTGTAATTTTACAGGCCTTTGTTCTCCAATGGAAAGAAAAATTTGGAGAGGAAGAAGCTTTATCAAGAAGGAGAGCAAGGACTTCCATGACTAAAACAAACAGATATGGAGAGAGAGGGTCGCCTTGGCGAATACCTTGTTTGCCTTGGAAATAGCCACACAACTGACCGTTAACTTTAACAGAGAACATAGCCGTAGATATGCAACTTCTGATCCATTGTATAAATTTAGAAGGGTAGCCAAAGAGGGCCAGAACATCAAAAAGGAACTCCCATCGAACAGAGTCAAAGGCTTTCTTCAAATCAATTTTAACCGCACATCTAGATGGGCGAGAAGGTCTATGGTAGTTTCAATGTACTCTTGGGCCAAAAGAATGTTGTCACCGATTTTACGTCCCCAAGATAAAGGCGACTTGAGAGAATGAGATGAGGTCGGGAGAGTAGCTTTGAGTCTAGTCACTAGGATTTTGGATATGCATTTATATATAGAATTGCAGCAAGATATATAAAGCCTAAGTCGTCGACATATAGAGGTGGGGTTTGGGACCTTAGGAATAAGAGCGACAATGATGGCATTGGACTCTTTAAGCATATGTCCGTAAATGAAAAAGGATTGAACAGCTTTGACAAAATCATCCCCACAAAGGTCCCAAGAATGAAGAAAGAAGTTCACGTTGAAGCCGTCGGGGGCGTGGCTTTTGTTTCTCTGCATGCCTTTAAGAGTAGATAGAATTTCCTCAGGAGTTACAGGAGCTGCAAGAGAGGGAATCATATCGGGGTTGATACGCTTTGTAATCACTTCACTTTAGGCCTCCCACCGTGGTAGGAGGAGGTGTTTTGGTACCCAAAAGATTTTGGAAGTAGCCAACAAAATGATGGACTTAATCTGCTCCGGATCTTGAGTCAAGACACCCTGGTTGTCCTCGATAGCAAGAATCTTATTTGAATTCCACCGACTTTTGGTTTTGGCATGGAAATATTTGGTGTTTTTATCCCCTAAAGAGAGCCATTGAATTCTGGATTTTTGTTGAAGAAGTTGCTCTTCTATAGTGAGGGCATCCCATAGATCCTTGGTAAGTTTCCTCTGAAGATCAAAATTTTCCGGGGAGATAGGAGTATTAGACAGTTGGATGGTCATTTGAAGAGCATGAAGAGCTTGCCTAGCCATTTGGACGTTTGTAACAGCAGAGCCCTGTTGCTTGTTCAGATCAATAAGAGCTCGTTTGGTTCTCCGAAGCTTTTCCGCAAGAACAAAAAGAGGGGAGCCAATGATATTGCAGTTCCAAGCTTGGGAAACTACCTCCTCGTAACCATCCAATAGGGTAAGATGATTGAAAAATTGAAAAGGTTTGAAGGATTTGGGAGAAGGAGAGAGACCAAGAGACAAAATAGTGGGATTATGATCGAGAAACCCTCTAGCCCCAAAAGTAGCCAGAGAGTGAGGCATTTGAGTGAACCATTCAAGATTCCCAAGAGCTCCATCCGAACTTACGAGAAATAGTTCTATCCCTCGAGAGTTCCACCAAGTGAAGTAAGGACCAACAGCTCTAATGTCATCCAGACCTGCTTGTTCAAGACATGATTTAAAGTCGGACATTCCAGCTGACCACATGTCGTTACCCCCCTGCGATTCATCAAGGCTGCAAATTTCATTAAAATCCCCTAGAACGCACCATCTAGAGCTGATGGAATTTGCGAGGGAAGAGAGCTCATGCCATAATCGCTTACGCTTTCGGAGGGAGTGTTAAGACCAGTAAACGATATAGTAACCAAGAAGGTATCAACAGATCCAACCAAATTTAATTCACAATGTATAAGCTGGGAAGATTTGTGCAACACAGTAACAGTCCAAAGAGCGGGATCCCAGCCAACCCATATTCTACCATTGTCGTGATAATCATAATTAAAAACCCAGTTCCAATGAGCAAAAAGATTAGAGGAAATAGCCCTGGATTTGTGACATTTGACTCTAGTTTCCACAAGGCCAACAAAAGATATATGATTGTCCAACAAAAAGGCATGAACATCAGCTTGTTTTTGAGACTTATTTAAACCTCTAACATTATAGGAACAGAGCTTAGACATAAAAGATAGAGAATTAGGGAGGGGAGTTTCTCCCCCTACCTTTGTTCCTCCTTTTGGCAGAAGGAGAACCAACAACCTCAGCCTTTGCTTTCAGCTTAAGATCTCTGCCTTTCTTTTCGTCAACGATTTTGAGTTTATCAAGAAGAGGGTTTAGAAGGTGGGCAAGAGTTGCGATCGGGAAATGCAATCCGATCCACCAAGGTCACAAAGGATTACTAGCAATCATAGGGAGAAGGGAGGGAGGATTCAAAGGATGAGGGGGAAACCAAGGCGGGGGATTTTCTCAGGCAATAATAGTCCAAATTCTTGAAGCCCCAGAGGGAGAGGTGACATTAGAGGAACTGCAGCAGAGAGAGAAGAAGGAACAGGCCAACAAAGCAGCGGCTTTAGTGGAGGATTTTGGAACCCATTGATAGTTGGAGTTCTGACATTTAATCGAGAGTGCCCAAAAGTTTTGCAAACCGAAAGCGGGATGGGGTCTGCTCGATATTCAATCATGACATCCACCGATCGTTCCTCATGCTCATCTTCATTCAAAATAATAACAGGAGGAACGGGCAAAGGGGCTCGCAACATCAATTTCCACACAACCGAGCATAAGGAAGAGGGTCGAGTCTTTCCGTGACTTTATCCAAGAAAAGTGGCTTCCCCACCCCACTAAGAATGTAGCTAAGACCTTCTACCATTCCAATAAGAGAGAGGAATGCCATGAAATTTTACCTGCAGACGGGGCTTTAGAGCAAGCCTCTCTAGTAATGTCAATACCCTCCTTCCATTTCTTCAACAAGATTTGCTTGTTTGAGATATACCAGGGGCCCATAGCAAGGATGTTTTCGCGAGCTTCAGCTGAGTTGAATTTGAAAATGTAATACCCTTTTTCATGCAGGAGCACTTTAGATAAACCCATCGAGCCCCAAAGTTTTTGAACAATAGGCTCCACTACCTTGAAAGGGAGCTTTGAGTGAAGAAAATAGCCCACAAGGCTATTGCACCACAGGTCACGCCCTTTTTTTAGTACCTCCGGCGGAGGTCTAATGGAGAGAAGGCCTTCAGCTTCGGACGGGGGAAAAAAAGTTAAAGTAGGCTTCCTAGGAGCATCATTCGCAACAACCTCACTCCAAGAGGGCTTATCAGAGGAACGGGGGTTGTCTGTGAGGGAGGCAACAACCTTAGCAGGTTGTAAAGGAGGACAATCCAAAGTGTTGGGCTTCTCAGCAGTCAGAGTGGAGTTTGGCACATGAACAGGAAGAGCAGCATCCACATTAGCAGAAATATTAGCTTGCAGGAAACTTTTGTCAAAAATATTGAGATCATTATCATCCCTATGCAGGACACCAAAGATTGAAAATTCATTTAACTCTTTAACGGAGAAACCATGGGCTACAAGAAAATCCAATAACTTTTGATTTTTACGCCTTTCATCTGCAGCTGAAAATCTATCCTGAGAGGAGAAATGTTGGGCAGCAGCGAATATTTCCTTCATTTCAGACCTATGCCCGAGGCCCATACAGTCGCCCCAATCACTATTGGCAGACGAGCCATCCGAATCCACAGCAAGATCAATAGGAGAGGGATGAGGAGCAAGCTCCGATTCAGCCATCTTAGGAGAATTTGGGTTTGAAATCCCATAATCGGCAAAAAGACCACGGGAGACGCTAGACTCAGAGTTCCCAGCAGAGAGATGCGAGTGGTCGACCATGCTTAGAGATTAGGGAAGGAAAGGTTGCAAAGATGGCCGGAGCTGAAAGGAGAGAACTGCCGAAAATGGCAAAAGGAGAAAACAGAAAAAATAGGTGAGGATGGAGAAAGTAGGTAGAGGAAGTGGGAACCAAATAGGGAAAGAAAAGGTTTATGAAAAGGTAACGGTAAGAATAGGAAGGACGGCAGAAAGAAAATTATGGGTATGGAAAAACCCACGGTTTTTTAGAGAGAAGGGAGAGCATCTTAGACTTAGTTGTCATTCATTTATTCAATCCTCTTTCATTAAACTCCTTTTTTGTAATAAAAAATGACTCTTAGATTCCAAATGATATAAAATATTTTTTAAAAATATTTTTATCTAATAATAATTTCTTAAATAATATCCTTGTATTATTTTTAAATGATATAAAACATCCTTCTATTATTTTTAAAATGATTTGTCAAATTTATATAATTTATATTTTTATATTAATATTAACATAAATTAAACTCCTTTTTGTAATAAAAAAATGACGAATAAGATATGGAAATATTTTTAGATCCGGAAACTAAAACCGCAGTGACCCTTGGATTCCAAATGGTATAAAATAATTGTAATTGTAATAATAATATTGTGAAATAGACAGATAGTAAAAAATGATTTGTCAAATTTACCCTTACTCAAATAATTTAAATTAATAAAATAATAAAAATATTTTTTAAATACAATTATTCATAATATTCATAATTATTCATAGATATTAAGAATAATTGTATTTAAAAAATATTTTATTATTTTATTAATTTAAATTATTTGAGTAAGGGTAAATTTGACAAATCATTTTTTTCTCCATTAAAATAAAATAAAAAAATTATTATTATTATTATTATTATTAGTGAAAATTATTATTATTATTTTAAAATTATTATTATTATTTTTAAAATTATTATTATTATTATTATATTATTATTATTATTATTATTATTATTATTATTATTATTTTGAAATTATTATTATTATTTTATTATTGTAAGACCTGAACTTTTTTTTTAATAAAAATGATTTTTCTATAAATATCATTTTTGAATATTATCTTTATGGATTTAATATAATCTTATAGTTGTTGGTAATATTTATAAATTTTACAAAGTATGCAAGTTGTTATTTTATATTCGATTGGTGGGGAATATTCTTTGTGTCGTGGAATATTAGGTATGACCAAGACAATCATTAGTAGACCTTAATGGAATTATTGTTGGGATTAAGAAAACGATGTAATTATCTTTTATAAAAATAACTTGGTTAAGTGTTACCATTAAAACCTGTTGAACTACCCAAGAGTAAAAAAATACAAGATGTACGTGGTTGCATAGTAGCACACATGATTGGTTATTGATGCTTACGTGAAGAAGTCACCGATTATACTCAATTATTACTCACGATAATTCTTTGATCATATCTCTCATATTATTGATTCGATTATTGTCACATTATCATCTGCATTATATGATATATTATTAAATCAATAATTGAGACGACAAAGTTATTCATATTATTAATTGCAATATTTATAATGTCTAGAAGTTCTATCAAGGAGAGGTTTGGTCACCTAATTGCGTGCCAATAGGGAGAAATCCTTATTGGAAAGCCCCCTCTTTCCTGGGAACAACCTGATTGTTAAATATTGTGAGTTATAATATTAATGATGAATAAGTTCGTGTTGATTAAAGATGAATTTGATAGTTTCATTGTGTTGGGATTATTTATGTTAGTAGAAATCGACATCTATTATGATGATAATTGATGTCTAGAGGTTTTATTGTTCAATCGGGTATTCGAGACACTTTTCGTGTCAGAGTACTATTCACAAGTTACTATTCACGAGTTACTATTCACGGGGTACTATTCACCCGAACAATATATTTCTTTTCGGTCCAAATTATTTCTGGGTACAATATTATTCCATGAGGAGATGTGCTAATTTTTCAGACTGTTGGTTGAATTTATAATAGTACATTAATATGGATCGCTGGTTTAAAGTTTTAATAGTAAATCAATATGAATCGCTAGTTTAAAGTTTTAATAGTGAATCAGTATGGACCGTTGCTTTAAGTTTTAGTAGTAAATCAATATGGACCATCCGTTTAAAAGTAAATCAATCTGGACCGTTCATGAATTAGTTACTATTCAATCCATTCTTCTATAAATATAAGCTCATTCCTTCATTATTTCTTACGAATTCACTGAAACTCTAGAGAGAAATTATAGAGAGAAAGAAGAAGAGTTTTCTGCTACTTCACTACTTCGATATCCAGTTTCTTTAACGGTAAGGGGTATTATTTCTTTTGTATTCATGAAGAGAACTCCTGTTATTCCATTATTTATTATTCTGTTGGAATAACATGTATATGCGGGCTACCCTATACTTGGTGAAATTCTTCTGTTATTCCAGTATTTATTATTCTGTTGGAATATCTAGTCATGCATGCGTTTTACTGTGGGACACGGGTTCCGCCTCTTTATTATTACATTTGAATATCCTATACATGCGTTTTCTGTTTGCACTGGTTTCGTCTTTATTATTCTATTGGAATATCACATGCATGCGTTTTACGCGGACTCGGTTCCGCTTTTATTATTCTCGTTGAATATCCCACACATATGCGTTTTACGGCGGACCATATTCCGTATTTATTATTCTCACGGAATAACTTTTGCTGTCGCGATCTATCAAATGCCTGGTGATTTCTTTTATTATTCCAGTCTTTATTATTTTGTTGGAATATCCTTTCTGTGCATTTTATACCGGACCTGGTTCCGTCTTTATTATTCTATTGGAATATCCTGTCTGTGCGTTTTACGCCGGACCTGGTTCCATATTTATTATTCTATTGGAATAATCTGATTGTGCGATATATCACATGCCTGGTGATTTCTTTTGTTATTCCATTCTTTATTATACTAAGTTGGTTAAAGTTTTGACTTCTATACTCCATGAAATTAGTGGAATATCTTTGATATTTGCTCTTCATCCAGTATCTTTTCATGGAAATATTCTTCTGAGCATTCTAGAATTTTACTCTACAAAGAACTATCATGTTGACAATTTGGACGTTATTAGTTCATGGAGAAACTAATTCTTGAACTTGTTTTATTGAATTCTTATATCATTGTCATCATCCTCATGTTTATATTTTAGAAAGTCATCTGTGGCCTGTAGTGCATAGATGGACTTGGTATGATTATGACCAGGGATTATTCGGTATAATCATGACCGTAATGTTATAAATTATGTGGGAAAAGTCCTCATTGGCCCGTAGTGCATTGATGGACAATTGTTGGCATGATCATGACCATTGATGAATACACAAATATCCTTGGCCCGTAGTGCATGGATAATTTGTGGTCATGACCCTAATGAATATCCTTGGCCGTAGTGCAGGGATGATGTGGATTATTTGTTAAGCTGAGTCTCAGCGATAAAAGTGATGAAAAAAATGTTTTAAATCATAAAAGATAGTAGATTTTATTCTCTACTTGACTCTTTTAATGGATTGCTTATTCTGCTGCAGTTAAACTTGATGTCTATTGTATTTTATCAGTTTAACATTATTTTTTTCCGCTAAGTTTGTTTGTAGATAGAAAAAGAAGAGAAAATACAATCGAAAAGGGCATGCCCCAGAAGCTTTTGATAGAACCACATGGGACAACCCCCAAAATGGACAACAAAAGACTAACAACCAAGCCAAAAGAAAGAACAAGACGATACTAAGCAGGACAATAGTAAATACAAGCATGAAACCTTAAATAACATAGACAACCAATCACGAGAAACCAAGCAGCCAGAAGGGGGGGAACTGAACCGAACTGCATTGCAGTCGTCGAAGGGAAGCTGAAGCTTATGAAGAACTACGAGACCAAACCCATCTATACCGAACCCCAAAACCGAAGTCAAAACCCCGAAGTTCAAGTTCAAGCCAAAACCGAACCCCGGGTTAACACCAACATCCCCCAGCTTCCCGAAGACAAGGGGAAGAACCCCAAAGACGAGCCGAGTTGCCAAGTTGGATGCCAGCCAGTCCTTTACTGGCCACAAGGTCGAACCCAGATCTGGATTTGAAGAGGCTACCAACCATAAACGACGAAGCAATAGATGAACCACACTTAACGAAGAGGCCGAATCGCCATGGGCCAGAACACTCATAAAGCAATTTGGCATGTTTATGAACAATGAGTTCACCGCACCTGAAGTTTGAAACACAGGGGAGGATCAACTAAACCGCATTGCGGCAGAACAAGAGGATCTTTGAAGCATAGAGGACTACGAGCCAGTGAAGAGAGGACCAAACCATCTTGACCAACCCCCCAAAGCCGGTTTAAACTCAAAGCCGGAACCAAATCCCCGACTTCAGAAGACAAGAGGAAGAACCACGAAGCCCGCCCTGGACCTTTTTATCGCCACAAAGCCAACCCAACTATGGACTAAAGATGCTACCCAACATGGAAAGAAGCAATAGCAAACCAAACCAAAACAGAGGCCGAACTGCCAAGGAGACCGAACTGACCGAACCCCCATGGAAATGAGAACGTAGCAGGGACTAGTTAAGGAACAGAGTGATGGTCCAGAGGATAGCATTAGTAGTCCTCACTATTCTATGAAATAGTGTGTTAATAAATGTATTGAGGACTTATTTTGAGTGTGGATATTGTCTAGATGACAATATTTGTATTAAAACTCACAACATGTGTTTTGTCGTATTTTACACGACTGTTGTATAATTAGTTTGTATTTGTATTCAGTAGCATGTATCTGGCGACCCAAGATGGGTGATGTATACCTATTTTGGGGGCGTCCCAGTTGGTATCAAAGCTTAGGGATATGATCCCTGGCTAAGATGTGAGATAAGAACTAGGAGGGGAGAGACGGGGAATTCCTTCGCTAGTATGACCTACCTAAGTTTATTTTTTATTTAATTGGTTGGTTAGAGTATAGGGATAATATGTGATATGTTAATTAACCCTTGTTTTGTGGCAGTATTTGAAAATGGCATCCGAGAATGTTGAGAACATCAATGGAGCATAGGAGACCGTTGAGTCTCCACAGATCAATAATTAGGACAATGTGCATCAGGAATGCGACAATCCTCATGCAAAAAACAACACTGACCAAATGATGAACAACGAAATGTTCCGAGGCTTCATGCAATTCATGCAACATCAGGCGAGAGCGGCTCCTGTCCAAAATACAAGTGGAAACACTGGCAACTATTGGATGGTCACCGCCAAACAGTTCAAGGAGCTGGGACCACCGGAGTTTTTTGGAGAGCCAAAACCACTTAAGGCGGAGACGTGGATAAAGTAGATCTGCAAGATATTTGATGTCTTGGGATGCTCCGAGGAGCAAAAGGTTCCCTTTGCCACCCTCATGTTGCATGCGGGCGGATGATTCTTGGTGGGAATCTGTAAAACGTACTCAACCTGCCGCACTAAAGATAACTTGGGAGAAGTTCCAAGAATTGTTCAACGAGAAGTACTTTCCTAAAAGTATTCGTCATATGAAAGAGGTAAAGTTCATCAAGCTGGAACAAAACAACATGACCGTGTCGCAGTACGAAGCCAAGTTTGCCGAGTTGTCCCAGTTTGCGTCCCATTTGGTTGATAATGAGGAGAGAATGACGCGAATGTTTTTAAGAGGTTTGAAACCTGAGATACGTCAATATCTTATCTCTCATAAACTGTGTTTGTATTCAGATGTTGTTAATAGGGCTCAATTATTTGAGCGTGATAATGAGTCAACCTAACCAAAAGATAGCAGCCGACAAAATGATAATACTAGTGAGAGCAGTCATCGAAGCGGTGACAACAAGCGTGGAGGGAATCAACAGGCCAGAAATGGTAACCACTTCGGTGGTAATCAGGGCCAAAACAATAAGAATGGACATTTCAAAAAAAGGAGATTCAACAATGATGGAAAGACATCAGCACCAGCACCCGTTGTTAAGGAAGGAGAACGACCACCTATCATATGTTTCAAATGCGGAGGGGAGGGACAAATCAGTCCAAACTGTGCGATGCCGTCCAAAGCATGTTATAATTGTGGAAGAGAAGGTCACCTAGTCCGATTTTGTCATTCACCGAAGATAAGTTCGCTAGGATGGAGGCACCAAAGGTCGTCCCGGAAAAAAGTCAAAAGCCGTAGTCTGCAAGGAGAGGCGTTTGTCGTGACCTCCCAAAAAGCGAGGAACCCGAACGAGGTCATCACGGGTAAGCTTATCATAAACTCTAGCGAATTATATACCTTATTTGATACCGGTTCTACCCATTCTTTTATTTCTCCTACTTGCGCTCAACGTTTAAATTTGACTCCAGAGAAATTAGACTTTGACTTATCTGTTGAAACTTCGTTGGGAGAAACATTCATTACATCCACTGTTTATAATTCTTGTTTGGTTCAAATCAGTACCCTCACAATACCTGTCGATCTTATTTCATTGAAAATACTTGCATTTGACGTAATTCTAGGGATTGATTGGTTAACCACTCATCATGCAAAAAATGATTGTTTTAAATAAGGTTGTTAGCTTTCATATTCCTAACCAACCTATTATGCGAATTCAAGCAACCAAACCATTAAAATCAATCACTGTCATCTCAAGCCATAAAGCTATTCGTTTATTGAAAAACGGATGTCAAGCTTTCTTATCTCGTGTCATGGATCTAAACAAAATTACGTCAGTTTTAAATGATATTTCTATTGTTAATGAATTTCTGACGTATTCCACGAAGAACTTCTGGCCTACCCCGGGCGTGAAATTGAATTTTGTATCGACCTTGAACCCGATACAAAACCCATTTCCAAAGCCCCATATCGAATGGCTCTATTGAACTTGAGAGTTAAAGACCCAACTGCGAGAATTTGTTAGACATTGGCTTTATTCGTCCTAGTACTTCTCCTTGGGGTGCTCTGTTCTATTCGTGAAAAAGAAAGATGGGAGTATGCGACTTTGTATTGATTATCGGGAGTTGAACCATGTCACCATCAAAAATAGATATCCATTGCCTCGCATTGATGACTGTTTGACCCGATTACAAAGGCGCCAAATTTTTTCAAAGATTGATCTTACGTTCCGGATATCACCAATTGAAGATTAGAACCGATGACATTCCAAAGGCGGCTTTCGAACTTGATGCGGGCATTATGAATTTCTAGTCATGTCTTTTGGATTAACTAATGCTCCTAACGCCTTTATGGATATGATGAACCGAGTATTCAAGGAATATTTGGATCACTTTGTGGTCGTCTTTATTGATGACATCCTTATTTATTCAAAAAGCCGTGAAGATCATGAGCAACACTTGAGGTTTGATACTCCAAAAGCTTCGTGAATATAAGCTTTATGCCAAGTTGAAGAAATCACGAGTTACGGCTTGAGGAAGTAGCATTCCTTGGGCACGTAGTAGTATCAAGTCATGGAATATCTGTTGACCCAAAGAAAGATTGAAGCTATTCAAAGTGGGAGCAACCTAAATCGATGGCCAAAATCGTAGCTTTCTCGGCTTAGCTGGTTATTATCGGAGATTTGTAGAAGGGTTTTCTCGAATCGCTACTCCACTAACTCAGCTGACTCGAAAAGATACAAAATTTGGTTGGAGCGAGGAATGTGAGAAGAGTTTTCAAGAACTCAAGAGGAGACTCATTTCATTTTGTTACGACAATACCATCGGCTCGGAGGATTTGTCATCTACGATGATGCTTGAGCAAAGGGTTAGGATGTGTTCTCATGCAACATGGGAAAGTCATAGCCTTATGCCTCATGACAACTCAAAGAATATGAGAGAGAATTATCCTACTCATGATCTAGAGTTGGCGTGATCGTTTTTTTACACTAAAGATTTGGAGGCATTACTTGTATGGGGAGAAAGTGGAGATCTTTACGGATCATAAAAAGCCTCAAATATTTCTTTACTCAAAAGGAACTCAACATGCGACAACGACGTTGGCTTGAACTGTTGAAAGATTATGATCATACCATCCAATACCATCCTGGAAAATTGAGCGTGGTAGTAGGCGCGCATTGAGTAGAAGATCATATGCGGAATGCGAGTGCGATATTGACAACGTAAAGGCCCATTTTGTGTGACTTGCAAAGGATGGAGATAGAGTTAAAGACTTCGAGGACCCATGTGATGATGGCGAATATCTGAGTAGAACAGACTTTAATTGATAAAGTTAAAAGCTGCTCAAGCTACGGACACTGGAGGCGATGCGTATGAGGAAGAAAGTGTAAGAAAGGTGCTATCTTAGGAAGCAAGAATCGATGAAGAAGGAATACTTTGAGTCAACTCCGGACTTTGTGTTCTAACGACCTCGATTTAAAGTATAGAATCATGATGGAGGCGCTGACACACCAGTTTGCATCCATCACAGGGAGTACCAAAATGTATCGTGATCTTCGTCGTACATTTTGGTGGAGCAATATGAAGAGAGAGAGATAGCGTTGTTTATCTCAAGGTGTCTAACTTGTCAGCGAGTCAAGGCGAGCATCAAGTGCCAAAAGGTCCATTGCAACCACTTGAAATTCTAGAATGGAAGTGGGAGCACATTACCATGGATTTAGATTCTTGGTCTTCCCAAGGTTTCTCAAAGGCATAGATGCGATTTGGGTCATTGTTGATAGATTGACCAAATCTGCTCATTTCTTACCAATCTGAAAACTTATACACTTGAGCGTCTTGCTAGTATGTACATAAACGAGATTGTAAGATTGCATGGTATGCCGGTATCCATAGTTTACGATCGAGACCCAAGATTCACTTCAAGATTTTGGTTAGTTTGCAAAAAGCTATGGGCGCGGATTTACGATTTAGTTCGGCATATCATCCTCGGATGGATGGACAATCGAGAGGACTATTCAAACTCTTGAAGATTTATTAAGACTACGTGTCCTTGACTTCAAGGGAAGTTGGGACAAGTTCTTACCATTGGTGGAGTTTTCCTACAACAATAGTTATCAAGCAAGTATTGGCATGGCTCCATTTGAGCGTTGTATGGAAGAAAGTGTCGTTCTCGGTATCTTTGGGATGAGGTGGGTGAAGCAACGTTGTTGGGACCGGAGTTGATGCGTATGACTACGAAAAAGATTCAAACGATCCGACAACGTATAAAAACCTCACAAGATCGACAAAGAGTTATGTTGATCTTCATCGAAAGGGCGTGGAATTCGATATTGGAGATCATGTGTTTGTTACGTGTTGCTCCATGGAAAGGAGTTACGAGATTTGGAAAGAGAGAAAGCTCAATCCTCGATTCATTGGCCCATTTTAATCCTCGATCGAGTAGGAACGTAGGCGTATAGACTCGCTTTCTGCCGCCAAGTATGTCTCGTGTTCATAACGTTTTTCATATATCTATGTTACGTAAATATGTGAAAGACCGAACCACATTATTGAGTTAGAACCGGACGAAATAGCGAAAGATTTAACGTATGAAGAGGTTCTGTTCAAATCTTGGATAAGAAGGAACATATTCTACGCTCCAGGTTATACCTCAAGTCAAAGTTTTATGGAGAAACCACGATGTTGAGAAATGACACAGGAGTTAGAATCTGAAATGAAATCAAAGGTATCCTTACCTCTTCGACATACCACCATGTGCGTACCCTAATTTCGAGGGCGAAATTTCATAAGAAGGGAGGTTGTAAGACCCCAACTTTTTTTGATAAAGATGATTTTTCTATAAATATCATTTTTGAATATTATGGAATGAATTTGATATAATGTTATAGTTGTGGGTAATATTTATAAATTTTGCAAAAGTATGCAAGTTGTTATATAATATTAGATTGGTGGGGAATATTCTTTTAGCGAGGGAATATTAAATGCAACGACACAATCATTAGTGGACCCCACAACGGAATTATTGTCGGATTGAGAAAAGCGACAAAATATTTTATAAAAATAACGGTGGAAGTGTTACCATTAAAACTGTTGAACTACCCAGTAGTAAAAGAAATACGATGTCTGGCGTGGTTGCGTAGTAGCACACGTATTGATTATTGATGCTTACGTGAGAAGTCACTCGGTTATACTCAATTATTACTACGATAATTGTTTGCATCATATCTCTCATATTATTGATTCGATTATTGTCACGGTATCATCATCGCATTATATGATATATTATTAAATCAATAATTGAGACGACAAAAAGTTATTCATATTATTAAATTGCAATATTTACAATGTCTAGAAGTTTTGTCGAGGAGAGGTTTGGTCACCTAATTGCGTGCGCCAATAGGAGAAATCCTTATTGAAAGCCCCTCTTTCCTGGAACAACACAGTTTGTTAAATATTGTGAGTTATAATATTAATGATGAATAAGTTCGTGTTGATTAAAGATGAATTTGATAGTTTCATTGTGTTGGGATTATTTGTGTTAGTAGAAATCGACATCTATTTGATGATAATTGATGTCTAGAGGTTATATTGTTCAATCGGGTTATTCGAGACACTTTTTTGTGTATTACTATCTACTATTCTGATTACTATTTTTACTATTCACGTTACTATTCATGGAATTACTATTCACCCAACATATATATTTCTTTTTTGGTCCAAATTATTTTTGGTACAATATTATTCCATGAGGAGATGTGCTAATTTTTCGAATCAGATGGTTGAATTTATAATAGTAAATCAATATGGATCATTGGTTTAAAGTTTTAATAGTAAATCAATATGAATATGGATAGTTTAAAGTTTTAATAGTAAATCGGTATGGGATGACCGTTTTTAAGTTTTAATAGTAAATCAATATGGATGAATCCGTTTAAAAAGTAAATCAATCTGGACCGTTCATGAATTAGTTACTATTCAATCCATTCTTCTATAAATAGAAGCTCATTCCTTCATTATTTCTTACGAATTCACTGAAACTCTAGAGAAAATTATAGAGAGAGAAGAAGAAGAGTTTTACTTTACTTCACTACTTCGATATCCGATTTCTTTTTTATAAGGTAAGGGGTATTATTTCTTTTGTATTCATGAAGAGAACTCTCTGTTATTCCATTCTTTATTATTACATTGGAATAACTTTGTATATATGCGAACTACCTATACTTGGTGAAATTCTTACATTATTCCATTCTTTATTATTACATTGGAATATACTTACATATCATTTTCTGCCATATACTTGGTGAAATTTTTAATTCTTTATTATTACATTGATATATCTGTCTACATATTCTTTTTAATATTATTCTTTTTCTTTATTATTATTATTGGAATATCACATGCATGTTTTTCTTTACTTGGTGGACTGGTTTATTCCTTTATTATTATTCATTGGAATATCACATGCATGCGTTTTACTGGCGGGACCATTGTTCCAGTCTTTATTATTCTTTGGAATAACTCATGCTATGCGATCTATCAAATGCTGGTGATTTCTTTTTTTATTCCGTTATTATTACATTGGAATATCCTTTACATGCGTTTTTATGGACTGGTTCCATCTTTATTATTCTATTGGAATATCACATGCATGCGTTTTACGTTTGGACTGGTTCCATATTTATTATTACATTGGAATAACTTTGTCTTTGTGCGATATATCACATGCACAGGTGATTTCTTTTGTTATTCCATTCTTTATTATACTAAGTTGGTTAAAGTTTTGACTTCTATACTCCATGAAATTAGTGGAATATCCTTGATATTTGCTCTTCATCCATATCTTTTCATGGAAATATTCTTACGAGCATTCTTGAATTTTACTCTCTGAAAAGAAGTATCATGTTGACAATTTGGACGTTATTAGTTCTGGATAAATTAATTCTTGAACTTGTTTTATTGAATTCTTATATCATTGTCATCATCCTCATGTTTATATTTTTTGAAAGTCATCACGTGGCTTTGTAGTGCATAGATGGACTTGGTATGATTATGACCGAGGATTATTCGGTATAATCATGGCCAGTAATGTTATAAATGATGTGGTAAAAGTCCTCATTGGCCCGTAGTGCATTGATGGACGATTGTTGGCATGATCATGACCATTGATGAATACACAAATATCCTTGGCCCGTAGTGCATGGATAATTTGTGGTCGTGACCTAATGAATATCTTGGTAGGTAGTAGTGGGGGATGATGTGGATTATTTATTAAGTTTGAGTCTCGTGATAAAAGTGATGAAAAAATGTTTTAAATCATAAAAGATAGTAGATTTTATTCTCTACTTGACTCTTTTAATGGATTGCTTATTCAATGCAGATTAAACTTGATGTCTATTGTATTTTATCGGTTTAACATTATTGAAGGCTAATGAATGAAGGCTAATTTTATCCTGCATTATCTTAGTCATAATATTTCTTCTTGGGCTAGTTGAGCTCACCCTTTCTTTCACTTGTTCTTCTCTTGAGAAATGAGAACGTGGCGAGGACTAGTCGGGGAGCGGTGATGGTCGGAGGATAGCATTAGTAGTCCTCACTATTCTATGAAATAGTGTGTTAATAAATGTATTGAGGACTTATTTTGAGTGTGGATATTGTCTAGATGACAATATTTGTATTAAAACTCACAACATGTGTTTTGTTATTTTATATTTAAATTAGTTTGTATTTGTATTCATGTACCATGTATTTGGCGACCCAAGATGGGTGATGTATACCTATTTTGGGGGCGTCCCATTTAATATCAAAGCTTAGGATATGATCCCACTGGCTAAGATGTGAGATAAGAACTAGGAGGGAGAGCGGGAATTCCTTCAGCTAGTATGACCTACCTAAGTTTATTTTTTATTTAATTGGTTGGTTAGAGTATAGGGATAATATGTGATATGTTAATTAACCCTTGTTTTGGAGAGCCAAAACCACTTAAAGCGCGAGGCGTGGATAAAGTAGATCCGCAAGATATTTGATGTCTTGGGATGCTCCAAGAGCAAAAGGTTCCCTTTGCCACCCTCATGGTGCTGATGTCCCAAATTATGGCCCCTCAAGCATGGTTCCCTGCTATTCAAAAGCCTCGGCTAGAGACCTCGTCAATCCTGTAGCAAATGCTGCAAAATTATCGTACATAGCATCAACCTTCCTCTCCAACCTTCGGAGATGTCGATCGTCGGTAGCAGCAGTAGCTTGAGTTGAAGTGCCTGCTTCATTTTTTCGTAAGGGCTGCGGTGATGGCATAGATGATGCAGGAGGAAGGATGAAACCCTTACCCCTTGGGTGCGGGGTACCTCCTGCCCAATCCTTGAATTTTGCTATCGTGGCATGAGTGATATCCTAACTTGGGAATTACATCTGTTCATTAGCCCACGTAACTCCTACTCGAGCATATAAATGAGCAACAATCGAAGCATGTGGTATACTTCCTGTAGTGCTCACCCGCATGTAATGTAACATGTTCTTATTAAGGAGATGACCAACAACAATGCATTTTCCTGTAATAATACCGCCACAGAATAATTGTTCGCTCAGTTGTAATCTCATGTTCATGGGATGATGACATAAGTTTTGTACTGACAAATAGATTCCAAGCCTTGGCATAATGGTTAAGAGTTAAAGCCTGAAAAGTCCTAGGCTAATTTGTGCCAGGCTTATAAGCCCACTGTGTACCTGGTACACACAAGTAAGTGATGACCACATCTAAGTCTATCTTGAATCGTGCCGCCTCAACCCAATTTACACGTCCATTTAGAGAGTCGAGTAAATTGAACACACCGCGAATCGCTTGTGGGCGATAGTCTATTTGAACACCTCTGACACATGAAAATCCATTCATGGTCTCCTTTGCATTTGCATAAAATTCTCGTACCATGGCCATGGGTGCAACCATGGGTATAGAACAGACTCTATGCCAACATCTTTCTCTGATCATTTCTTTCAACTGCCCATCTTGTGCCTTTGGCTTGAAACCACATTGTCTCACAAATATCTTAGCCATGATTCTGTAGTATTCCATCTGGGCTTCAAGACTGGCGAATTTTGAAAAATCAATAGTGTCTTCACTTTGACTACTTGAAGAAGACGACTCTAGAGTGCGAGAACGAGCTAGTTTTGGTCCTATTACACTTGATGAAAAAAAACCTTAATGGAAGAAAAGAATTTGACTGAGAAATATACGCTCTATAGATTTTCTCCCCCAAACTTGTTGTACTGATAACTCTGTCAAACCCTAGTTTCTCTGTGACTGAATAAAAGATAAGAAAAAAAGAGTTTGAATGTGGATAGGATAATGGAATGCGTATATAATGGGATGAGGAGTTAAGAATTTGAAATGGAAATGGTTTGGAGAGGCTAAAAGACGAACATCGGTTTTGTAAGGAGAGATGGGGAGACACACGCTTAGAAGTAACTGATATGAGAGTTGGGAGAAAACACATCTTTAAAACTAAAATTTTTTTCTAACTCTGGTCTCGAGCGCGGCCCTTATAATGGCTAATGGCGCGGGCGCGCGGTTCACCAATATACAAAGAAGTATAGTGCGGGTGTGCTGGATTTAACTTACTGAAGAGCGCGACCGCGCGGCCCTATACCCTGACAAAACAAATTGAGCTGAATCTTTAAGTAGAACAAAGTGGCTACTGATAGTCTGCATTTCATCTGCACATACAGAAATTACCAGTATGAGATACCAATTCTCCAAGATAAAACATGAACTAATTAACATGCATGAATGAATATCCCAATACAATGCTCTATATGCTACTCTTAATCATCATAATATGCACATTCAACTTCAACAAAACTTATACCAACACTTGTTATACTATAAAGAACTAACATGAAAATGAGAAATAAATATGATCATAACAGAATTAAACAAAAGGTAGGGATAGAAATAATGGGGTGCCTCCCATCGAGCGCTAAGTTATAGTCAATTAGCTTGACTATCTCTGATTCAATCATGTTGAAGAAAGAATGGAGGTGACTTTCTGCCCGTCAACATCACCACCATAGTAATGCTTAAGCCGCTGTCCAATCACTTTGAACGGCTTATCTGGGAATTTGTCAAATACATCTACCGCACCGTGTGGATAAACTGTCTTCACAGTAAAAGGCCCCTGACCACCTTGATTTGAGCTTCCCAGGAAAAAGTTTAAGTCTTGAATTAAACAATAGAACTCTTTGTCCCGGCTCGAATACTCTCTCCGTAATCTTGCGATCATGCCATCTCTTTACCTTTTCTTTGTATAGCTTGGGGTTTTTATAAGCCTGCAATCGGAATTCATCCAACTAATCGAGTTGGAGTAGGCATTTTACACCTGTAGCCTTCAAATAAAAGTTGAGCCTCCTAATTGCTCAATACGCCTTGTGCTCGAGCTCCATGGGAAGGTGACAAGTGTGAGACCCCAGATTTTCTAAATAAAGATTTAAATTTCTCGAAATATTTTTTTTAATATTATGGTGTGGATTTGAGATAGTGTTATAGTAGTGGGTAGTATTTGAAAATTTTGCAAAGTATGCAAGTTGTTATAAAATATTCGATTGGTCGGGGAATATTTTTTTTGTCGGAAATATTTATGATGACGATATAATCATTAATGGACCCCACAACTTAAGTAATCGTTAGTTAGAAAACGACAAAGATATTTTATGAAAATAACGGCGGAGGTTTTACCGATTAATACTATTGAACTACCCTAGTAGTAAAATACGATGTCTGGCGTGGGTTGCATAGTAGCACACGCTATTGATTATTGATGCTTTACGTGATAAGTCACTCGGTTATACTACATTATTACTTTCACGAAGAATTCTTTGTGATCATATCTCTCATATTATTGATTCAATTATTGTCACGATATCATGTGCATAATATGTTATTTTATTAAATCAATAATTGAGGCGACAAAGTTATTCATATTATTAAATTGCAATATTTATAATGTGTAGAAGTTTCACAAGGAGAGGTTTGGTCACCTAATCATTGGCGCCAATAGGAGAAATCCTTATTGAAATCCCCTCTTCCTAGAATAACCTGGTTGTTAAATATTGTGAGTTATGATAATAATGATGGATAAGTTCGTGTTGATTAAAGATGAATTTGATAGTTCCATTGTGTTGAAATTATTTGTGTTAAGCATTTATTTCGATAGTAATTGATGTCTGGAGGTTATATTGTTCAATCGGGTATTCGGGACACTTTTCGTGTCAGAGTACTATTCACGAGTTACTATTCATGAGTTACTATTCACGAGGTACTATTCACGAGTTACTATTTATGAGTTACTATTCACGAGTTACTATTCACCCAAATTACTATTCATGAGTTACTATTCACCCAAATTACTATTCACCCGAATATTAATCATTCGGGTATTTGGAGTACTTTTCATGTCGGGTTACTATTCACGGAGTACTATTCCAGAAGTACTATTCACAGGGAACTATTCACGATGAAAAATTTATTCTTTTCTGTCCAGATTATTTTTTTTGTGCATGAATATTATTCTTGAATTTTACTCTACAAACATGTTGACAATTTGGACGTTATTAGTTCCTGGATAATTTAATTCTTGAACTTGTTTTATTGAATTCTTATATCATTGTCATCATCCTCGTGTTTATATTTTTTTGAAAGTCATCTGTGGCCTGTAGTGCATGGATGGACTTGGTATGATTATGACCAGGGATTATTCGGTATAATCATGACCATAATGTTACAAATGATGTGGTAAAACTCCTCATTGGCCCGTAGTGGATTGATGGACAGTTGTTGTCATGATCATGACCATTGATGAATACACAAATATTCCTGGCCCGTAGTGCATGGATAATTATGGTCGTGATACTAAAGAATATCCTTGGCTGTAGTGCAGGGGTGATTCGATGATGTGGATTATTTATTAAGCTGAGTCCCAGCGATAAAAGTAATGAAAAACCTTTTAAATCATAAAAGATAGTAGATTTTATTCTCTACTTGACTCTTTTAATGGATTGCTTGTTCCGCTGTAGTTAAACTTGATGTCTATTATATTTTATCAGTTTAATATTGTTGAAGACTAATGATAATTTATTCTGCATTATTTTAGTCATAATATTTCTTCTTTGGGCTAGTTGAGCTCACCTTTCTTTCACCGTTCTCTTCGAGAAATGAGAATATAGCCGGGACGAGTCTGGGGAATGGAGTGATGGACCATATGATAGTATTAGTAGTCCTCACTATTCATTAAATAGTGTGACAATAAATGTAATGAGGACTTATTCGAGAGTAGATATTGTCTAGAAGGATGATTTGTATTAAACTCTCATGCTCTCTTGTTGTATATTAAAGATTGTATTTGTATTCTGTACCATGTATTTGGCGACTCAGAATAGGTGATGTATACCTATTTTGGGGGCGTCACAGTTGGTATCAAAGCTTAGGAATATGATCCCTGGCGAAGATGTAAGATAAGAACTAGGAGGGGAGAGATGGGGAATTCCTTTGCTAGTATGACCTACCTAAGTTTATTTGGTATTTAATTGGTCGGTCAGAGTATAGGGATAATATTTGATATGTTATTTAACCCTTGTTTTGTGGCAGTGTTTGGAAATGGCAGCTGAAAATGTTCACAATGGAGTGAATGAGACTGTTGAGACACCTTTAATCACTAACCATGTTAATGTGATGTCACACGAAGAAAAAATTAGAGATATCTACGTGGTAAGTGAAGAACTAATAGTTGCACCCGAGCTAGTTGCAGAGGTAGCAGCTGAGAGTGAGGAAGAAAGAAGAAGAATCTGAGGAGAATTGGTTAGAAGAAGCTTATGATCAAAATTTAGAATTTCAAAATCGTATTCATGAGTTAGAAGAGCAGGCTGAAGAACGGCAGACGATCGTGGAGCAAAGAGATGTAACAATTCAAAATTGTGTTAACCGATGTGCAATGCTTGAACAGAAGCACTCTTTGGAAGAGTATGAGATATTAGAGCTGGAATCTGAGAATGCTATGATCAAAGTTCTGATGAAAGAAGAAACAACTGAACGAAGGAGAATAGATGTTGCATGGGTAAAAGCCACACGACACGTAGATATCGTAGAAAAAGACGTCCGATCCAATAAAGCCAAAATAGATGAAATGGATTTTTCTTTTTGGACAGCAATTGGGAGAATCCAACATCGAATTCAAAATTACCCTGTGCATAACGGTCAACCCCAATTCGATATGGGTCGGAGAATAATGATTCAAATCATGGATCAGGAATGTGAAGAAGCACTTAAGGGTGGAATGTACCCTATAGCGAAGTCAAATCCGGTAGTTTAAGTGAGAGCGTTTGTCGAGAAACCCGAATGAAGTTATTACGGTAAGTTAATTATAAACTCTTGCAAAATCTATACTTTATTAGATACCAGTTGTACCCACTCTTCTATTTCTCTTACTTGCGCTCAATGTTTAAATTTGACTCTGGAGGAACTAGGCTTTGACTTATCTGTTGAAACTCTGTTAGGAGAAACCATCGTTACCTGGACTGTTTATAAATCTTGTTGATTCAAATCGACATTTTCATGTTACCTGTCGATCTTATCTCTTTGAAAATACTTTCCGTTGAGGTGATTTTAGGAATTGATTGGTTAACTACTCATCATGCTTTTCGTAAGGTTGTTAGCTTTTATATTCATAACCAACCTATTATGCAAATTCAAGCAACCAAACCACTAAAGTCAATCATTGTCATATCAAGCCATAAGTAAAGAGCCCCGAACCTTTCATTGTTGACTTCCTTGTGTGGAATGCACCGAAGCCAGACTTTTTGTAGGCGACATCGTGAATGAAGATGGCAAGTTGATAGGTATCATTGCGAGGTGCTATCCAGGTTAAGGGATATAAGTCACAGTTGGTATCAATGTGACGTACTATCCAAGTCTTGGATGAGGGTCACAGTTTTGAATGATATATCTATCGTTAATAAATTTCCTGACGTATTCTTGAAGACTTCTTAGCCTACTTAGAGCGTGAAATCAAATTTTGTATTGACCCCAGTACAAAACCCATTTCTTAAAACCTCAAATATTTCTTCAACTAAAACGAACGTAACATGTGCCAAAGACGTTGGCTCGAGCAGTTGAAGATTACGATCGTACCATTCAATATCATTGTGGAAAAGTGAACGTGGTAGCTGACGCGTTAAGTAGAAGATCGTATGCGTTTACGAGTGCGACGTTGTTAACACAAAGACTCATTTCGTATAACTTACAAATGATGAAGATGAAGTTAAAGACTCTAGGGACCCATGTGAAGATAATGAATATACGAGTAGAATCGACTTTAATCGATAAAGTTAAAGCCGCTCAAGCTACATATTCAGAGCTGATGAATGAAGAAGGTTCAAGAAGGCGTTATTCTAGAAGCAAGAATTGACGAAGAGAGGAAATCACAACCTTCGATTTAATTGGCCCATTTGAAATCCTCGATTGAGTAGGAACTGTGGCCTATAGACTCGCTTTACCGCCAAGTATGTCGCGTGTTCATAACATTTTTAACATATCGACATTACGTAAATATGTGGACAACCCGAACCACATTATTGATTAAGAACCGGACGAGATAGCGGATGATTTAACGTATGAAGATGTACCTGTTAAAATCTTGGATAAGAAGGATCGTATTCAACACTCAAGGGTTATACCTCAAGAGTTAGAATCTGAAATGAAGTCAAGGTATCCTCAACTCTTTGGCATACCAAGTACGTACGTCAATTTTGAGGGCGAAATTGCACAAGGAGGGGAGATGTGAGACCCCAGATTTTATAAATAAAGATTTAAATTTCTCGAAATATTTTTTTTAATACTATGGTGTGGATTTGAGATAGTGTTATAGTTGTGAGTAGTATTTGAAAATTTTGCAAAGTATGCAAGTTGTTATAAAATATTCGATTGGTCGGGGAATATTCTTTTTGTCGGGGAATATTCGTACGACGGCATAATCATTGGTGGACCCCACAATGGAAGTACTGTCGTAGTTAGCAAATGACAAAGATATTTTATGAAAATAACGACGGAGGTTTTACCATTAATACTGTTGAACTACCCGGTAGTAAAAGTACAGTAATACGCGTGGTTGCATAGTTAGCACACTGGTATGTATTATTGATGCTTACGTGATAAGTCACTCAGTTATACTACATTATTGCTACAGTAATTGCTGCATCATATCTCTCATATTATTGATTCAATTATTGTCACAGTATCATGTGCATAATATGTTATTTTATTAAATCAATAATTGAGACGACAAAGTTATTCATATTATTAAATTGCAATATTTACAATGTCTAAAAGTTCTGTCAAGGAGAGGTTTGGTCACCTAATTGCGCGCCAATAGGGAGAAATCCTTATTGGAAAGCCCCCTCTTTCCTGGGAACAACCTGGTTGTTAAATATTGTGAGTTATGATATTAATGATTGATAAGTTCGTGTTTATTAAAGATGAATTTGATAGTTCCATTGTGTTGAAATTATTTGTGTTAAACATTTATTTCGATAGTAATTGATGTCTGGAGGTTATATTGTTCAATCGGGTATTCGAGACACTTTTCGTGTCGGAGTACTATTCACGAGTTACTATTCATGAGTTCCTATTCACGAGTTACTATTCATGAGTTACTATTTATGAGTTACTATTCACGAGTTACTATTCATGAGTTACTATTCACGAGTTACTATTCATGAGTTACTATTCACCCAAATTACTATTCACCCGAATATTAATCACTCGGATATTTGGAGTACTTTTCATGTCAGGTTACTATTTACGAAGTACTATTCCAGAAGTACTATTCATGGGGTACTATTCACGATGAAAAATTTATTCTTTTCTGTCCAGATTATTTTTTTTGTGCAAGAATATTATTCTTGAATTTTACTCTACAAAGAAGTATCATGTTGACAATTTGGACGTTATTAGTTCCTGGATAATTTAATTCTTGAACTTATTTTATTGAATTCTTATATCATTGTCATCATCCTCGTGTTTATATTTTTTTGAAAGTCATCTGTGGCCTGTAGTGCATGGATGGACTTGGTATGATTATGACCAGAGATTATTCGGTATAATCATGACCGTAATGTTACAAATGATGTGGTAAAACTCTTCATTGGCCCGTAGTGCATTGATGGACAGTTGTTGGCATGATAATGACCATTGATGAATACACAAATATTCCTGGCCCGTAGTGCATGGATAATTGTGGTCGTGATACTAAAGAATATCCTTGGCTGTAGTGCAGGGGTGATTCGATGATGTGGATTATTTATTAAGCTGAGTCCCAGTGATAAAAGTAATGAAAAACCTTTTAAATCATAAAAGATAGTAGATTTTATTCTCTACTTGACTCTTTTAATGGATTGCTTGTTCATTGCAGCTAGCTTCAATGACCAATCCTTTCTTTGTGGGGTTCACTATCTTCTCAAAAATTCTCTTTTCACTTCAAAATTCTCTTTATTTGATTTGAAACTCTTTGGCCATTAGTTTGAGGATGGTAAGTTGTAGCAATGCTATGATTTACCCCATACTTAGCTAACAGAGCTGTAAACTGCTGATTACAGAATTGACTGCCTTCATCACTAATGATGGCCCTTGGAGTCCCAAACCTTGTAAAAATGTTTCTTTGTAAAAATCATAGGACCACCTTGGCATCATTAGTTGGAAGAGCTGCCACTTCCACCCACTTCGAAATATAGTCGACTGCTAACAAGATATATAAATTCCCACATGAAGAAATGAATGGACCCATGAAGTCTATCCCCCAAACATCAAAAATTTTAACCTCGAGGATTGTGTTTCAAAGGCATTTCATTTCTCTTTGATATATTCCCAACTCTTTGACATCTATCACACATTTCTCAACAAAACTAAGCATCTTTAAAAATTGTCGGCCAATAGAATCCTGCTTGCAACACTCTAGCCGTTGTCCTTTCTCCACCGTAGTGACCTCCATATAATGAAGCGTGGCAATCCTACAAAATACCCTCTGTCTCGCTATATGGGATACATCTCCTTATCATCTGATCAGCACATTGATTAAACAAGTACGGTTCATCCCATATAAACCACTTCACATCATGCAAAAATTTCTTCTTTTGGTGCCCAGTCAAGTCTGGATGAATGATCTTGCTCACTAAATAGTTAGCATAGTCCGCGAACCATGGCACTTCCCCTTTCACCACAAATAATCGCTTCATCCGGAAAGGACTCATTAATCACAACTTTGTCATCTCCATCCTTTCCCGATTTTCCAATCTAGATAAGTGGTCCGCCACTTGATTCTCGATCCTTTCCGTGTCCTTAATCTCCAAATCAAATTCTTGTAACAAAAGTATCCACCAGATTAATCGAGGCTTTGAATCTTTCTTTGCCACCAAGTATCGAATTGGCGCATGATCTGTGTACACTATCACCCTTGTCCCAATTAGATACGCCCAAAACTTATCAAAAGCATACACAACTGCCAACAGTTCCTTCTCTATGGTGGTGTAGTTCAACTGAGCATCAGTAAGTGTCTTGCTCGCATAATATATCACATGAAAAATATTTTCCCTTCTTTGGCCCAAAATAGCCCCCACAGTATAATCACTGGCATCACACATCAACTCAAATGGTAGGTCCCAATCTGGTGCTGTAATCACTGGTGCTGAAGTTAACTTCCTTTTTAAATGCTCAAATGCAGATAGGCAATCTTCATTGAACTTAATCTATGCATCCTTCTCCAATAAGCTGCATAATGTCTTTGTTATCTTGGAGAAGTCTTTAATGAACATATGGTAGAAAATTGCATGCCCTAAAAAATTGCGAACACCTTTTTACAGAAGTTGGTGGTGGCAAATTCTCAATTGTCTCTAATTTAGCCCTGTCCACCTCTAATCCTTTCTTCAAAACTTTATGTCCCAAAATTATTCCTTCTTGTACCATAAAATGACACTTTTCCCAATTCAAAACAAAATTTGTTTCAACACATCTTCTCAATACCATCACTAGATTTTCAAGACATAAATCAAAAGAATCACCAAATACCGAGAAGTTATCCATAAATACTTCCACATTGTGCTCCACCATATCCTAAAAGATTGCCATCATACACCTCTAAAAAGTGGTTGGGGTGTTGCACAACTTGAAAGACATCCTTCTGAAAGCAAATGTTCCATATGGACATGTGAAAGTTATCTTTTCTTGGTCTTTTGGAGCTATCACAATCTGATTATAGCTTTAAATACCCATCCGTAAGGCAATAAAATTCATGACCGCTAGTCATCCAACATCTGATCAATAAACGGCAGTGGGAAGTGATCTTTCCTTGTAGCTTTATTAAGTCTGCGATAGTCCATGCAGACTCTCCACCCCGTCATTGTCCTCGTCGGTATCAATTCATTGTTTTCATTGGAGACTACGATCATTCCCCCCTTCTTCTACACACACACATCATCTCACTCACCCACGAGTATGTCGAGATTGGATAAATAATTCCTGCATCCAGCCATTTCAGTACTTCCTTCTTGACCACTTCCTTCATAATTGGATTAAGTCTCCTTTGTTGCTCCACTGAAGGTTTACTGCCATCTTCCAAAGAGGATCTTGTGCATACAAATGATGGGTTGATCCTTTTGATCTCTGCTATATAGTCCATCCAATCATCCGATTTGAACTCTCTAAAACTCTTAGCAGCTTTTTCTTCCCGAAAAGATGTTAGTGCGTAAGAAATAATAACAGTAATTTTGAATTATCATTTAAAAATGCATACCTCAAATGATCTGGAAGAGGTTTCAACTCAAGTTCGGAGGGCATCTCAAGAGATGGCTTTAATTTCACCGATGTCTCTCCAAAATCTTTTTAATGGCTCAACAGAGTCTTGAATTTCTAAAATGTGGTGTCATGTCAAGTATTTGAACAAACTCTTCAATCTCATCATCTTCTATCTCTCGAATTTCCCAAATAGCATTCTTCAAAGGTTCATTTTCCACCAAATTTCTCTACTTCATCATTCAACATCTTTTCCACCATATCAATCCTAAAAACATTCCTCTTCATCTGTAGGAAAAACTCATAGCCTTTGAACACATTGAAGGTGACTTCTTGATCATGAACCCTCATTGTCAATTCACCTTTCTAAACATCTATCAAGTCCTTCCCGTGGCTAGGAATGGTCTTCCAAGAATGATAGGTATACTTTCTATCTTCTTCATAATCCAATATGATGAAATCAACCGGAAAGATGAATTTATCCACTTTAACCAAACACATCTTCCACAATACCCCGTGGATAAGTAATGGACCATCAAGTAGTCAGTAATGAAATGTTTGTCGGCCTTGAGCCGAGAATCCCAACCGATTAAACAATCGATAATGGCATCAAGTTGATGCTTGCCCCTAAATCACACAAAGCATTTGTTGAAACTCATCTTTCCATTTGAACAAGGTATCGTGAAGTCGCCTTGGGGTCCTTTTAACTTTTGAGGTAATTTGCGTTGAAGCATCTTTGCACTACACATTCTTCGATCAGGCTACTATTTTCAAAATCTTCTAGCCTTTTCTTCCTTGACAAGATACCCTTCATAAACTTTGCATAACTAGGCATCTGTTCCAATGCCTCAGCGAAAGGTATGTTGATCTGTAGCTTTTTAAACACCTCTAAAAACTTGTTGAATTGCTTGTCTTCCCTTTGCTTATATAGTCTCTGTGGATAACGAACATGGGGATGAACAACTGGTGGTTTGGTCACTTGGTTTCTCGATTAACTCTTCTTTATTCTTCTCCACTTCCCTTTCTCGAACCTTCTTTAACAAAACTTCTCTCGTAAAAATTTTTCTCATCATCGCATGCGGCCATCGCGGTTTCCTCTTAAAAGTGGCGCGCAAGCGCTACCATGCTTGTAATCTCAGCAATCTTCTTCCCGATCTTAAAGTGATAGCTTGACATTGTTCTTTACCCTCCTTCTTGGATTAGCTTCTTTTGTACTTGGCAAATGTCCTCGTGGTCTATTGTTGAGCATATTAGCCATTTGACCCATTTGAGTCTCCAAATTTTTATAGCCACCGCTTGGCTTTTAATCATTACCTCTATATTTTCCATATACTTCATCATCATCTCCTCCATTTCTCGATTTCTTCTCTTGCCGAGGTGGTGGTGGATGATGTTGTTGTTGTTGTTGAAATCTCGGAGGGTAGGGTGGTTTTTTGTGCATATTGTTGATGAGATGATTGTGATCAAACCGATGTTGTGGTTGAAATTGTTGATGATTTTGTTGATTTTGATTGTTTGACCAACTAAAATTTGGATGGTTGCGGTTGTTGGGGTTATAGGCATTCTCGAAATCGATTCTCGATTTTTTTTCGGTAATAGTTGCTCACATATCTTGTATGTGATTTTGAACTAATAGCACATTGATCGGTTGAATGTGACCCATACATATCTCACATACAAAAAAGCAATTGTCTTCACTTTTTTTCTCCACCAAAGAATCAATCTTCTTTGCCATAAATGCCATCTGAGCTGACAACTGTGTGATAACATCCACCTCTAACAATCCTACAACTTTGGGCTGTGGCATTCTGGCTGTAGGATTCTGAAAATCATTTGCTGCCATAGTCTCTATAAGATTGTAAGCTTCTTCATAGCACTTAGCCCATAAAGCTCCTCCTGCAGCTGCATCTACAATTGGCCTTGATTTCCATCCCAATCTATTGTGAAAAGTATTAATCACCATCCAATGTGGCATTCTATGATGGGGAAATTTCCTTAGCATCTCTTTATACTGTTCCCAAGCTTCATATAAAGATTCACCCTGCTGCTGCTCGAACTGGTAAATTGCTATCCTCATTCTAGCAGTCTTAGCCATTGGGGAAAATTTGGCTAAGAACTTTTGTGCTAAGTCCTCCCATGTTCTAATTGATCCTGACGACAAAGAATGGAGCCAACTTCTAGCCTTGTCCCATAGAGAAAATGGAAATAGTTTGAGCCTGATTGCATCTTCTCACACCCCATTGTACTTGAAGGTGTCACATATCTCTATAAAGCTCAATAGATGCTCGTTCGGGTCATCTCAGCAGCAGACCCCCCAAATTGTACCCAAATTCGCACCATTTGAATAGTGCCTCGACTTTATCTCAAAAGTGTTGGTCGCTATAGTAGGCTCCTCATACAATGCTTTGATCAGAACTCATTTATATTCGGCATTGAATAATCTCTCAAGGCCTCTGTGTTCCTCTCTTTGCTCTTCTCTCTGCCATTGGATGTTTGTGTTCTCAAAATCTACTTGTATATTCCTACGCGCTCTCGATTTCCAACCTCTCGCCGCTGATGTTATTATCCTGTGCGGTGTGTCAACTCGAAATTGGATGATCGCGTGTGCATAAAATATATACAAGTACCTAAAATAAAAAAAAAAAAAAATAGAAATAAGATAAGAATAGAATTGTCTAAGTCACACAAATTTAGCTTTAGTTGATGATGACGATATTAAAAAAAAATAAACTTTTTCCCGAATGAACGCCAAAAACTTGTTGCCTCCTTTTTAGTTTAACAAAAATGGACTCTAACTCATGCAAGTATACATGGGTCAACAAGTAGTACAGAGTAAGAAAAAGTATCGATCCACGGAGAAAGGTGTTAAATCTAAATTATCATGCAACAACTTAATCACTATTTTTATATGCTTAAACGATCAACTCACAATTAAATTTAATTCTAAATTAATTATGAAATAAAAAATAATTACTAAAAGATGTAATCAAATTGGAGAATAATGGGATTCTAATATCATTTAATGTTTCATCTAAAATGCAACCCTCATGTAATGTTTAATTATTTATCATGGAAAACTAGTCAAGAGCACAAAAGTGGAAACATAACCATTTTTCAATGAACTATGACCAATTTACATAAAATCCACATTTGATAGAAATCATGTAAGCATCACAATTACCAAAATCACTATATTTCTATGTGAATTTAAAGCAAAATGATTTAAAATGCAAGCTCTTTTAATGACTACACATGGTGAAACGGTATATGCCTATCCTGGTCACATGAATCACAAAGCTTAATACAAATAAGTTTCATGAACATATGCCATTATGATTTAATCTATACTTATATTTCATTTTCAAATCCATACAAGCAATTAGTGTGAATGGTGATCAAACATTCAAGCATTAAGCACAACCATAATGGGTAATCCAATGATAAATATACAACAATACAATCAGATATATATATTTAAACTACACATCAAAATCCATTAGAATCCCATAATGGAATTTAGTTCATTTCTGAACCAAAAGCCATTATGGGATTGAAACAAAACATGGAATTAAAAAATGCAAACAAAAGTTATAAAGAAATGAGAGAAATCAAATCTGTTAATTCTATTTACGCAAGAAGTTATGTTTCAAGCTTGTTCCAATCCACCAAAAATCTCCAAAAATGAAAACTAATAATTATTTAGTCCTCCTCTAGAGTAGCTAAAACCTAAGAACCCTAATAATAATATGAAAACTGATAAAAGACTCTCAAAAACCACTTCTGGTGCCAACCATATCATTTCGGTTGAGCCAAATACGCTCAATTTCAAATTACAAAAATTCAGCAAAAAGTAACTGTAGAAGACTCGCGCGACAGCGCGAGATTACAATATAAAATGATTGCAGGCGCGCCATGTGTTTATCTGACGATTGCCTAGCGTGGGTGAGCCAAGTTCCTTCGTTGATGGAGCGCGGCCGCGCGATGGTGTAAATTTGTCTCTGTCTTTATGTGGCGCAGGCGCGCTATGTCAAGCTTGAATGGCGGCCATGCCGCGCAGCACTTCATCTGCTATATATCTTCTTCTTTGTTTCTTTTGCTTTTGCTTTGTTTTTTTTGTTTGTTGCTTCTTTCATTCTTCTTCATTCCTTCTCTCTACTTCACGACCATTTCTCATTCATCACTTTGCTTAGCTTCATGCCACCATACCAATCCATGCTTTTCCATGCCAATTCATTCCTTATGTTGCTAAAAGGGTTCCAACTACATTTATTGCAAAACAAACATAAAATGCAAATAAAACATAATAAAACTACTTAAGTTGAGCATAATTCTCGTGAGTTAGTAACAATTAGGTATAAAACCAATAAGTAGGTATATAATTTTTGGAATCTACTTCCCCATCAGATATATTGTGGCAATTCTGCGATTAACCCCATAGTTCGTCAAGAGAGCCGTGAAATGTCTGTTACAGAAATGGCTTCCCTCATCACTGATAATTGCACGCGGTGTACCAAACCTCGTGAATATGTGTTATTGCAAAAACTTCAAGACTACCTTGGCGTCATTTGTCAGTAATGCTACTACCTCAACCCATTTAGAGACATAATCTACCGCCAACAAGATGTACAAATTGATGCATGACAACAGAAATGATCCTATGAAATCGATCCCCTAAACATCAAAAATTTCTACCTCCAATGTCATGTTTTGAGGCATTTCATTCCGCTTCCTGATGTTGCCCACCCTTTGGCATCTTTCACACTTTTGAACGAATTGGTGGGCATCTTTAAATAGGGTGGGCCAGTAGAATCCAGCTTGTAGTACCTTGGCAGCTATCCTCTCACCTCTATAGTGTCCCACATACACAGATGCATGACACTCATGTAAGATACTTTATGTTTTGTTGTGAGGGATACATCGTCTAATCATCCTATCTTCACATTTCTTGAATAGAAATGGTTCATACCATTTGACATCATGAAGAAATTTCTTCTTTTGTTGCCATGTCAAGTTTGGAGGGAGGATGTTGCTAACCAAGTAGTTAGCAAAATCAGTGTGCCATGGGCATTCGCCTTGGATCACAAAAAGTTTTTCATCCGGGAAAGACTCATTGATTAACACTTTTTCTTTCTTGTCTTGACCCAGATTTTCCAATCTCGGAAGATGGTTAGCTATCTGATTCTCAGTCCCCTTCCTATCTCTGATTTCCAAGTCAAATTCCTGAAGCAGTAAAATCCATCTAATCAATCGGGGTTTGGCATCCTTCGTGGCAATCAAGTACTGTATGGCAGAATGGTCTGTGTACACCACCACTTTTGTCCCAATCATGTATGAACAAAATTTTTCGAATGCAAAGACCACTGCAAGTAACTCTTTCTCAGTAGTTGTGTAGTTAAGTTACACATATGTTAAGGTTTTTCTAGCATAGTAGATAGCATGAAATATCTTCTCCATGCATTGTCCCAAAATAGCCCTTACTTCGAGGTCACTTGCATCACACATCAATTCAAACAGAAAGGACCAATATGTTGCCACTATGATTGGTGATGTTGTAAACTTCCTATTTAGATGCTCAAATGATGCCAAACAATCTTCGTCGAATTTAAAAAGGTGCATCTTTCTCCAACAAGCTGCATAAAGGTTTTGTAATCTTGGAGAAGTCCTTTATAAACCGGCGGTAGAATCTAGCATTTCCAAGGAAACTACGTACACCCTTCACCGAGTTTAGTGGTGGCAAACTCTTTATCGTTTCTAATTTTGCATTGTCAACCTCCAACCCCTTGCCTGAAACTTTGTGTCCTAGAATGACACCTTCTTGCACTAGGAAATGGCATTTCTCCCAGTTAAGCACCAAGTCTGTCTCCACACAACGTTTCAACACCATGATCAAGTTTTCCAAGCAACTGTTAAAAGAATCCCAAAAAACCAAGAAATCATCCACGAAGAACTCTACATTCCACTGCACCATATTGGAGAAGATGGCCATCATCCACCGTTGGAAATTTGTCAGTGCATTACATAGACCAAATGACATCCTTTTGAAAGAAAATGTACGTAAGGGCAAGTGAATGTTATCTTTTATTAATCTTCAGGAGCAATAACTACCTGATTATACCCTAAGTACCCATCTTGAAGGAAATAATATTTGTGAGCTGCCAATCTATTTAGCATCTGATTAATAAATAGGAGAGGGAAGTGATCTTCTTTGGTAATCCATACAAACTCTTCATCAAGTGACAGTTCTAGTAGGTATTAACTCATTATTCTCATTTGCTACGACGGTCATTACCCCTTTTGTCGGTATGCATTTCACTAGATTAACCCAAAAGCTATCTGAGACAGGATATATAATTCATGCATCTAACCATTTCAAAATCTCCTTGTTGATAACCTCTTTCATAATTGGGTTGAGCCTCCTCTGCTGTTCCACTATAGGTTTGATATCATCCTTCATCAAAATTTTATTCATGCAGAAAGAGGGGCTTATTCCCTTGATATCAGCAATAGCCCATCCAATTGCGGTTTTATATTCCCAAAGAACTCTAATCAACTTACTTTCCTAAAATGTGGTTAGAGCAGATGCAATAATAACAAGAAAAGTATCTGATTCACCTAAGTATGCATACCTGAGGAGAAAGGGTAGTGGTTTGAGTTGTAGTGTATAAGGTACCTCTAGGGATGACCTTAAACGATCTGAAGATTTGTATGCAAACTCCAAAGATTCCAAAGGGATCTTGTAATGCCCCGAAATCCGGTCTATCTTCAAACCCATATTCCGTACGTCACGAGTACTTCATATTCCAAACATACATCATTATATAACAAAATATAACAACATACATTCTCAAATCCCAAATTCTATTATCTTAAAATCTTTCTTTAATACAAATAATAGTAATTACATTATTCCCTTACTTCTTACAATAGTGACTTTCATCTGTCCCCAAAGGATTCATAATAGTTTTACATAACTATTCTACCAGTCTTCGCTTGGTCTTCACGTTTATTCATATAATGAATAACGTTCTTCTTCAGGACACCGCTTGCATCTATCTCCGTAGAATCCTTTAATTCTTTTATTCGTACACTGAAACTATTTTTGATTTAAAGCAAGTGTGAGCATTTAATTTCTCAGCAAGTTATAGCAATTGAATAAACAACATCAAATTTTAAACATTCTTTTAAATCTTTAATAACCGAACAAAGGTTATGAAGCAGCTCAAATAAAAGGAATAAACTCTGATTCTTATCATTTTAAAACATTAGTCACATTCACTTTGACATACTTTCATGCTTTTACTCTTTAATTTACATTCTGTCCTGCTATAATCTTTAGCACATACTTAACATTAATAGTTTATGAATAAACAAAACTTTAATAACCCGATATTTTCTATATAATTAAATAAGAAATTTTAGCGTATAATTTTTTTTATTTTTTTAGTTTTAAAGGTGGGAATATGTATAAGGTAAAAGTATATGTATATATGTGATAAATAAAATTTATTTATTACATGAATAATTACAAATAATAATTTTTTTAAATTATTGATCATTATAAATTATATTTTATAATAATTAATTTTTTAGTAAAAAAATATTTTTATTATTTATTTTCCATGAAAATATGATTATATATTATTTATTTAATAATATATGAAATGATTATTAGAATTATTATTATAATAATTATTTTATTATATGAATTTTAGTTCAGATTATTAAGTTAATTATTTTAACTTAATTAATAATAATATATATATGCAAGATAAATCGATATGGAATCCAAACCCTAATTTTGATTTTGAAACAAGGAATGAGAATAATAATATAATATTAATTATATTTCATTGCTATAAATATGTATTGTATGTGTATGATGATAATGGTTGGTCAATTATGGTGTATCATATAAAACCCTAGTATTATTTTGTTAAACCCTAATTTAAAAATTAGAAGTCAAATATGAGAGTATTAGAATTATGTTTAGTAATATGTTTAATTATGTATGATATATAATAATAATAAATATAAAACCCTAATTAAATTAAAACCCTAATTAATTATTAAAAACCCTAATTTCTAAATTAGAAACCCTAATTAATTAATTAGAAACCCTAAATTAGAAACCCTAATTAAAAATTAAAAACCCTAATTGCTAATTAAAACCCTAATTAAAATTAGTAAAATTAAAAAATTAAATTCAATTTCTATGTATTAGAAAATTAAAAACTAATTTTAAGAAACCCTAATTTTACGCATTTTTTTAGAAACTAAAATTTTATTTTAATTTTAAACCTAAAAAAAAATCCTAAAAAAATAAATTTTTTTAAAACCTTAGGGTTAAACCTTAAGGTCAAACCCTAAGGGTTTGCCAAGATTACAAAAATGCCATTAAAATTATAAGCCAAATGACCAAAATGCCCTTTTTTGCATTTTTTTTTTAATTAAGTTGTTAAATCTTGTATCTTGCTAAATATTTGAGTTGTTGACCTACTAGATTACCATTGACTTAAAATAACAACACATCTCCCATTTTATCTTACATCATATATTATATTATATATATATATATATATATATATAGATCGAGAGAGAAATGTTCATTATTTAGCCTCATTTGTGCACATCCTCTCAACCAAACCTCTCTCTCTCTCTCTAACCCACGAAATATATAGTATATCAGGTCCCAAAAACAAGCCCCTACTATCACTCACAACAAATCAGAAGCATAAGATTCAAGATTTTGTTCAAGTCAAAAGGTATAAACCCTAAACTAAAAATGATCGATCTTTGATCCTATGTTAGATGTTATGTTTTTGTGTTTAAACATGTTGTTTTATAGTATATATAAGTGATCTGGGTTGATAGATGTTAGATCCATAACATCTATAGGCTCGATTTGATGTTTTTCAAAATCTGAAAAAATTTTTTTTTTTTGTTGTCTCGACAACGAATGTGTCGACCCCATAGATCTCATTCTATTTATTGTTTTTGGTGTTTTAAATGTTTGAAGTTGTAGTATGTGTATGAGATCTTTTGATCTGGACTTGAATCAAAGTCGAGATCATGTATATATTGTAAAGATATTGTTGGTCAAACCGTTGTTGATGATGTATGACAAGAAATTTGGGTAACTAGGTAACCCATGAACTGCCGACAAAGAAGATTTTCGATAAGATTTTCATGAGCCTTAGATCTTATAGTTTTTTGATTGTTTGTTCTTTTTGTTGTATCTATGTTGTAGTATGTTATATGGACTATACATGATTTATGCTTTTTATCAACTAAACATCAAATAGATTTAATGTAGTGGCTAGTCAAAGTAGGTAAAGAAGAAGACATCGTGAAATTGGTTTTTTTTCAGGTAACCTAAAAACCTATGATGATCATGATCTCTCGACATGGTTTGACCGACATATATCTATGATGGTAATGTTGTTATATATGATTTTTATGTAATAGATCTCTTTGTTTTGCATGCTATTATACAACCTAGAACCATTAAATCACTAAAATTATCACATGGATAACAAGTTGTGGAAGCCCAAAAGTAAGTTGCTTAAAGCGTTTCTTCATTTTTCGGTAACCCGGAAAATGAAGAACAACTCTAACGAATTTTTTCAGGCTTTAGATCTTTCTTAATTTGATGATGTTTAGACATGATAAATGTTCAAACCTTATATCCTGTTAGTTTCTCTGCAAAGCCTGACGTCTAGATCACCCATTAAATGAACAGATTGATAGATTGAAGGCCATGAATAGTGTTGACCCACCATGACTTCATATCTCTAGGTAGCCCAAAACATGAAGAACATGTTTGACAGCTAGTTCAATGCCTTATAACTTTCATTGTTTATGTTGTATGACCCTGTTATTTGTTGTTACATGAAGTGTTACACTAGTACTACAAGATTAATGTATTAGCTTGCCCAAAACACATCAAATTAAAAATTATTAAGGTCAAACATGCTCACTCGTTAACTGACTTTGAATGTTCTTGGTGCTCAAGAACACCAAAGGCTACACTTTTATCGCTAAAGGCTATAAATATTATATGAATTTTTAATTTAATTAATTTATTTTTTAAAAAAATTTTAAAATAGAAATTAATTATTAAAAATTCAAAATTAGTTTTAAAATTATTATTTTAAGTTATAAAAATTAACTTTTAATAATTTGATATATTTTTCATAAATATTAGTATTTATTTAAATATTATTGATATTTAATTTATTTAATAAATGCATTAAATAAATTAATTAAAAATGATTTTATTATATTAAAAATCATTTTAAATGATAATAAGGTATTTAAAAATATTTTAAGTTATAAAATATAACTTTTAATATTTTAAAGTAAAATTTCATTAATTATTTAATATTAATGATATTAGATTTATTTAATAATTATATTAAATAAATTAATTAAAAATGATTTTAATATTATAAAAATCATTTTAAATGAAAATAAAGTGTTTAAAAATATTTTAAGTTATAAAATATAACTTTTAATATTTAAAGGATAATTTCATTAATAATTTAATATTAATGATATTAATTTATATTTATTAATTATATTAAAAATAAATAATTTAAAAATGGTTTTATTAATTTAAAAATCATTTTAAAAGGATATAAATGAATTAAAAATATTTTAAGTTATAATTAATGACTTTTAATATTTTGATAAATAATGTTTAATATTTAAATATTAATGGTAATTATTTAAAAATGATTTTAATTGTTTTAAAAATCATTTAAGGGTAATATTAATACTTTAAAAAATATTTTTAAGTTATTATAAATAACTTTAATATTTTGGCAATGGTTTCATTAATATTTTAATATTAATTAAATATTAATGATAATAGAATTATTTAATATTTAAATCATTTAATAATGATTCCAGTGTTTGAAAAATCATGATAAATTATAATAATTATTTAAAAATTATTATAAGTCATTTAAAAAAAATATAATTGATATTTAAATTATCTAAATGAATATTGAACTACGAGATAGAGTTTTAGACTCGATAATTACCCGATAAAGACGTCGGTGCACAATCAAAAATATTTCAAAATTGATCTGGACTTATATAATTTGATTAAATACGTGTTTGTTTGTGATCCAAATGATTGCTTAAACATATGTGATGATGTGATTAGGTTATGTGTTTGTTGCATATATAGCGATACTATGTGATATGATATATTATTCTAATCGAATAAATGATCTTATTAATGATAGGTTTGATATAAAAGATAAAACTAAGTTGTAATTATGTAAGCAGAAGATCAGCAAGTATCTAACTCTTGCATTTACTTTATCAATGGACATGAGTAAGAAAATTTCCAAATTCTATTTCATTGTTCAAATATTATTAACTCTTTATTATATATATTTTATCCAATGATTATTATAAGTAAGTTATTAAATTATAATCTATTATTGTTTCTTTAATTACATTATTATTATAGATCAAGATATATATATTACGTTCGTTAATTTCTAAATATGGTTATACAAGTGTCCTCACTTGGATAATCATTATATTTTATCACATGTTGATACATACTTATTGGTTTCCGGTATGTATACATTGACTTAAAAGCCGTCTAAAAAGCTATTTGATTGAAATAGACACAAATTTAAAAATATTGTTGAACAAGATAGAACTTTATTGTATCCAATCAAAATTGTTTTGGTTCGGATTCTAGACTAAGTATGAACATCCCGAATCTGGAAAACTTTTTATGCGCCTAAAGGGATATCTTTGACGAAAAAAATATCGTTCTTGTATGTAGTATTGATCAATACAGAGGGCATAATGGGGGATGATCACCCCGTGCACATAAGTTATGATTTGTTTATGATGATGAAGTTCTGTTTAACCTTTTCAAAATAGAAAACAATGTTCATAGTCAGTCGACTGATCCCCATTTATAGTCAGTACGTAATTTCAAAAATTTGAAATCGAAATGATATGTTGTTTATTATTGGTTCAACTTACTTCACAACTGCTGATTCGTTGTAGAAGTGTCGTTCAAAAAAAAACATTTCATCCTTTTAGCTAATATTTATTATTGTTATTACTTGCTAGGCAATCAAATGCTCATCCTTGCTTAATTTAAATGTTTTCAGCTAAGTGTGAACAACCTGAAGGCTCTGCTAAGAACAAGGGAAAAGGAAAGGTTCATTGAATGAGTTCTTATGATATCTTATGTAATAGTTTGACTTTATTAAGACAATGATATTTATTATTTATTATCATGTAATGTAATGTATTAAAGGTTACGTGCTTGGGATTAGACTACTCGATATATATAAATTAAGTTTGATATTTATATTATTGTTATTATTATTAGTATTATTCCGCTCATAGAAATGGTATCGTGAAAGCACCGAGTTCGGGTTTCAAGTACACGAATTCGTCTAAGTAATACCACCAAAGTATGCTTTGAACATTCGTTCGACGCGAATACGATTCACGAGTATCATTTACTTATCAGCGTTCACGTTGTTTATCTTTTAATCATTCATTCAACCTTTACTTAAGATTCTAATCACTTTCCCTAGTGATTCATTACATGAACATTATGTTCATCGTCCTCTCATGATGTCTAAGAAATACTGTTTGTTATATGCTAAGATCGATCGTTCAACACAATCACATTACGTTCACACCGTTTATACACTTTACACTTAACTCTCATTATGGATTTATAACATGGAAATGTTATAAGTTACCATCTTCATTCAACGTTTAAGGAATTACGACCATTGTAATCCCAAACATTCGCTTCACTCGAATACGGTTCCCGGACATCGGTTTCATATTTATTTATGTTTATAATCTTTATCTTTTAACCTCATTAAATCTTTCTATTCAACCTTTAATAAAGGTTTAATTCACTTATTGAAGTGTTACATTATGTGAACTATATGTACACATACACGTTCCCCAAGAACTGAGCAGTTAAAGCTCATTTCTGGGCATTGCGCGCCATATTTTGCCGCTTTTTTTTTTTGTTATTTACGTTGGCTCTCTAAAGAATTATTGCTCAAGTTTCGGCCTTTGTGGCACTTTATTTCTAGTTCAAACCAAGCGATGTTGCACCTTAAAAATTTAAAAACTTAATTTTTTTTCTTGAAGTATTTAAACATAGTTGAGATGCTTACTTTGAAATCCTATAACTTCTTCGTTATAACTCAAAACGAGGTCGTTCCAAAGAAATTTTCTTCCTTATCTTACGTACTCTGATTTCCCCCCAGATAGAATTTCATTCTAAATTTGTTAATGAGGCTTTTCATTAGCTTACATTTCATCGCTCATTCGTTTTACGTTATTAACGTTCTTCGTTCGTTCGTCCGTAATTCCGTCATCCGAACTCGGAATTCGTTCATTCTTGAGTCCACAACTCATGTTTTTAATGTTCTTCAACATTTTTATGAAACTTTACTAATTAGGGTTCATTAGCTTATTTTCTACTTTTCGCTCCTCTTTTACAAAATTTTACCATAATTTCGTTATAGCTAAGTTCAATATGTTCTTTATGAACATTTTTCTAAATTCTAACCGAGCAATAAGCATCTAACTTATATGCAATGGTTTTAAACTTTTCTTTCAACAACAAATTCTATTTACAATGGTTTTAAATTTTTCCATCATCAACGTTCTTTGCGTTCTTCATTTGTTCTTCATTTTTAATCGATATTTTGATTATGATTCCACAATTTGATTTTGGTGTTATAACTCACCAATCCTTACTTATTTCACCGAATCGTTCATATGAGTCATTCGGATCGTCCATTAACATCAAGCAATTCATATTTCATATGAAAAGCTTTTATGAGAAATTTATAAACTAAATTTCTAATTCTTATTTCTTTGTTTCCTTATGATTAAACCATATGAAAATTATTCTTAACATAGTTTTACCTTATCATTAAGTTATATGATTTAACATATAAATCCTTAAAGAAAAATGGATTAGGGTTAGGTTTTGAATACCTTTCTTCTATAATTCTTTTCTTCATGAACAAAGCCTGCTAATTGCTAGTTTTTCCTTCCATTCTTCTTCCTCTTAACATCCGAAATTTCCCTCTATCTCTCTAGATGTTGGTTAATTTTTCTTTAACCAACAAATGAGCTTAAGCTTCTCTTTTATAGAATTTCATGGCTAGGGGTAAAATGGTAATTTGGGCCAAAAGTTACTATTCCCACATCCTTTCCCTAACCTCCTTACTGTTCACGAAACTTCTCTTGGAAGCTTCGTGGATCTGTCTTGCGAAATTTTTTTGACAGTTTAAAAAATTGCATTTCTCAGAATCCAAATATTTTTGGATATTCCATCTTTCCTCTACAGATTTACTTTTACGCGTTCTTTGAAACATTGAAAAACTAAAATATATTTTTTGATGAATAGTATTTTCTGTCACATTATCCCAAAATGTACTTAAACGGATGAAAATTACATAATAGTTCATTTTTATTTTTATTTCCGATTTACACGCTTTTTTTCGAGAAAAACTTTTATGGGCTAACATAATTTTCATGACATTATCGTCAAATCTTTTAACGGAATGTCATTTCGACATAACGATCTCTCAAAAAGGCTTAGTTTATTCAAACCCTAACTCTTATGTTTCGTCGGGTGAATAGTGCCTATTTTATCTTTTTCCTCAGAAATATTATTGTTCCCAGAAAAAATTTATTTTTTCTTGAAAATTCTTACTCTTTCAAATCTAGCTTGTAGCCGAATTCTCTAATCATATAATCATCCTAGGTCCTATAACGATTAATAAACACATAAAGCATGTAATATTATTAATAAAAATTCATTAATAACTAATTCTTTAAACTAAATTTCGGACAATCCGATTTTCCGAGTTGTCACATTCTCCTTCCCCTATAAAAAATTCCATCCTCGAGATTTATAAAACCACACCCATATTCGATGCTTTATTCTTTACAAACTTTCACAAATGTTTAATCTTACTTTTCTCTTTCTTATAAAAATTCTTTTCCTAAGGATCATCGGTTGACATAATCGCTCATTAGTTAAATCTCTTTCGGGTCATCACATTCACCCTTCTTCACGATTTTTATCCTCGAAATTTTAATATACCCTTCATCTCAACTTCTCCTCAAAGAAGTTCTTATCTTTCAAACATTCCCTAATCTTGATAACTTATCAAAATTATGAAGTAAAATGAATAAATAGGAATATAAAGATTCCTTTAAAACATTTCACATTCTTCTTTGAGTGGTCTTATAGACCATGATATCTTTACTAGGTTTAACGATATTTCATCGTAAACCATTCTTACTTACCCAATATGTTTACAATCACAAAGAAGGCAAACCACCTTTTTTCATAGAAATTAGGTGATCAACTCTATCCCATATCTCGGGGTTTGTTATCCTGAGACTTATTCATCGATTGCACACCAAAGAAAATTGGTTTGGAACAACTTCTCAAAGAAAGCTCGATTTTCTTATAACATGACATACCATTTGTCTAGCCAAATCAAATAGCTTAGACCATACCAATAAATTGGACATCAACTTGAAATATTCATCTAGTCAAATCAATTGACATCGACAACTCTTTAAATTCGTTCACAATACTTCATAACGTTTAATGACGCTATGATATCGCACTATTTCACAAGATGCATTGAGGACTTCGCTTAGGCTTTATGACTTTGTCATTATACATCATACCATAGCGGGTTGTTGATACTAAGATCATATCCAACACTAGTTATAATTGCATTAATAACTCCATCTATTTATCATCTTTTACATCAAATGCACTTTGATGATATAAAATTTATTTTCTAATTTCAAATCAATTTTTGTCTAATTAAATAATTAGCATAGATATACTGAAGAATATTTCTTTTAAAATTAATTGGTTCCAAAAATTTGACCTAATACTTTTCTTTCCAAAACATACACATCAGCACGATGTCAATATTTTGAAATCCAGCATAGCTAGATGATTTGGAATATCCTTTTTCTCCATCTTCCTTCATTATCTTACTTGTGACAATTCTTAATCTTCTCTAGCACCTTCAATGCTAAGTATACTAAAATGAATTTTAGTCTACCACATTCCTATACCTTAGTATAGTTCATCAAACTTACCACACTTTATGTGTTAAGGAACTTTCCACAACCATATGTGTTTAAGAACTTGTCTTTGCAATGTGTAATCCAAGAATAAATCAAGGACTATCCATATGTGTAGGGCTCAAAAACATAACATATAATTATGAGTCACAAATTTTTCATAAGTATGAGTTTCAAGAACCCGCACCTATCTTAATACTTTCTACTACCCAATATACACATGAGAAAAGATTCACCATCTCACCATATACATATGGATAACAACCTTTAATATTTCAATGATTATCATTGTGTGATACTAAGTGGTTGTTACACCAATCACAAACTCCTACCCATAACAAAGATTCATACAACTCAACTATCACATGAGTACTCAATTGAAATATTACAACTTCTAACTTTCTCTTTACTTAGTATGAATTTTCTTTAATTTGTATGATATCCTTTACAACTCTTCTAAGTTGTTCTTCTTGTACTACTTCATAGTACCATTCATTTATAAAGCGTTAGCTACAATTCTTCTATCATTTAATAGAACATATGTTACTACGATTCAATATGATCACGTGGTGATCTTCATGTCACTTAAACACCAAAGTGTTAAAAACTTAAAGCACATGGCCTCATCCATACTAACACCTTGTACAAATATCACACATTTGCACATAGGTAATATAACGATCCGTAATTTTATATGTAATCTAAAATATTTATTGAATTAAATAAATATTTTAGTTGATGTGATTATTGTTAAATAAATATTTGTTTAATTTAATTATTTATTAGTTAAATAAATAATTCACGAGTTTTGGGAATCAACTTAATTAAGGTTATATATTAATTAAGTTGATAATTGGTAATGTGGTATTTTGATGTTAATTAAATTAAATGTGTGTTGAATTAATTATTATGTTACATAGTGGTAATATTCTAATTTAATTTAATAATTAAATTAGAGATTTGATAAGGATTAATGGAATAATTACTTTAGAAGATAGATGGATGTTAAATAATTTAAATAAGCATATTTTATTACGCTAATATGTTGGTAAATGAATTGTTAAATAATGGTATTATAATGTCTTGGTGATTTTCTAATTTAATTTAATAATTGAATTAGGAATTGATCTTGATTAAATAAAAATTTAATTAGTAAGATTTAATTAGAATTATTAGTAAAATAATATTAATATAATTTGATTGTTTAAAAGGTGTGATTAATTTAATTTAATTTAATTAATATTAGAATTTGATTAAAATATGTGACAAGGAACTATATAATAAGCAAAAAGATTAAAAAGAAATTAGAGATGCTAAATATGGAACAAGCCAAATAATGGCCTTGTGAATTTTGAAATATTGAATCATTAAGTGTGTAATCGCTAAGTGGGTTAAGTGCACGTAATGTATAGTCAGTTTTATTTTACGTGAATAACTTCCCTAAGCTTAAGAGTTTTGAAACAACAGAGAAGAAAGGAGAGAGATTGAGAGAGATAGAGATAAAGAAGGAAATTCTCTGTGTATATGGGAAATCAAGTGAAAGAAAGAGATTAACAAGGCTATCCTCGGAAAATTACCTGAGCATAAATAGGAATCAAAGGTAATTCTCAAGTTCTTAATTTTAGTTTTGTGTTTTGAGTTCTTCATCAAAAAGTTTGATTCTAAGATTATTTTGTTGAGCTAAGATGTTATATATATTATTAGACATTTATAATCTGATAGTGACCATCTAGAAATGATTTTAGTTGAGTTAATCCATGAAAAACATGTTTTAAATTGAAGATTGAAGTTTTTGGTTGTATATATGCACTACAAAAAAATGGTGATTTTGTAACAAATGGTTTTCGTTGCTAAAGGTGCGAAATTTCATTGCCAAATGCCATTTGCAACGATTTTTTTGTCGTTGGACATTTCGTTATGTAATGAGTGTTGCTAATTGTCTAGCAACAAAATTTTTTTTCCGTTGCAAAAAGTAAGATATTTCACAATGAAATTTATTTTCATGTAAAATCATAGATCATTTAGCAACGAAATATTTTGTTGCAAATTTAATAAAAAATGGTTATTGAAAGCAACTTTCGTTGTAAAATCCACCTAATCGGCAACGAAAAGAATCTTTTTTTTTTGCCAACGAAGATGAAATTTGTTGTATTTGATACATATTTATCAACGATTTTTGTCATTGCTGAACATTATGAAAATTGTTGTCTTAATTAGTTTTCGTTGCTAATTGTATACTTTTTGGTAACGATGTTTGTTGCTAAATATACAAAATAAACATGTCATATATTAATTTGCAACAAAAATTTTCGTTGTCGTTGATTTTGTTATGGATAATTTTGATAAATTAGCAAGGATACTATTCGACGTTGATTGTTTTTCAAGAGCAACGAAAGTTTTTGTTAATTAACAACGATACTATACGTTACCGTTTGTTTTTTCTATGAAACAAAAATTGTTATGATTTGCAACAATATAAATATTGTCTTTTCTTTGTTTATAGGAACAATATAAAATAAAATCATAAACAATATTATATACATCATTTCAAATCATTCACATTACAACATTACAATATAATAGTAGGAAAATTCATCCCTAAAATATGATGATCATTATTATACCAAGCTAAACCAATAACTTTTTACGATCATTATTACAATATAATACTTAAACTTGAACATTGTCTTCTAATTTGTAGGTTCATTAGCACCGCTTCCCCATATCAAAAAGTTCAACTTTCTTATTTCCAAGGTCGCTTTCATATATCCGAAGTGCAACCACAGTATGTGAAAATTATCTCAATGCATAGAAACATATAAGATAAAGGAAATAGATCTATTCTAAAAAATAATGCACTACCACATAACATTCTTATGCTTGTAGAAAATAAATAGAATAAAAAAATAAACTTAAAAAAAACTGGAATGACTCTGCATCCGTAAGTTAATTATAATATGGTATTTAGAGAAGAAATAAATCTCTATATATTCAAATATGGTCAGTTATCCAACTTAAACTACTATGTTACTGGAAAAATGAATCACAACCTTTAAATTCGAATATCCAAATCTATAATCGCATTAATTACTAGAAAATTGACCTATAAGTTGGATCAACCAAATTCGAGAATGGAGTCAAAATCATTTGGAAGGTAAAATGTTGCGCTCAAACACACAAGTCTGAGTAAAGATGATTTACCTTTGGAGGATCAAGAATTGGTGAATCTAATAGAAGTGAACTTAGCCCTCACTTAAATGCCAAATTCCTTAACAATAACACAATTGTTGTAATTATTTTGTCTTACCATCTGAATGCACATGAAATTTTAGAAATAAAACAATTAGTCAAAACAGGCAAAACCGACAATAAAAATCAAAAAGAGAAGTTTCATGGTTGAAAGTAACAAACACTACATTATATTCTTTGTTTTCCTATTTTTTAATTAAAAGACTAAAATTTAGTACATTTATACCATCTTAATACTTGCTTCCCTTTTAGCAAGACGCTCACAGATTGCCCTTAAGAGGGAAGTTACCTTGGGAAGTTCAATATTACGCTTAATTGACAATGTTTTCCAGCCAACAATGTCTGATAGTAATAGTCATGGAAGACCCAATATATAATACGACCTTAAGAATCCTAAATAAAAACTACAGCTGCATTAAAAGAGTAAATATGATACGATCATAGCAAACATTTGAATATGCCACGCGTCATTTGAAAGAACTTAATGTAGACCTGCATTGATGAGTCAAGTGTAGGAAAAATATGAACAAAATATAGGATTCAACTATCAAATAAAAGAAGGGAAGAAATAAACTTATCAATTTAGAGCGAATAGTTTTGAGCAGGAGAGCGTGCAAAATAAGATCATCGTCTCTTAAGTAGAAATTTAGCCCCTCGGAGAACTTTTCTTGGTGCTAAGGTCACTGACGAATTCCTACTCCAGGATTCAACAGCTCTTCACCCAACTAATCAACACTTGAAATAGTTGAATGACCAGGAAAAACTTCAATTTTTCTTACTCAAACTCAAAGATTGTACCACATATATATATATATATATATATATATATATATATAATATAAAATATATATAATGATAGTATATCTATATATATATATAGATTGGCAAAGAATAATATATATATATATATATATATATATATAATATGTATCTCAGAAAGTGTTGTAATCTATATATATAATGACAATATCTTTTTTAGAAAGATATCTTCTTAGATGAGCTACCTAGCCTTTTTATACAAGACAAAATGCGTATAACAACTAAGAATATTACATGGCAAATCTTAAACAATTTTTTTTTTATCTCTAACAACAAAAAAATCAAATAACAACTAATATAATTAAAAAGTTTTCAACAAAGAAAAATATTAATATCTCAATAACTCGCTATTAATATATAATAGCGATTATAAACCTTCCTATTAACTTTGTAATATATTTTAACATAAAATACAACAATCCCCACATATTACAAAGTAAAAAATAAATTGAGTAAGAAATATAAGAATGCGAAGGCATTAACACCGTGTGTCTTTTGGACTATGAACCAATGTATAGAGTAAATAGACTTGATTCACGAATTTGGTGAAATAAAAAATTTCTATGAACCTTCTTCCTTATTATGAATCAGTAATCATATTACTCACACTACAAACTCTAATTAGAAGTTGTTCTACGCGATTTGGCACATTTTGGCCTTGCGCCATACCTGGAATTCATGAGCGCTCTAGAAAATCTGTCTTATTTTCATAAGAGGCGGCCCCACCTCTACACTCATATAGGTGTTTCCATCAAATGTGTTCTACAGTTAAACACATCACCCAATAGGACTATGGAAAACATTAAGAGTATATAACTCAACCTCTAACACTGTAGAATTACACTATCCTACACCATAGGGATGAACTCAAATATTTATAAAATGGATAGTGTCTCAACCAATCAACCAATGACTTGTTGTTACCCATATGAACCTACTTCCTGGGATTACCATTCATATAGGTTGGGTTACCATCATTGTTGATTTCTGTAATAGACAGTAGTCCCATCCCCCTCGATGTATTGCTCACTAGCCTCTTGCTTAGTGGCTTTGTCAGAGGATCCGCAAGATTTAACTCTGACCTAACAAAATTAAGGGATATAATCCCATCACATAACAGTTGTCTCACAATATTATGTCTTAGGCGTATATGCCTACTCTTGCCATTATAGCTCTTATTCTTAGCTCTGCCTATAGCAACTTGGCAATCACAATGTAGAGACACAGATGGAACTGGTCTCGTCCACAAAGGAATATTTCCCAAAAGATTTCTGAGCCACTCTGCTTCAGAACCTGCCTTCTCTAAGGCAATAAACTCAGACTCCATAGTAGAGCGAGCTATACAAGTCTGTTTAGAAGACTTCCAAGAAACTGCTCCTCCTCCTAAGGTAAATATGTAGCCACTCGTGGATTTGATTTCATCTGAAATCAGAGATCCAGTTGGCATCACTATAGCCCTCAAGAACTGCAGGATTACCGCAGTAATACAAACCAAATCCAATAGTACCTCGCAGATACTTGAGTATTCTACATAAAGCAGTCCAATGATCCTTATTAGGATTATGAGTGTATCTCATTGAGTCTATTAACTCATATATGATATATCAGGTCTTGTGCAATTAGTAAGATATATTAAGCAACCTATGATTTGGGCATACTTAGATTGAGATACACTAGGTCCCTCATGTTTTTTTAAATGTAAACAAGAATCATACGGAGTACTAACAGGATTAACATTATAATGTCCAAATCTCTTAAGCATTTTCTCCACATAATGATCTTGAGAAATCATATACCCATTACAAACTTTTCTCAAATTAATTCCGAGAATAACATTTGCTTCTCCCAAGTCTTTCATATCAAATTTAGTGGATAACATATTTTTAGTCTCATATATAACATCAATATTGGTTCCAAAAATAAGCAAGTCATCCACATAAAGACATACAATAACACCACAATTCTCATTATTAAATTTGGTATATATACATCTATCTCCATCATTTATTATATATCCATTAGAAGTCATCACACTATCAAATTTATCATTCCATTGTTTAGGAGCTTGTTTAAGACCATATAAAGATTTAACTAATTTACAAACTTTATGCTCATTGCCTAAGGAAATAAATCCCTCAGGTTGGTCCATATAAATCTCCTCTTCTAAATCTCTATTAAGAAACGCAGTTTTAACATCCATTTGATGAATTATTAAATTTTAATAGCGGCTAGTGCAATTAAAACTCTAATGGATGATGTTTTTGCAACCGGTGAATAAGTCTCAAAAAAGTCAAGGTTTTGCTTTTGTTTATAACCTTTAGTAACAAGCCTAGCCTAAAATTTATCAATTGATCTGTCAGGTTTTAATTTCCTTTTAAAAATCCATTTAAAACCAATAGTTTTAGAACCAGGAAGAAGGTCCACTAATTCCCAAGTGTGATTAGCCATAATAGACTCTAATCTCACTATTTACGGCTTCTCTCCAAAAAAGAGCATCGGAGAAGAAAAGCGCATCTCTAAAAGTTAATGGGTCATTATCTAACAAAACGTAAAAAAGTCATCTCCCAGATTAGTGGGTTTTCTAAATACGCTTACTCTTCTCTTTGTTTCAATTTCGTTTCCTCAATTGGAACTATATAAGAGCTCGTAGGAAGCTCGCTACTTGTGTCGATCCACTTTAGATTTCAAAGGAAAAATATTTTCAAAGAAATCAACATTTTTGACTCAATGATTGTATTATGATCTAATACATCACTTTTCAAAACAAAAAAATCTATAAGCAACACTATATGTTCAAAGATAACCAATAAACAAACAATCAGCAGCTTTAGAACCAATTTTCTTTTTTTTAGGGTTTAGTAGGATTACCTTAGCAAGACACCCCCACACTTTTAAGATATTTCAAGTTAGGTAAATGATTTTCCCAAAGCTCATAAGGTGTTTTTCCGCTTTTCTTATAAATGATTCTATTTTGCAAGTGACAAGCGAGAAGAAGAGCTTTCCCCACAAATTCGGTGGAGCCCCGTAAACTTACTAACATAGCATTCATCATTTCTTTTAGTGTTCTATTCTTTCTTTCAAAGAACCCCATTAGATTCTCGAGAATAGGGAGGTGTTACCTCATGTATAATTCCTTGTTCTTCTAATATTTACTAAGAGGTCCTGAGTCATACTCTCCATCTCTATCGAACCTTTAGTCTTTTAATCTTCTTTTCTAATTTATTTTCAACTTGACTTTATAAATTAAAAAATTTATCTTCGCCCATTTTTATTTCTAAGAAGGTAAACTTTAGTATATCTAGAATAATCATCTATAAAGGTTACATAATAATTTTTCCCACCCCTAGAAGTATTTCTAGACATATCACCTAAGTCCGAATGAATTAAACTAAGTGGTTCAGATTCTATAACTAGTCTTGGTTTACATGTCTTTTTAGTAGTTTTAGCTTCCACGCATACTTCGACATTAATTGGTATTTGAAATTTTAACATCTTTTAAAATTCCAAAATTTTTCATTAATTTTATATAAGAGTAATTCACATGGCCTAATCTAAAGCATGCCAAATATCATCACACTCAACCAAGTAAGCAAAAGAAGTATTATTATTCATGATTTCAAGTACATTCAAATGAAATAATCCGAAGATTAAGATACCCTTTTCCCATGAGATAAATAACGCTTTTGGTCATCAGATCGGGTCCGGCTTTCATTGTGATTACCAAACTTTTTTTGTTATAATCGAATAACCGGTGTTTCTTTCAAAAACTTACAAAATGGTCATTCACGTTTGATTTTTCGTTCAAAAATGGACTAAATGTCGACTATGCAATTGACTCCATTTTTTTCCGTAAGTTCGACTCCACGCAAGCATTATCGAACGTTTCTTAATAATAACAAAAACGGAGTATAGGCCAAGTCATTAAGAATAATAATAATATTAAAATAATAATAATAATAACAATAATAATAATTTTAATTAATAAAATAATAATAATTACAAAAATAATAATAATAATTTCACAATAATAATTTTCTATCCGCTCATTTCACAATATTATTATTACAATTACTATTATTTTATATCATTTGGAATCCAAGGGTCACTGCAGCTTTTAGTTTTCTAAATAAAAATATTTTATCGAGATCCTCAAGAAGTTTTATTTTCTTTTATTCTCCATTAAAATAAAATAAAAAGAAATTATTATTATTTTTAAAATATAAAATTTTTAGTACATACAAAGGTTATTTATATTAATATTAACATAAATTAAACTCCTTTTTTTTTGCTAAGTTGTGAGTATTATAAACCAAAGAAAGAAAAATAAAACTGAGGCATACCTCATGAAAGAAATATAGCAACCACATCGAGACAAGCCAATGATGTACTTGCTATATCCAAGGCTATAAATCGCCAACATCTAAGGTTGGGATATTTTACAATATAAGCACTAAAATTTTTAATCTGAATACAATTTGCATTTAACAATCCTAACACAGGTCTTGAAGCGAGATCGATGCTTGACGAGGGGTTCACCATGGGCTCGCTCTATTCCTTTCATTCCATACTTTATAGATAATAAGAGCTGCCATGAGCTTTATAATTGAGATGACATTTGGTCTATTTGAGCATGTTGAATGTGATGAATCAAGGTGTGTCGACCAAAAGGAAAACCGAACCCAATGCATGTCAGCAAGACACTAAACCAAGAAGCCGTTGAGAAAAGCGCATCAAAGTAAAGGTGGGAGAATGATTCAGGGGTACGAGGCAGAGATAACAGCAAATTAATGGCTGTGTCACCAACCTCTTATGAAAGAGCTGACCATAGAAGAAAGAAAAACGTGGGACTGCAGATTAGGCCATAAGAGTTTGAACCAAGGGACCGATGGCACTCCCACAACGAATAGAAGACCAGGATATGGGAAGCTTTAAGGAGGTAAGGCACCTTGACCACACCTGGATCCGAATGAGAGAAGGCAACAAGATACTGAAGTAGTTTGTCCTTCATCTCGCATAAGGCTATGGAAATTGGATATAGGAGGTTGCCATGAGCATTGTCTGATGATGTCACTTGACTTTCAATGAGAAAGGCGTACTGCAATTTGAGACTATAGGATCGGTGCAGATGGTCGGCAAGAGAAGCGGATGCCAAGGGTCTTGCCATAAATTGATGTTCGCCGTCACCCACTTTATATGTAACAAAATTGATGGCTAAGCTTCTAAGGTTCGGGACTTTCGCCAAATCCGGGGAGGCATTAGAGGGATGGGGTAGTCCAAAAGTTGTGCTTCAAGAGGAGAGTTTTGTTTACCCATTGAGCCTAGAAAGAGGAACTTTTAAAGCAGATAATCTGCCACAGGTGGAGCATAATTTGTGCTTTGTTCCATTCAACAACTTTTTTAATACCTAACCCACCTTCAGATAGGGGCAAGGTGACACGGGCCCAAGAAACCTTTGAACCATGTTTGTCAAGCGAGGAGCCCTTCCAAAGAAATCTAGACAGGAGCTGTTCAATTTGCTTGGTGACTGATTTGGGAAGAACAAAATAAGCAGACCAATATGATTGAATAGCAAACAAAATGGATTTAATAAGTTGCGTACCTACCCAAGAAAGGAAAGGAAGATTAGCCCGTGGACTTAATGCGAAGGGTGATCTTTTGAATAAGGGGCAAGCAATCAGCTGAAGAAAGCTTCGAAGTGATGAGGGGCACTCCTAAAGAATTTAATGACAGCAAGGAGCCCAGCCTATATTGAGAGATGTAAGAATGGTAGCAGCCCAGTTATTAGAGGGACGTTAGCGAGAAACACCGACTTTCTTTGAGATTGATGGATAGAAGTAGGAGAAGCAGTGAAAGCATCAAGGCTATGCTTTAGAAGGTTGATGATTGCATGTCACCGTGATGAGGCAATAGAAGGAGGTCATCCAAAGTAAAGCAAAGGTTTGTAATTTTACATGCCTTTGTTCTCCATGGAAAGAAAAATTTGGAGAGGAAGAAGCTTTATCAAGAAGGAGAGCAAGGACTTCCATGACTAAAACAAACAGACATGGAGAGAGAGGGTCGCCATGGCGAATACCTTGTTTGCCTTGAAATAGCCACACAACCCGACCGTTAACTTTAACAGAGAACATAGCTTGTAGATATAACTTCCGATCCATCAGATAAATTTAGAAGGGTAGGCAAAGAGGCCGAACATCAAAAGGAACTCCCATCGAACGCAGTCAAAGGCTTTCTTCAAATCAATTTAACCGCACATCTAGATGGGCGGAAAGGTCTATGGTAGTTTCGAATGTACTCTTGGGCCAAAAGAATGTTGTCACCCCAGATTTTACGTCCCATATAAAGGCAACTTGAGAGAATGAGATGAGGTCGGGAGAGTAGCTTTGAGTCTAGCTTGCTAGGATTTTGGATATGCATTTATATATAGAATTACAAAGAAGATATAAGTAGGAAGTCGGACATAGAGGTGGGGTTTGGGACCTTAGGAATAAGAGCGACAATGATGGCATTGGACTCTTTAAGCATATGTCCGTAAAATGAAAAAGGATTGAATAAATTTTGACAAAATCATCCCCCACAAAGGTCCCAAGAATGAAGAAAGAAGTTCACGTTAAGCCCGTCAGGCTGTGGCTTTTGTTTCTCTGCATGCCTTTAAGAGTAGATAGAATTTCTCAGAGTTGCTGGGAGTCGCAAGAGAGGGAATCATATCTAGGGGGATGACGCTTTGTAATCACTTCACTAAGGCCTCCCGACTGCAGGTAGGAGAGGTGTTTTGGTACCAAAAGATTTTGGAAGTAGCCAACGATTGGACTTAATCTGTTCCCAGGATCTTGAGTCAAGACACCATCGTTGTCCCTCGATAGTAAGAATCTTATTTGAATTCCACCAGACTTTTGGTTTGGCATGGAAATATTTGGTGTTTTATCCCCTAAAGAGAGCCATTGAATTCTGGATTTTGTTGAAGAAGTTGCTCTTCTATAGTGAGGGCATCCCATAGATCCTTGGTAAGTTTCCTCAAGATCAAAATTTTAGGGAGATAGGAGTATTAGGCAGTTGGATGGTCATTTGAAGAGGCATGAAGAGCTTGCTCTAGCCATTTGACGTTTGTAATAAAGCAGAGCCCTGTTGTATTTCAGATCAATAAGAGCTCGCTTGGTTCTCCAGAAGCTTTTCCGCAAGAACAAAAAGAGGGGAGCCAATGATATTATGCAGTTCAAGCTTGGGAAACTACCTCCTCGTAACCATCCAATAAGTAAGATGATTGAAAAAATTGAAAAGGCTTGAAGGATTTGGGGAGCGAGAGACCAAAGAGACAAAATAGTGGGATTATGATCGGAGAACCCTCTAGCCCCAAAAGTAGCCAGAGAGTGAGGCATTTGAGTGAACCATTCTGCATTCCCAAGAGCTCTGTCCAGCTTACGAGAAATAGTTCTATCCCCTTGAGAGTTCCACCAAGTGAAGTAAGGACCAACAGCTCTAATGTCATCCAGACCTGCTTGTTCAAGACATGATTTAAAGTCGGACATTCCAGCTGACCACATGTCGTTACCCCCCTGCGATTCATCAAGGCTGCAAATTTCATTAAAATCCCTAGAACGCACCATCTAGAAATGATGGAATTTGCGAGGAAGAGAGCTCATGCCATAATCGCTTGCACGCCGTAGGAGTGTTAAGACCGTAGACGATAGTAACCAAGAAGGTATCAACAGATCCAACCAAATTTAATTCACAATGTATAAGCTGGGAAGATTTGTGCAACACAGTAACAGTCCAAAGAGCGGGATCCCAGCCAACCCATATTCTACCATTGTCGTGATAATCATAATTAAAAACCCAGTTCCAATGAGCAAAAAGATTGTGAGAAATAGCCACGGATTTGTGACATTTCGACTCTAGTTTCCTGAAGGCCAACAAAAAGATATATGATTGTCCAACAAAAAGGCATGAACATCACTTGCCAGACTTATTTAAACCCTCTAACATTATAGAAGCAGAGCTTAGACATAAAAGATAGAGAATTAGGGAGGAGTTTCTCCCCTACCTTTGTTCCTCCTTTTTTTGCGTAAGGAGAACCAACAACCTCACGACCTTTGCTTTCAAAAGATCTCTTTTCCTTTTCATTAAAGCGATTTTGAGTTTATCGCAAGAGGGTTTAGAAGGGTGGCAAAAGAGTTGCGCCTGTGGGAAATGCAATCGGATCCACCAAGGTCATGCGAAAGGATTACTAGCAAATATAGGAGAAAGGGAGGGAGGATTCAAAGGATGATAGAGGAAACCAAGGCAGGGGGGATTTTCGGGCAATATACCACCAGCCCTCTTGCTTCTCCCAGAGGAGAGGTGACATTGTCAGGAACCGCAGCAGAGAGAAGAAGAAACAGGCTAGCACAGTAATTTTTTAGAGGAGGATTTTGGAACCCATTGATAGTTGGAGTTCTGACATTTAATCGTAGAGTGCCCAAAAGTTTTGCAAACCGAAAGGTGATGGGGGTCTGCTCGATATTCAACTGTGACATCCACTCGATCGCTCCTCATGCTCATCTTCATTCAAAATAATAACAGGGAGGGAGCAGGGCAAAGAGACAGCAACATCAATTTCCACACAACCGAGCATAAGGAAGAGGGTCGAGTCTTTTCCGTGACTTTTATCCAAGAAAAGTGGCTTCCCCCCCTACTGGAAGAATGTAGCTAAGACCTTCTACGTCCAATAAGAGAGAGGAATGCCATGAAATTTTACCTGCATAGGGCTTTA
>CM035173.1:73762086-74128498 GCA_020205615.1 Panax quinquefolius | reverse complement strand
CCTAAAAAAATAATAATATTTAATATTTGTACTAGTAAATTTTAAGTTGTCAATAATAATAAAAAAAATTGCAAGATATTATAGTCATTTTAGAAAAAAGTTGAGGTTAATTTTGTCTAGTAATTTCTCAAATGGTAAGGATTATAATACTAGTCCTAAGCTCAAATTGAAAAACAAACAATACACTTAAAATTAATAGTCTTATCTCAAGTGTAATCCTTGTAAACAAACATAACCTTAGAGTTCTTACAAAGTTCACATGATCAACTATCGTTCAAAATAGACACAAATCCCTATAGTTGCTAGGCCAACTGAAACTCGTAACTTTTTCATTAAAGATAACTCATTCCCTTTGTGTTTTACTCTTGACGTCACTGTACAAATGTTTCAAAGAGTAGTGGTGTTCATGATTTGAAAGTAAAACACAAAGGAAATGAATCGTCTTAGGAAAGAAAAATTAACAGTTTTGTTTAGCTTCACAACTACTACGGTATAAATGCCTATTTTTAAACTTTTAATGAAATCCCAGGTAGTCATCTTAAGTTTACCTACAATCTTCACTTCTTGGTCCCATGTGTTATATTTACATATCTGAACTGAGTTTTAATATATATTGATGAAATATATCTACTGGCAAGACCCAATCTCTTCCTTATCTTTTCTAATCTTGAAAAATCCAAACCAATATAAGTGATTTGTGTTAATTTTGATAGACAATGAACATTGAGAAAGATGAATGGAACTTTTCCTCTGGTATATAGAGAACATACTTTACACCATTTTGATCACAAAGTTATGAAGCTGGATCTCAAATAATAGAAAGGAATGCTGCTAACAAGGAACAAAATGCACTAGCCGATATTAGTATTATTATTATTATTATTTGGGCTAAACTGGCCCTTGAGCAAAAGAACAATGAAGTTATCTACACATGCAGCTTACTTTGGTGCTGCAAAATTTTGCATCAAGACATGCACTCTCAAGCCTAGCTTAGAAACATAATTGCTGAGCAGAGCTGTGCCGTCTTTACTCTAAATCAATAAACCAAACCTCCCCCAAACCCCCCTACCCTTTTTTGATGAAGAAATGTCTTCTTTATTTATTTTTTTTCATTGATTTATTTTGCTAATTGAAGAAATGTCAATGAAAGAATAAATTAGAAAGAGTAATGCTAGGGACAAACTATAAACAAAATTGTACACAAACAATAGAAAAGAGAGAAAAAAGAAAATGAGACTTACGATTAGATATTTTACACATTTTCACCGGTAAACAATACATGTGTTCTACAACTTTGTGTACAGTTTGTGCACATGTGCACAGTATCATTCATTAAGATATTGAAATATTATGACATTTAAATGACAAAAAAATGTGAATACCAAGAATAAGCACGACAAACATGTAATCCGCTTTTGACATCAACTGATCCTTGTTTCCAAGGAGCTCGAAACAAAACTTACACTCACCACAGACAACATACTGCCTGGTTACTAGCATTTGTAGTGGAATCCTTGGGTGCATTTGGAAGTCAAAACGCACCACATCACTTTCTCTGCAATGCGTTTGAACCACAAACGTTTCGTTTGTGAATTTAATAAGTTGCATCTAAAATAAGTTATTTCCAAGAAAACAAGATTTTAGAGGGCATTTCAACTTCTAAACGTACCAAACAAACTAAACACACAAAATGTCCTCCAAGTCTCTAACCAAACAAGCACAGATAACTACTCAAATGGCTATATTGAACTTTCATGACTCATATCCATGTCATTATCTCATAATCAATTTTCTGTTATCAACAATATTCAATCACAACAGTTGATGAAGTCTGTCCGCTATCTGATCCTTCCTCTTTCATCTCCTTCACCAAACTATAGCTGTAACACCCCGCAAAATCTCAAATTTTAAGAAAAATTAGAAAATAAAAACTGTGAATAAGAATCAGAAATTAAACACAAAAACACTAACCAAACAGACCCTAAGAAGTTTTTTTTTTACCTCTAATAAGATTCACGAAATTGGGAATGTAAACTAGGAGGGAAAATAGAAGTAGACAAGATGAGAGCTTTTTAAAATAAACTTGCTTGCTTTTTATAACAATATGGCCAATCTTAGTTCTCATCTTCCTTTTATCTTCTCTGGTTGTTGTAATCAGTATCCACGCTACATATATCAGTACATCAACAGAAGGAAATGTGGCATTAGCCAAGCCACTGTTCAGCACGACGGTTTCCACCACCACCAACAGCACGCCGAATGCTGATCTTCTCATTTGCATATTTTTCCTGAAGGTATTCGAAAGCATTCACGTCGAGTTTACCAGATACTGATTTCCCTTGCTTCCTACGAGCTTGTTGTTCACGTATCGACGTCCAAAGTTTCTCAATAGCATGTCTTTGTTGAGAGGTAAACCTCGAAATGTTGTCAAAGGCGTGCTTTACTAAAATGTCAATGACTGTTTGGCACCTAAAAAAAGGAACTTCTATATGTTTAAAGAGGAGAAAGTAACAAGTGTTTATGGAATAGAAAATCGAGGGGAGAATTTAAAGGCAGTCGAGTTAGAACTGACCATGGAATTTTGTACCGTCGTGCAGCAATCTCTAAACAAAAAATCAAGGCTTCTCTATGAGATTTGAGGAATCTCTTGTTCTCGTCGTCTTCTTCCTTCCTGAATTTGGCTGCCCCGTCTTTTTTTCCCCTTGTTTTTTCATCTTTCTTCAAGTTTTTCGGAATCAGAGCATCAAGACCAAATGGATCAGATTCCTCCTTACTATTTTCAGAAGTAGGAACAGAAGGCATTTCCTCTTCTGTCTGATTATCTGCATCTCCTGCCTCCGTATCTTTCAGGGCACCTGCTTCTTCAAGGTCGTCGTCGTTGGTGGCAACCGGAAGTTGTAATATGGCTTCTTTGATTCTCCCAGATGTTTTAGAAAACTAGTTGATAACCCATCAAGAAAAAAAGGGAAGAAATAAAATCATCGACCAACCTGAGAATACTCTAAAAAACCAACACAATGCTATATAGTTCATACTTCTAACAAGTTCAAATCATGAGCCACAATCATATATTAAATGCTTGAATGTGGTTATAGAGAAAATGTAATGGTTAGACTAAATCACATCACAGAAAAAAGTGAAGAAATAGAATTATAAAAGTTTCTAAACAAAGAATTAAAGAAATAACACAATTAATTCTGCAAAAAACCGAGTAAAACCTGCAAAATAGCAGACACGTAAACTGATTCAAACTACAACTGCACTATTCCTATAATGTTTAGATATATAACAAAGTTTTAGTTACCCTAGTGATAGACACGTATTCATACATTTTATTATCCCTAATTTTGTCCTTTTAATTATATTAGTTTATTAAATTAATATGTTTTATTTTATTTTGTAAGATTTAATATTTGTTGCAATAAAGTCAAAATCTTGGTGATCAAGCGATATTTAATGCTCTTATTCATATAAGGAATGTCCAAGAAGAATCCTACAAGGAGAAGGAAAGAGGTGGAACAATCTTAGTGTGCAAGTCAAATCCAACAAGAGAAAGAAAAGTCTATCTAGAAGATCTTTTTAAGAAGTTGATTACAACTAGAAAATTGAATCCTACGTGGAAAGGGAACCAAAGTGTCCAAGTTCAATGAATCTAAATTAGGGTTCAAAGTTATTTTTTCTATAAATAGGCCTCTTGTTTTAGAGAGAAAGGCACCACTTGTTATTTTCTTTTTCTCAGTTTTTCACTAGTGTAGGAAGGAGTAAGATATTTAAAGTTTGTCCTTTCTCTTATTCCAATCAGTTGTGGTACTACTGTCAGGGAGTATTTGTAACTTTCTTTTATTTATATAATAGAAATTCTCTTTTTAATTATTGTTCTTATTTCATGCAAATAGTAATACTAATATTATTTATTTTTGTTTTTAATTCCATGGCTAGCTAAATTTATAATACCTAGGATTATGATGAAACTAAGTATTTCATAAAAGTATTTCTTTCCGTTTCAAAATTAAAGCCTAATTATTCTCACCTTCATATTTTCCTCCGCATAAATTGCATATGATTTTTATATTGATTGCGAGGTTTTGATAAGTTATAGTTAATCTGTGAATTTTTCATAACTTATGCTTGCCCATATTAATTATATGAATCATTATTTTTAAAGGGAAGGGGAAATAATTTGGGAATTGATTTAGGAAATAAGAAATTATTTATTATGTTAATATTTGGTGGATTCTAATTCCTAGGTATCTTTTCTCATTAATAGTTTTCGTCATTAATTAATAGTTTGCATAATTTAGTTAAAAAATCTTCTCCACCATTTTTGTTTCTAATTTGCCTAAAATATTAATTAAGGATATATTAAAGAATTAATCTAGTCTCTGTGGGTTCGATTCACTGCACTTATCGGTTCTTCAATTCGACATTTGTGCACTTGTAAATTACATATTTTATTACATCAAGTTTTTTGGCGCCATTGTTTTGGACTAGAATTAATTTTTTTTTAATTCCTTAATTTTTATTTATTCAATTAGTTTTAACTCATTTTTTTCGAGGATTATTAAGCGGATCAAGAAGTTTAAAAGATAAAGATTTTGTTGTCTTGCGCTTTCTTGATTTCAGATTCAGATCTCCATTTTTTTTTTAAAAAAAAAAATAGTAGTTTATTTTTTATATATATATATTTTTTTTTATTTATCGATTCATGCATTCACTCACGTAGAGCACATCCCGTTAGGTTTTATTTTTTTTTTTTATTTTTGTCAAATATAAAACGTGGTGATGATTGGAGGAGGATTGATGTACGTCAAAATTTCTCCTTCTTTCGTAATTCACATAGTTTTAGGACATTTTATTTGTTTATAGTTTTTTTATTTGTGCATTTTCATCTTTAATCTAACATTAAGGGCACAACTTGTAACAAGATAAGGTAGGGATTTCATCACCCTTCCTTGGCCCACAAACAACCCAATTTGCATTTTGCATGACCATGATCTAATAAAATCAAGTAGACGTTGGCCCCTAGGACTCTCGAGCTCAATTAGGACAAGAAACTCCAAGAGGAGTCTGAATTTTAAATTAATCAAACTACTAGTGTCTACGCAAGTGGTTCAAAAGGTATACGCCTAAAGATTGTGTGGTTATTCAATTAGTCACCGTGATTCACGGAGAGACTCCCACCTTTCTTACATTACACGGCTAGTGGTATGATTAATTTCGAATTTCAGTGGACCTCATGTGTAACTTGGAACAGTTAGGAGCTGTCTAGATTTTATTTAGGTTAACCTTAGAAGTAATTTTTTTTTTTTTTTTTTTGTGCTTATTTGCTAAGTAGTGTATGCAAAAAGTGTGGATTAGGGACGAAACATCCCGATTAGTGAGAAAACTTGATTTTTCGGATTTCACTTTAAAAGATCTCACTTTAACAAAAATGGAGGGCGCCCAAACTGTTTCTTTAAGGGATCAATGTTATCCTTCCCGCTCTGCCCAACCTTCATGTATTAGTCTACCATCGGTAACTGCTAACAATTTTGAACTTAAGCCACATTTTATAAATATGTTAGCTAGGTTTACGGGGATAGAAGATGCATATTTATTTATTCAGGAATTTGAGGAAGTTTGTGCCTTAATGAAAATTCAACAATTGTCTGATGACTCAATTAGGCTAAGATTTATAACATTTGCTTTAAAAGATAATGCTAAAAAGTGGTTATATAGCCTACCAAATAATTCCATATCAACCTGGAAGGAATTTGTTGTTAGATTTCTAAAAAAATATTTTCCAAATCATAAAACTGCTAAAATTAGGACTGCAATTCATCAATTTTGCCAACTTGAAAAAGAGTCCTTTTGGAAATATTTTGATAGATTTAAAAATTTGTTATCCCAGTGCCCACACCACGGAATTGAGAAATGGAGATTGTGTCAAATTGCTTACGAAGGTTTAGACTATCCCACTAAAACAATGTTAGAGTCAATGTGTCACGGGGATTTTTTGAAAAATGATGAGGAAAAGGCTTGGGAGTTTTTAGAAGACTTATGTAAAAAACCATGCAATGGAAACCACCGAGACGGATAAACCTAGTTCATCTAGGGTGTTCATACAATCGACAATTCAATCTATAGAAGTTAAGTTGGTGGTGTACTTAAAAGACTTTAAGATTTAGAAACTAGGGACAATCACACACGAACCAAGTCTCAACACCAACACCTTTGTGTCTAAAGTGTAATTCACCAAGCCATGTGATCGAGGAATGTCCTAGAGTCGCGCCCCAATTTGAAGAATATGAACAAGTCAATGCAATGTTTTAACGACCCAGAATGACCCATTTGCACCCACTTATAATCCGTCGAGGAATCATCCTAATTTTGCATGGAATCAAGGACCCTACCCAAATAATTCTTCAAATCAAAGTCAATCACCAGAATCAATCTTTTCAACCAAAAAGTCAAATCTGTCCGTACCAAAATTCAAATCCAAAGACCTCAATATCCACCGTGTTTTTCTAATGAAAGTGAGAGGAGACTTAGCACCTTAGAGAAGAGTGTGGAAACTTTAATAAAATCCATTTCTCGCTAAGAGATCCAAATGAGTCAATTAGCCACTCACACTACGAAGCTTAGTGAAAGAGAGAGGGTAAACTTCCTAGTTAACCCGAGACCAATCCAAAATTTCCAAATCCCTACTCAAAAACCTTATCATGTTAATTCACTTGAAAACAACCAAGTCAATCATGTGAATTCGTAATCTCTTTAGGTCCTGAAATTATTTTAACAATCAAGCTAGAATTGATAATGAAGAGAAAAATTAAATGTGAATCTAACGATCCATCTTCAAAGTCAACACAAAGTTAAAAAATCCCACAAACTCGAGTCAAAAGAGGCCCATCCACTAATCATGTTTCAAAACATGATTCAACCACACCTTATGAGTCAATGAAAAAGTCTTCAAACCAAAAGCCCCATTCCTCAAAGACTTATTTCAAACAAGCAACAAATTTAATTGGACAAAATTTGAAGTGTTCAAACAAGTGAAAATTAACATTCCTCTTCTAGATGTCATTCAACAAGTTCCCTCATATGCTAAATGTCTAAAAGATTTGTGCACACATAAAAGAACCACTCATGTTCCTAAGAAAGCTTTTCTAACGACCCCATGTGAGTTCTATCTTGTCATGTCAAGTCCTCATGAAATATAAGGACCCCGGTTGTCCTACTATTTCATGCATCATAAAAGTGACACATTAATTGAAAAAGCTTTGCTTGATTTAGGAGCTAGTGTGAACTGTTACCATTTTTCGTGTACGAAACCCAGCTTAGGAGAGTTGAAAAAGACAAGTGTCACACTCCAACTAGTGGACTGCTCCATTAAAGTGCCAAAAGGAATAGTTGAAGATGAACTTATTAAGGTTGGTGATTTTGTCTTCCTGTTAACTTTGTTGTCCTTGAAACCCCACCGTTGTCAATCCCAAGGGTCAAATTCTCTAATAATTTAGGTAGACCATTTCTAGCAACTTCTAATGCGTTAATCAACTGTAGAAATGGACTAATGAAATTGACATTTGGGAACATGACATTTGATTTAAATGTGTTTAATGTGGGAAAGCAACCTTGTGATTTTTCTGACCAACCCGTTGAAGTGAACATGATTCAGACATGTCAAAATAAATGAACTTACAATTGAAGACGAAATTTTTAATTTTTGTCTAAATCATTTTGGTCAAAATTGGGATGAAACAGAATATATAAATGAGGTTAATGAAATGCTAGAGTCGTCAACATCAATGTCTTACTCTAAATGGGAACCCGAGACTGAGCCATTCTTGTAATCTTCAGAACCTCTTGAAAAGAGTTCACCAGAGTTAGAACTCAAACATCTGCCTGATAATCTTAAATATGCCTATTTAGGTCCCTCCAAAACTCTTCCTGTAATCATTGCTTCCGATTTAACAAACACACAGGAGGAAGAGTTATTGACCATCTTGAGAGAAAACAAGGAATTCATAGGATGGAGTATAACTGATATTAAGGAGATCAGTCCAACCATTGTCCAACATAGGATCCACTTAATAGATGATGCTAAACCTGTGAGAGACCCACAAAGGCAGTTAAACCTGGTTCTAAAAGAGGTGGTTAAGAAAGAAATTCTTAAGTGTCTAGATAACGGGATCATTTATCCCATTTCTGATAGCTCGTGGGTAAGTCCTGTTCAGGTGGTACCTAAAAAGTCTGGCTTAACGGTGGTTCAAAATGAAGCTAATGAGTTAGTTCTCACTCATGTTCAATCTGGTTGGAGGGTTTGCATAGACTATAGAAAACTCAATGCTGCCACAAGAAAGGATCATTTTCCTTTACCCTTCATAGACCAAATTCTAGAAAGATTAGTTGGTCATGCTTATTATTGTTTCCTTGATGGTTACTCTCTGCTATTTTCAAATTCCCATAGCCCCGGAAGACCAAGAAAAGACCACATTCACTTGTCCTTATGGAACCTTTCAGATATCGTCGCTCACCCTTTGGGCTATGAGTGCCCCGCCACCTTTCAAAGATGCATGATGAGCATTTTTTTTCGATACGGTAGAGAAATTTCTAGAAATTTTCATTGATGATTTTTCCATATTTGGGTCTACATTTCATGAATGCCTTCACCACCTTAACTTAGTTCTAAGGAGATGTAAGGAAACAAACTTAATCCTAAATTGGGAAAAATGTCATTTCATGGTTAAAAAAAAAGGAATTGTTCTTGGTCACATCATATCCGAAAAGGGAATCAAGTAGATAAAGCCAAAATCGACTTCCTTTCCAATCTTCCACCACCCAGATACCAAAGAAATTCGTTCTTTCCTAGGGCATGCAGGCTTTTATAGGCGATTCATTAAAGATTTTAGTAAGAAAGCAAGACCCTTGACCAATCTTCTAGATAAAGATGCAAAATTTGAATTTAATGAAAAATGTCTTCAATCCTTTGAACAACTCAAAAAGGAGTTAACTTCACTCCTATCATCAAATCACCGATTGGAGACAACCATTTGAGTTAATGTGTGATGCATCCGACTACGCATGGTGTTGTTCTAGGCAAAGAATCAACAAGATTCCCCACGCCATATACTATGCTAGTAGGACTTTGAATGATGCTCAATTGAACTATTCAACCATCGAAAAAGAACTTCTAGTCGTAGTTTTTGCTTTAGAAAAGTTTCGATCTTATCTTATCGGGTCTAAAATAATTGTTTACACCGACCACGCCGCTTCTCAAACATCTTCTTTCCAAAAAAGATTCAAAAGCCCGCTTAATTCGTTGGGTCTTATTGCTCCAAGAATTTGACCTAGAGATACTGAGACAAAAAGGGTCCGAAAACGTGGTAGCCGATCATTTGTCACGCTTAGTAGTGGAGTCCAACTCGACCGCCTTAAATGAATCTTTCCCAGATGAGCAACTTTTTTCTATATCCGCTACACCTTAGTTTGTCGATATTGTGAATTACCTAGTGACTAGTGAGATTCCTTCCCATGGTCCAAACAAGACCGATCCAAGTTTCTTTCACAAGTCGAACACTTTTATTGGGACGACCCCTATTTGTTCAAATATTGTTCCGATCAAATCATTAGGAGGTGTAACCACCCGACCACGAAGTTTAGAAGTGTTCGTCATTTTTGCGTGACCAATCTTGTGGAGGACATTTTGGAGGCAAAAAAGACTACCGCCAAAGTCCTCCAATGTGGTTTCTATCGCCTAGTCTATTCAAGGATGCCACATCATTTTGTGCCAATTGCAATAGGTGTCAACAATTAGGAGGATCACTAGAGGAATATGATGCCAATGCAACCTATTTTGGTCATCGAATTGTTTGATGTGGGGAATCGATTTCATGGGCAGATTCTTTTGGAAATCAGACATTTTACTCATGGTGGACTACGTGTCGAGTGGGTAGGGTTTATACCAACTAAGACCAATGCCAACAAGGTTGTTGTCAAATTTTTGAAAGAGAATATTTTCTCTCGCTTTGGTACCCCTAGGGCCATAATCAGTGATCAAGGCAAATATTTTCGCAAACAGCCTTTTTCATCCTTGCTAAAAATGTATTCCATCACCCACAAGCTTGCAACATCATATCACCTCAGGTAGAAGTCTCAAATAGGCAAATAAAACAAATCTTGGAAAAAACGGTAAAGTTCTAATAGAAAAGATTGGTCTCTAAAATTGTCAAATGCATTGTGGGCTTACCGTACTGCCTTTAAGACTAATTTAGGAATGTCACCGTATAGGGAAAGCTTGCCACTTACCTGTTGAACTTGAACATCGTGCTTTATGGGCCATAAAACAGTTGAATTTTGATATGTCCACTGGTGGGAGTCATAAACAATTGCAATTAGCTGAGTTCGATGAGATTAGGAATGATGCTTATGAAAATGCTAAAATTTACGAGGAAAGAACAAAAGTGTTTCATGATAAATCAATTTTGAGAAAATCATTTTCACCTGGTCAAAAAGTTCTCTTGTATAATTCTAGGCTACATTTATTTCATCGGCAAATCAAGCGTTCTAGATGGGATGGACCTTTTTGTAGTGAAGGTAGTTTACTCTCACGGGCAAGCGAGATACTGAAAATCTTAAGAGTGGAGAAATTTTCAAAGTGAATGGTCAACGACTCAAACCCTTTTTAGAAATACCGACCGAACCGGAGGAGGTGGTATACTTTGTTGACCCACCTGATTCAGCATGACTGGTAATGCCCTTGTTTTTGTAAGTTTGTACGATATTCTTCTTTCAGTATAATATTGTCATCCAGTTCACGCCTCATCATCAAGGTATAATTCTTTCATATCTTTGTTCTCTTTTTTCATTTGCATACATCGAGGACAATGCATGATTTAGGTAGGGGGGGAAGTTTGTTTAGATTAGATTTTTTTTTTTTTTGAAAAAAAAAAAAAAAAAAAAAAAAAATAAAAAAGCTAAAATTTTGTTTGACTTTTTATGAATCAATTAATTCTAATAAGTGTTTGTGAGCAAAAGCGCATGAGTGAGATCGAAAGATTTAGAACTCTTGAATTTTTGATAAGATACGTAAATCTTAGTTCAAAACACCATCTGGATTTAAAATTGATTTCACAAGCATTTTTGCACTTCACGTTTGCACTAATTCTTAGTTGTGGGGTATAAACCATGATTCGAGTAATTTCAAGAAAAAAAAAGAAAAAAAAAAGAAAAAAAAAAAAAAGAAGAAAAAAAAATGAAGTTGAGAAAAGTTGAAAAAAAGAAAAGAAATAAATAACTGCTTCAATGTCCATTAAACGAAATAACTGGGTATCCAAGCCTCGGGAAGCATCGATATTCACGCTGAAAAGTATGATGGATAAAAGTAGCTTAACTAGTCTAATTTTGTGACCTTTGTTACTCGAATTAGTAAATCCTTAGGGGTGTCTCTACACCTAGTGCCCTAAAGCCATCTGGTTTGGGAGTCATTGGTCCAACGCTCGCTCTACATGGGTAACTCTGAAAAGCCTAAAAAAATGAGACATTGCACGAGTCAAGAATCAAAATTGAAAAAAAATGGAGAAAAGAGAAAAAAAAAGAAAGAAAGAAAAAAGAGTTTGCTTAATTTTCATGGTAAAAATCCCTACTAAGAGTAACATCACATACACATGCATGCATCACATGAAATTGATTTAATGAAGGATGATGTCTAAAATGAAGATCGAGTATTTTTGATAAGGTGAAAGTGTGATTTTGAATTTAATCTTGCTTATGTATAATGCCCATAAATATTTAGAAGCTTTCTTTCAATTTCATAATTTGTTGAACCCAAAAATATTTTTGAATTTTGTGGGTATATTCATCGCTAAACCCTCACGAGACACAACTCGGCCCACTGGGGTAACCTTGGGGTTTAAAGGGCTTGTTGCACATGCTAGTGCAATCGTGTTTCCTACGAAAATGGGGTAGTGTAATTTTTGTTTTATTTTATTTTTATTTTACTCGAGGACGAGCAAAAGCTAGGTATGGGGGTATTTGATAGACACGTATTCATACATTTTATTATCCCTAATTTTGTCCTTTTAATTATATTAGTTTATTAAATTAATATGTTTTATTTTATTTTGTAAGATTTAATATTTGTTGCAATAAAGTCAAAATCTTGGTGATCAAGCGATATTTAATGCTCTTATTCATATAAGGTATGTCCAAGAAGAATCCTACAAGGAGAAGGAAAGAGGTGGAACAATCTTAGTGTGCAAGTCAAATCCAACAAGAGAAAGAAAAGTCTATCTAGAAGATCTTTTTGAAAAGTTGATTACCACTAGGAAATTGAATCCTACTTGGAAAGGGAACCAAAGTGTCCAACTTTAATGAATCTAAATTAGGGTTCAAAGTTATTTTCCCTATAAATAGGCCTCTTGTTTTAGAGAGAAAGGCACTTGTTATTTTCTTTTTCTCAGTTTTTCACTAGTGTAGGAAGGAGTAAGATATTTAGAGTTTGTCCTTTCTCTTATTCCAATCAGTTGTGGTACTACTGTCAGGGAGTATTTGTAACTTTCTTTTATTTATATAATAAAAATTCTCTTTTTAATTATTGTTCTTATTTCATGCAAATAGTAGTACTAATATTATTTATTTTTGTTTTTAATTCCATGGCTAGCTAAATTTATAATACCTAGGATTATGATGAAACTAAGTATTTCATAAAAGTATTTTCTTTCCGTTCCAAAATTAATGCCTAATTATTCTCACCTTCATATTTTCCTTCGCATAAATTGCATATGATTTTTATATTGATTGCGAGGTTTTGATAAGTTATAGTTAATCTGTGAATTTTTCATAACTTATGCTTGCCCATATTAATTATATGAATCATTATTTTTAAAGGGAAGGGGAAATAATTTGGGAATTGATTTAGGAAATAAGAAATTATTTATTAAGTTAATATTTGGTGGATTCTAATTCCTAGGTATCTTTTCTCATTAATAGTTTTCGTCATTAATTAATAGTTTGCATAATTTAGTTAAAAATCTTCTCCACCATTTTTGTTTCTAATTTGCCTAAAATATTAAGGATATATTAAAGAATTAATCTAGTCTCTGTGGGTTCGACCTGTACTTGCCAGTTCTTCAATTCGACACTGTGCACTTGCAGTTACATATTTTATCACATCACCTAGCTTACAAAGCAAGTCTGCCTAGTTACCTACACAATCATAAAGGTTATGAAGATTGTGTAGGCCAATAAAATTTGAATTTGTGGAAGAATAACTGCCAATAGAACAAACTTCTATTGTTTTTTTTTACTATTATTTCTTCCGAACAGTCGAAAGCAAATCAATAACAAATTTTCCACCAATGCAGACTCACTTACTCCTTCCACAATCCAAAGAGAGAATTCCAAAAACCTTAAGCAACAAGATAATGCAACAATGAATGAGCAAGAATCTCAGTACTGCTGGATAAAAAAACAAATGTGTTAGACAATAAGTAGCTTGCTCTAAACAATCTAGCATTAAGCTCATTCCAAAATTTTCCATGAAACTTGGGAAAAAGAAAAGCATTCCAGATATAAAGGTCTAAGAGTTCCAAGCAACAAGACAATGCAAAAATAATTATCATGGGTCTCGCTACTCTGTCTGGCATCTGCGCATAAAAAACTGTGTGTTGCCAATGCCTTAAAGGGTATACGATCCTGATAATGATAACCGGAAATTGGGAATTGAGCAGCTAACACATAGTGAGCCAAAAAGGAGGCTATGGCTGTTTTATTCTCCTGAAACAAGTCATTCTTGTGCATAGTCATGGCAAAAAGTACTTTGGGTTGGTTTTGGGTAATACAAAGGTTATGGGTCAATTTAAAACTAAAATCATATTACCCATTTATAAAATATGTTAAATAGTTTGGAACCATACAGATATGGGTTGAAACTAAGTTGACCCATATTTTAGTTTTTATTCACATCCTATCTCTATTTTCCAGTTCGCTTTCTCTCAATAACTTTTTTTATTTATTTCTCTTACCCTATTTGTTTCCCTCATTTATCTCTCTAAATTTTTATTAGCTCTCTCTAATTTTTCTTATTCATTTTCTCTCTCTATATTTGCTTAGTCTCTTTTTCCCCTACTTTTTTCATTCATTCTCTCTCTAAATCTATATCCATTATTCTCTCTAGATTTTTTTTTATCTGAACTTTGAAAAGAAAAATATGAGATATTTGTGTCTGACCGAAAAATATATAAATCTATCAGATATTTTATTTATATAATTAGTAAAAAATATATTTTTATAAAGCAGTTACTATGTTCAATTTTCTTCAAGTATTTAGAAAGAATATTCATTTTACAAGCAATTATAATGCTCAATTTATTTTAAATATAGATTGATGAATATTCATTTTATAAGTAATTATAATGCTGAAATTATTTCATGTACAGTACAAGGAGTCTTATTTATAAGCGGTTATAAGACCCGAGATAAAATTTAAAAGATTTAATCATTAAATGCTTAATTAGTTTACATGAACTTATAATCGTGTAGGATTTACGACGAGTGTTTAATCCTTAATATATAATCTGTAAAAGATATACGAGGCAAGTCTTCTAACTCTTATTTGATTATGGGGTTAAATGTTTTCTAAGTCACTGTACTTTATGTAAACTTACAAATGGATCACTGAACTTTCTTTTCTTACAGTCAACTCACTGTACTCGACTTTTCTAACACAAAGTTAAAAAAACCGTTAAATGCTTTGACTTTAACGGAAAAAGACAGCTAAGCAGCTGAGTTGTCCGTTAAAAAGCTGATGTGGCGTTCTTGTGTGACGTGGCAATGATTATGTGGATTTGGAGGAAAATTTTTATGAAGAAAATGAAAAAAATATTTTAAAGTATAATATAAATTTAAAAAGTGTGCCTAAAAACAAGAAAATAAATAAAAAATATATTTAATTATTTTTGTAATTAATATCAAATAAAATTTTATTTATAATTAAGCCATTTATAAAATACAAAATCCAAAAATATGCTAATTAAAATTAAGGGGAATGTGAAATATATTTAGGGGAAATGAAAGAAAATTATAATAAAATCAGAAAATTTAGCAAAAAATACATGGTAGAAATTTAAAAATAAAGAGTTATTTAGTTATTTTTGTAATTAATAGAAAATGTTTTTTATATATAATTAATAACAAATATAATTGAGGAAATTATAAAAATTAAAAAATTAAAAATATTTTAAAATTAAAAATCTTTTCAAATTCAGACATTAAAATTATAATCGAGTCAATTTGGTGATAATTTTTTTTTCTTGTCCATAGCTACTATTCTTGACCCAAGGCATAAGGTGCAATTTGTCAAATTTAAATTGAAAAAATTTGAGACGGATGAGAATGTTATAAATAGAAAAGTGGAGAAAATTGTGGATGCTATGAAATCTTTGTTTATGGAATATGTAACGGAGATGTCAAAAGATGGTTCACAACAACCTCAAGATGGTATAGGGACTTCAACTATTGCCATCACTAACACAAGTGAAAATAGTGATGATGAGTTTGATGTAAGTAAAGTTTTCATGTTTTATAAATTTTTTAATTTTTTGCATATTTATTTAAAATTTTACATAAGAGTTTATGAGGGAAGTGCAAGGTACTACATCAACAAGAACCGAATTGGAACAATACTTAGAGGAGAAAATGGTCACTAACAAATCTTCTTTTACTATTCTAGAAGACTGGAAAAAACTTTCTGAGAGGTACTCAATCCTTATTTTTATTCTAGTTTTATACCTTTATTTTATACATGACTAATGACTATTTAGTACTTTCAAATATTACGTTATTATAGATATCCAATACTAGCGAATATGGCATATGCTATATTATCAATTCCAATTACAACGGTTGCTTCGGAGTCGGCCTTTAGCATTGGAGCAAAAGTTCTCACAAAATATCGTAGTTCGCTTCTACCGGATAATGCACAAGCATTAATTTGTGGACGTAATTGGATTTGTGGAAATGAAATACAAGATTTGTTCTAGTTGTAAATATTTTTACTTCAATTGTAGATTTTTAGTTTAATTTTGGGTATTGATATTTTAAATTGGCATTTTTAATATAGATGATGGGTTGACGGATGACCAACTTTTAGTACCACTAGTTGTAAATCAAGAGTCAAAGGGTTCTAACATGGGCGAAATTGCAAATAGTGACTAGGCATTAAACACTAGTAAGTACTTCATTTTTTAAGGACTATTTCTTTGATTTTTGTTTGATTTTTCAAGTACTAAGAAAAGGTAATCTTGTGTTGTAATTGTGTAGTAAAAATGTAGAATTGAATGCTTTGTTAAATAGCATTGATATTTACATTTAAGAACCATGCATGCAATCAATGATTTGAGTATTTAGATTTTATAATGAAACTTCTTGAGAATTTTTCTTCTGGCACTCTTCGGATGGACCTTTAAATTTTAAAATGTGAATTAGTTTTCCATACAACTTGATGCACAATCCTATACCATTTCAGTCTTGGACACCTTTTAAATGAATGATTGAATGGTATTAGGCTCTGTCTGCTGCTTCTACCATATATAATGACACATTTATGAATCTTTCTGCACAAGATGTCAAGCCATTCTGATTATTCACTCTAACAGCCGACAATGTCTCCGTGTTTGTAACAAGGACAGTTGTTATGTTTATAATTTCTTTACCCTTCACAGGATTTCTGTATTAGAAGATCTGGTGATTTCACTAGCAGATGGGATTGCAAGTATGTATTTGGAGCTTATTTCTGTTGATGGTGACATGTCAAATGAAATGAATAGTCTTGGTTTGAATTTGTGTACTTTATCAACCAAGGCACTTCAAAGATTAGTTCGTCTCATTTGTATAATTGTATGTTACTCATTTCCTTCTTGAGCTTTACAGCAGCTTTAGATTGTATTTCTTGTTCATTCTTCTGAACTTTCCCTAGAAAGAAAGTGGAGACTGGAGAGAATGATTAATTAAATAGTAATATAGTATTGTGAATTTGTGATTTACAGATTTTTAAAATTAAAAAAAAAAATAGCCCGCGGACCAGGCTGGGCTGGGTCGGGCCGCTTAATTCCAGCCCACCAAAACCCAGGTCATTTTGGTCGAGGTTCACGATGGTCTGCTACCAACGATGGCTCGGCTTGGCTTGCGTGTCTACAAATAACCAAAATATACCTAGTCTTGAAAATCTATATATACAAGCTCATTTGTTCATTCTTCCTTACCAATTCATCAAATCCAAGAGAGAAAACTCTAGACAATTAAAGAGTGGAAGTGAGAGACTCAGATTATCAAGCCTCGAAGGAAGAAAACGTAAGATCAAGTTGTTCATTAACGAAGAAACGAAAAGAATCATAAGGTAAGAAATTTAAAACTCAAACTTTCATCCCTTAATTGCTTTCTAGCATGTTAATGAAGTGCATGTTGGTGGTTGGATGATTCATTCGAATCATATAGTTGTCCCGAAGAAATAAGGAAGAATTAACGAATTCAAAACATGAATTCATGTGTTCAAAGTGAATCGTAATTAAAAGAACGATTAAAAATGAAGAACAAACGAAGAACGTAGGAAAAATTGTTGATGGACAAATTGAAAATAATCGGTTGGACGTTGCTGATGGACAAATTGAAAACCATCGGTAGGATGTTGATGGACAAGTTTAAAATCATCATTCGTAAGTTAGATTTGAAAGTTTCGTGTGGAATGAATTAAGAACTAGCTATAACGAAGTTATGGCGAAAATTAAATAAAAAACGTAAATCGTTAAAATTATGGTTTGTTACGACTTCCAAACGAAGTTATGATATAAGAAAATGAATCCGAGCAATTAAGGTTTCATAAAAACGTTGTTGAACGTAGAAAATATGAGCCGTGGAATCAAGAACGAACTCAATCCGGGTTCGGATGAGTAAATTACGAAGAACGAATGAACAAGTGTCAAGAACGCTAAGTTAAGAAAGTGAGCGTCAGGGGACTTTTGAGCCGGTGGAAAGGCTTGTTAGAAAGTCCAAAAAATAATTATGTCTGGGGAGATTTGAAGTGTGTAATGAAATCTAGAATTAGGCTCGGGAACGAACTAATTCCGATGTGAGATGATGAAGTTACGGGTTTAAGAAGTAAGCTCCAGGATCATTGTACAGAAATTGAACTTGGGCAACATTTTCCCAGAATCATTGCCACAAAGACCCTTCTTAGTGTAAATCAACCGCAGCAGCTAACTAGCGTAAGTTCGAATCAGCCGGTAGCCAAGTCACGGTTTGTAAGGAAAAACTGGCGCCGCATCATCACCGGGTCAGGTATTTGCGTAGAAATTTTTTTCCAAACGCAGAAAGAAGGGAATTGTAAGGAACAATTAAAAACATAAATGTTCAACTAATATATCACAATAGCAAGTGATTAGAACCTTAACTAAGGTTGGATGTTGATTGGAAAGACGAACGATAATAAACATAAAATATTGAAAACGATGTAAACATTTAGTATACGCGTAGAACAAACATGTTTAGCGTACGTGTGAGTGTACAACTTGAATATTCGCATAACGAAGATGGGAGTACAACGTATAAACATCAGAAAGCCATAACGAATTCGATTTTAATAATAAGATCGCAAGTAACGAAGGATAATAAACTCGAAATATAACTCAAGTCTAATGAAATGAATGAATACGATAGTAAGAAAAGTTAGTGTAAAACACTTAACTGAATCAACAAGTGTTATAAAAGATTGCAAGATCGTGCTGAGCATATACAACGGCATATGGCTTGAGCGTTTAAGAATGTTGTAATGGGCGTATGGCAAATGAACGTCAAAACGTTATAATAAGTAATAATAAACTTGAAAAGTATTCCGAGTCTAATGACACGGACATGTAAAGTAATAAGTAAAGATAAGATTGACATCAATTATTTGCTTAATTGGTATGTGTAGGTAAACGTAATTGTGTAGGCCATTTGATAGCGTAAACTTATAGAAGAACGCTTAAGACAAGTTTTCTAAACTTACTCTGATTTATTTGAGCAAGTTTTACTTCATTTGATTTTATTCTTATGAAGCCTATGTGATGTTTTACAATAAAAAGAACACAATTCTTTTATGATTGTGTGCATTCCATGTTTATGCAAATATTTTAGTATTGTCCAAGTATTCAAGAGATGTTATGATATAAATTGTTTAAGGAAATGTCGGTACCATTGTTCGGTTAGGCAAATGCTAAAATGTTTTATTGGTTTATTATTAAATCTTTTAAAATGTTATTTATGAAAAGTTAAGATATCTAACGCCAATTGTTTTGGTATTTATTCATAGGTAGGTTTGAACCTAAACAAACAAATGTATTTAGTCGAGTTGTCGACTGACACGCATTGTGTCAAAATTTAAACGTAAATACGTTTAACGGAGTAATGTTGTACAACATAGGGTACTACAGGTTGATCCCCTGGATGCACTCGTAAGTGATATCGGATTTGCGGTTTAATGTCGGGTTATCCTTTTTAATGAAATAAAGGAAAAAAAATAGAGTTTTGGTCCGACGACCATCTTATACAAATGACCATTATGTCGTTTCAAAAATGTTTTAGAATGATTAAAGTTTTATTTTGTGTATTATTCTAGCTTATTCAAAGTAGGTCACTGTTCACAACTATAATTCAGTTGTAGAATGAAATCATATGATTTGTGATTTTATTATTGAAATGCTATACTTGCTGAGCAATTTAATGTTCATTCTTGCTTAAAACTATATTATTTCAGCTAATAAGAACAAATGTATTGAATAATTCATTAAGGATAGAAGAAGGAAAACGAAGATTGATAGAAGATCTGGTAATAGATTAATATTACTATGTAATGTGAATTATTATAATGTAAGAACATGTAATGGTTATAGAAACTAGGATTGAACGGATATGATGTAACAATATAGAGATTACATTCGTATCATTAAGCTTATATAGCTAGAAATGTGTGGTATGTTGTAATACTGTGTAGCACCGGACTCGGGATCAAAGATACTCGGATTTGGGGGCGTCACAATAATAGTGTTGAAGCCAAATAAATTCCGGCGGAGTGCAATAAAATGCAACATATGACTGATAAAACAAATGCTTGTGCAAAAATTATGGTAATTTTAATGCTCAAAAATATGCAACCACATAGTAACAAAGCTCAAAGCAATACATCAGCCCCCACACATAACGAATTACATTGCTAGAAGAGAACAAATCTCATAACATAAACAGATAAAAACTGATTGAGACCACAAAACAAAAATTTGTATGAAAAAATTAACTACAAGATAAAACCATACCACAAAGCTGTCATCAGTGAACAGATCATTCGCCAAAACAGCTCTGACTGTCCATGCTGTTAATTGATTTCTCTGCTTCTTGTTAAGGTACTACAAGCAAATGGTAGTAAGATATAAGTCAGATATAACCCTCAATACAAGTTGTCCACCCAATGCAAATGAATAACACATTATTGCGGTACCAGGTACTCTAATATAGAAATAAATGATCACCTCAATGGCATCTTGCGCGGCCAAAAACAATGCATGGTAATCTGCTCGTACTGAAGGATCATTACACACTGTCGGTGACGACATAGCAGATTCAAGTATTGAAAAGAAGTGATTGCTCGTACCACGCTTGACACTACCAGCCTGAATCAACTGTATAGCAAGCTTTGATGCCTTGCCGACTTTTAACAGGTTCTTTATGTGTGATGCTATCTTCTGCATGGCCTCTATAACTTGCTCTTCTGAGGCATCAGTTGTTGTCTCAAACCTCAAACGCTTTTCAGGAACAATAGCTGAAAGGCACAACAAAAAATCAGCCTCTTAGCAGCATCGAAGGTCATAGGAAAAAAAATAAAGAAAAATAATATTTCATAGAATTTTCCCGCTGGCATCTCAAATAAAAATAAATTTAATTTTTCTTTTTCTCTTTTTTTACACAAAACAATAACTATTTCCTAAAATAAACTATATTCAGTTTTTTTTCTCTTTGTTAAATTTATTCAGCAAAAGCATCAGACTAGTGCTGAGAGTTATTCAGAAAGAAAAATAAAATTGTGGGTCGTAAGTTGTGCCTACATGTAATTACAAATTTTAAATCATAAAATTTAGATAACAGAGGAATCTGATCAGATAGCAGTCTATGGAAAGACTGTAAGAGAAGTCCTCACCATATATTATATATGGAAAAAGTAGGTGCCCATTCCCATACAGACTTCAGCTGCAAAGAAAGTTGCCAAAGGCACCCACAAGGTTTCCTAGAGCCAGAATCCCCTCCTGCTAGGACAACAAACAAGGAGGTCTCCCGGTCTCCCCTAACTAAGTTTTTCCCACCACCCTTGAATCTTCCCTCATAACCATCTTAACAGACTTGGCCACACCAAGATTTGTCAGGCAAGGGTACAAAACTGGAAGAAGAGAATAGAAGTATATTCTAGAAGTTAGCTTTATTTCATGTGAAGGTAGTTAGAAATAGATGAAGGATAAGAGTATGGTGTAGGAATTAGGATTAATTTATTTTCCAGGAAGTTACCTTTCTATAAATTGATGTAATAGCCTTATATTTTTGCAAGTAATGAAATATATGAAAATGAGTAGCTTTTGCTCACACCTACCTCCCTCAAATTGAGTTCTATCTATATTTCTCTCTCTTTTTCTTGCTAAATATATGTTTCTCTCTTTCCTCAAAATTTCTCTTTTCTCTATCTCTGCAACTAGAAGTAAAGGCCAAGCTTGGCCTGACAAATTGGTATCAGAGCTCTAGCCAAAGCATGGCACCATCTTCCTCCTCTTAATCTCTCCCATCTCAAACTCATGAAGTCTGGCACCATCTTCCTCCTCCTAATCTCTCTCATCTCAAACTCATCTCTAATCCTTCTACTTACCTCAAAAAAACTCAATCCAATACTCTGTTTTTCTTCTCCATTAATTAAAACATCCAAATCCTCCATAATTTCCATTAAAACTCCATCTCTTGCTCAAAAACCAGTACCTACACTCTATACAACAGCAACTGAAGCACAAATAATCAACCAAAACAGCCCAGAAGAAAGCATGCACATGAATCAAAAAAATAGTGTCAATGCACTGTTTTCGCACCAACACCTGCAACTGATGATTCACATACTGTGTAGAAGTATAAATCTGTTACCCAAGACTCATTTTAGTATAATTCACATAGCCCAAGTGTTACTAGATATTTTAGAAGATTTTAAGATATTATTCTAATAGTATGATTTGGGGGATTGCATGATTAAGGGATGATTGATTTACTTTCCAAATGTACTGCAATTCTAAGCCTATATAAAGGCTCTTTATCGTACATTGTAAGAGATAACAATAATAGAAAACATCTTCCCTTCCCTATTTCTCTACATGGTATCTGAGCTAGGTTGATCTTGGCAATCAAATCAAAATATCTTACTTTCACCGCTGATGATATATAGCTGGCAACGAGTATGGTTTCTTTTATTTATTTAACTTAATCTTAAAGAGAAAACTAGGTGGTTAGAGTCAGTTCTGGTCAGGGTTACCCAATTCACCTCTCCCCCTACGACCCACGATCTAGAACGCACGACCCCAATCGTGATACATTCGCATACCAAGTTGCCAAAAATTGGCTTTCCAATTTGAAAATTGAACACAACAAATTGGGCCAATTGAGAAGCAAAATTACCTGTTAAATGCCTCCATGAACGAAGTTATCTCTCCTTGTCGATCTCCGCTGCCGATAATGGAAGTTGCCGCCACGATGGAAGGATGGAAGTTTGCCGGCGATGATGAAGCTCATCCATTGGTTTACACTTTAACATTTATGCTACGTTTGGATTGGAGTAATGAATATGGGAATAAAATGACTCATTCCTATAAAATGAAAAAAATTGTGTTTAGTTGCGATTGGAATGGATTGAACCACTTATTGCTCCCAAATTTATAAATTTTATTTCTTGGGGAAGGAAGAGTATGGAATAACTCATTTCAACTAGAACGGAATAAACCATTCCACTCTCCATTCCATTCCTTCAATCCAAACGTAACATTATTAACCGTGTTTTGATGGTCGCGTAAGAAAGGAGTACAACATGAGGCAGAGAAGGAGAAACGCGTGATCGTAAGAAGACAAGTAAAAAGAGAAGAATCTGAAACTTATATTTCACTTTATCTCGTTTTATTTGTTTTTACTTAAACATGTTAAAATAAAAAATGTTTGAATAAAATAATACAATTAAATTTTTACTATTTGTATATCAAATATAAATTTAATTTTAACTAATTAAAATTAATATTAAAATATTTTGCATTTAAAATTAGTGTAATTTATGTACCTTTTGAAATAATAGATATTATAAATAATAATAGATTTTGAACATTTTATAATTTTATTAATTAGATTTTTAAAATTAAAAATGAGAACATATTAATTAAAAAATTTAAATGAATTAAAAAATTTAAAGTTGATTTTATTTAAAATGAATTAAGTATTTTGTTAGAATTTGGGTAAGGAATATATAAAAATAAATTATGAATAAAAGTTGGTGATTTTAAATTTTAGAATATTTATAGAAACTAAAAATTATAGATATAATTTAATAAAATTTATTTGAAAATATAGAAACTTGTGAACCCACCGTAAATCAATCCCATAAATCATTGGTTTATACTATATCCCAAATCCAGTAAGGAAAAGGAATATTTTAAATTGGTAGTTAAAATTTTAGATTATTAGATTTTAAATGTTGTGTACTTATTGACAATTTTTATTTAAAAGTAACTTAGTACAATATATATAATTTAAATGTATGTATTGAAAACGACCCGAATAAATGATCATTAGCGTATTGTGTTTCCAATTATCGTACTGGTTAAGTATACCTCCTATGAATTACAAATTTATAATTTAGCGTACCCCATACCCGTACTCGTACCTCGTCCCGATCATACCACGAATTTGGTAACACTGATTTTGGTTCTTTTGTTGGAGTTTTAAATTATTTTGCTCCTCTTTTTTTCTCATTTTCAAAAAGGTAACATGACAAATTCTCGGCTTGAAATATGTAAATGGTTTGTTGATTTGAGAGAAAGGATTTCATGAGGCAGAGGTTAAAGTAAGGCATGTGTCCTTCGATTTATTGGAAGCTTAATTAAGAGTCCTCCACTACTGAGGAAGGCAAAGAGTCATTCATCGTTTTTGTTGGAGACAAGTGTTCTCCGTTGTTGCCTGCACATAATATCATTTGAAAGTGGATGTGAATTTATGTATTAAGGGTGAGAATCAAACTTTGCACATACACATTATTTTTTCTTTCCTTTTTTTAATTTTATTTGTGCAAATTAAAGAGTATCTCATTTGAAGGGGAGTGTTGGAGATAAAATATTTTCCTTTTAAGTTCGGTTTGAATCTTTTTGGTTTTGGGGTTATGTATTGTAACAAGTTGCAAGTCATAATATAAGACTTTAAACTTGAGGGGGAGTGTTAGTAGATATTATAAAAGATTCTAGAATATTATTCTACTGGCATGATTTGAGGGATTGCATGATTAAAGGATGATTGATTTACTTTCCAAATGTACTGCAGTTCTAAGCCTATATTAAGGCTGAATACTTAAATAGAAAACATCTTTCCTTCTCTATTTCTCCGCACGGTATTTCTCCACACCAAGCATTTACATCTCTTAATTAGTCTGTTTCCTTATATTATTACTCAAAATCCAAAAAATACACTGTTTCCGTATTGTTTTTTCAAATTTTGCATAATTCCATAGTAGATCTACAAGTTTTTCATTGTTTAAGATATCATCAGACAATTGAGTACCTGACTATTTCATATATGTTTATCATTGATAATCATTTCACTTCATCAAAGTTTTGAGAAGCATTCCCACAAACAGTTTCCACTGGTTTCAGCTTCAACCAAGTATTAACACACTGTTAAAACTCAGTTACAACTGGTTTGTTCATTGCATAGCCTAGCTTCAATTTTGTACTAAATATTAATCCTTGCTAAACGTAGCCCTAGTCAGGGTTAACCTTCATTGAAAATCGAACCCACAAATTGGTTCTTGTAAGAGGTTCATTTCACACCACAAATAGTACTCAAGCTCACTTGATCAAATATCAAGTAGTGTTGTCACTACTAGTTAAAAAATTTCAATTCAATTCAATTCTTCAATGTACTGAGAATTCCATCTATTGATTCTATTCATGAAACAGATGACAGGATCATTAAACCCTATTTCCAATCAAATGTTTCAGCAGGACTTCCTAAGCTATAGAGAGTGCACCAATGATCAGTTGGAACACATAACTGAAAAAAAGGAATGGTTCACGAATGGGATGAATGAGCTGCTTAGACAAAGAGCTCCAGAGCATAATGGAGACTTTGAGTATCCTTTTGCAGACAAAGCAAGGAGCAAGAGATGCTCGTGAGAGCAACAAGGAAACCAAAGGATTTTTAAGGGCAAAACTCATGTTTATCCCATTGAACTTGACATGTTTTGTGTAATAACCCACTGAAATGATTTTTACTATAATTAACCAGCTGAACTTTAAAAAAATATTTAATCGAGTCATTCCGTCAAAATAATTAAACGGACATTAGTTTAATTCTTCCATGGCTGAGGCCTGTGTGGAATAAATACAGAAATTAAGAACATAAATAAGTGGCAAAGAAATAATAAAAAAACAGCTTTCATCTTCTTTGGTGCTGAATCTAAAGCTCAACCTCACACACACATACAAATTCATATACACACACACGTGTTATCTTCAAATCCCAGTGCAAAAGATTTGCCATATAGACCCACAAATTTTTCTTTTCATTAGCCAAAATATTTCTTGCCAATCAAACAAATCGATGGTCTACAAATGCACTACTGATTCCATATCTAAAACCAAAACTACTAATCAAGTTGAAAAAAATATGTGCCAACATTTTATTAGAGATTAAAACCTATCTAGACAGAAAAACATGAACTTACAGAGGGTGGGAAAGAAGGGAATACTATTCACGGTTTCTAAAATGCTTGAACAATAATCTAGAAATATCAATTTTTCTAACAAATCAATTAAATTTTATAAAATGACAATAGTATTTTGGCCCATGATTCTTCACCTCCTGGTGTTTGGGTCTCTGGGTTAGGATTTCATAAATTTCAAGGGTTTCATCTGTGAGCATAAATTTCTTTGAAAGTCAAGCCAAAAGTAAATTTGGGGTTTCTTCTGGGTCTCATCTTCACCCAACTATTGAGCAAATGAATAACTATTTCTACTGTTTGGGGGCAGCGGTGGGACGTTGGGTCTTTGTTTATGGCCTCTGATCGAGGAGGAGGAGGAGGTGCTTCATTGTTGGTGGCATCATCAATGGATTTCTATGGGTAGTTATGAAGTAGCAGCAGCATCAGCCAAAGTAGAGGAGAAGATGAGAAGACATGGGAAAAAAAGAATTTTAAAAGTTAACGGACATCCAATTAATTTAACAGAACGGGTTAATTCAATATTATTTTTTAGTTCAGTTGGTAAATTCAATAAAAAAATAGTTTAGTAGGTTATTACACAAAGCAGACAAGTTCAATGGGATAAACATGGGGGTTTTGCCGATTTTTAAGAGATCCTGAGCATGCTAAGAGAGACAGAATAAGGAAAAATGAGGAAGAAGATGACAAATGGAGGAAGAGAAACAACTGAGAAGATGATGAAGGAGAAGATAGGGAACTTAAGCACCTTATATTGGTTTTTTCCTTCATTCACTGAGGGTGAATGAAGATTGACATTGCTGGGATGCATCTCCATGGGTCCCCTAAATACTAGTATGTATCATTTATCAGTAACAAGGACTAACATGGGGAATATTTGCTAGTGACTTTGTATGCAGATTTCCAGAAGCTGGTGTGGATAACATCTATGAGCAGTTCAACTGCTCAAGCAAGAAAGCAATGTCACTGTGTACTATGATGAGTTTGAAAGGCACAGGGTCAAGTTCTTGAGAAAATAACTCGGTTAACTAAGGATTTCTTTGTGGAAACTTCATTGGAGGACTTAAGGATGAAACCAAGGAGATGGTTAAACTGCTTGACCCTAACACCCTGTCCAAAGCTTATAAGCCAAGTTCTATGAGGTACCCCTGCTTAAACCAACCAACAACTACCCCAAACCATATATTGCACCTCAAAGTCACTCAAGTTACATATAAAAGAACTTTACCTTACTTCAAGTCCCAAAACCCTCTTCTTACTTCTCCTAAAACAACCTTCAATAAGCCAAAACCTATTACAGCCAAGGTTACCCAATTCGCCCCTCCCCCCTACAACCCACGATCCGGATCATACAACCCCAATCGTGATACATTAGCGTACCAGGTCGCCAAAATTGGCGTTCCAATTTGAAAATTGAACACAGAAAATTGGCCATATTGAGAAACAAAACTACTGGTTAAAAGCCACCATGATCGAAGCTATCTCTCTTAGCTGATCTCCGCTGCCGATAATGTTAGTTGTTGCCGAAGATGGAAGTATGGAAGTTTGTCGGCGATGATGAAGCCCATCAATCACTTATGAAGGATTTGAGTGTTTACACTTAAACATTTTGTAACCATGTTTTGATGGTCGCGTAAGGAAGAGGCATGAGGAAAAGTAGGAGAAACGTGTGAGAGCAGAAAGAAGTTGAAGATCCTTAGAAGATTAGTAAAAAAAGAACAATCTGGAACTTATCTTTCGCTTTATCTCGTTTTATTTGTTTTTACTTGAACATGCTAAAATAAAAAATGTTTGAATAAAGTAATACAATTAAATTTTTACTATTTGTATAGCAAATATAAATTTAATTTTAACTAATTAAAATTAATATTAAAATATTTTGAATTTAAAATTAGTGTAATTTGTGTACCTTTTGAAATAATAGATTTTGAACATTTTATAATTTTATTAATTACATTTTTAAAAAAATTAAAAATGTGATCATATTAATTACAAATTTTAAATGAATTAAAAAATTAAATTTGATTTTATTTAAAATGAATTAAGTATTTTGTAAGAATTTTGGCAAGGAATATATAAAAATAAATGATGTATAAAAGTTGGCTTATTTTAAATTTTAGAGCATTTATAGAAACTAAAAGTTATAGATATAATTTAATAAAATTTATTTGAAAAATATAGAAGTTTGTGAACCCACCACAGTAAATCAATCCCATAAATCATGGGTTTATACTATATCCCAAATCTGGTAAGGAAAGGAATACTTTATTATTATGAATTATGAAAGTCAATTCAAATTTTAAATTGGTAGTTCAAATTTTAGATTATTAGAATTTAAATGTTGTGTACTTATTGACTTTTTATTTAAAAGTAATTTCGTACATATATATAATTTAAATGTGTGTATTGAAAACAACCCGAATAAATGATCATTAGCGTATTGCGTTCCCAATTATCGTACCGACTAAGTATACCCCCTCTGAATTACGAATTTATAATTTGGCGTACCTCGTACCCATACTCGTACCGCGTCCCGATCGTACCACGAATTTGGTAACACTGATTAAAATTACACAAAGATGAAAGGAAATCTCAAGGTCTGGGTTTTTAAAGTGATGATAAGTATAGCTTTGGACACCAATGTAGGAACCCCAAGTCCTCTATGATAGTAGAAGAAGATCACCCCATTTTGGAAAACACTGAAGCACGCAAATTTGATGAGAAGCCCTTTCAAACTGACGAAATTGAGAAGCATGAAAATATCTCTCAATGCCATTGAATGGCAATCTAAATCGTGATGGTTGGCTACCTCAGAAAGAAATCACTCTTCATACTCATAGGTGGTGAAAACACTCGTAACTTCCTAGACCTTAAGGTAGCAAAAAGGATGAAATGCATGCCCCATGGAACCCACACCTCCTATGATAGTTTCGGTAGCAGATGGAAGTAAACTAACCAGTAGCCTACAGTTTACAGAGTTTCAATGGAAGATGGGTGAATTATACTTCAAGGAAACAGTCGAAATTCTACCCCATGGAGGCTGTGACATGGTACTTGGGGTACAGTGGCTCAGAAAGATAGGTCCTACTACTTTTAACTATGAAGACCTCACCTTAAAGTTCAAGTATGAAATGAAATGCTAGAATTACAAGGGGAAAACAAGGATAGGGAACCTACCCTTTAGATGATCACTGGCACCATTTAGCATTTAGCATTTAACAGAACAAGAGCACGGGTTCTTGGTCATCCTACAAACTTCAACACCTAATATAAGCCAAAAGGACTTACTCCAACACACTAGACTAGACCCCAGCTGTAGCTCGATTACACCTTCAGAATCTTCATTAACCCCAGAAATTCAAGTACTTGGATAAATTCTAAAACATTTTTCAAGAACCCAAGGACATGCTTCCTAAGAGGGCCCTAGACCATAGCACCTTTAAAACCCAATTTTGCTCCATTTTCCTCAAGGCCCTATAGGTGCTCATTTGGCCAAAAGAACTTGGTTGAAAAGTTAGTTCTTGAGATGTTACACGCGGGGATTACAAGACCCAGCCATAGCCCCTATGCCTCTCCTATCCTACTTGTAAGGAAAAATGATGGAAGTTGGAGATCTTTTGTAGATTACAGACACCTCAATACTATAAAAAATAAAAAAATAAGTACCCCATTCAACTCATCAATGAGCTGCTGGATGAACTAGGGAATGCCAAGGCCTTCACCAAGCTAAACTTGAGAGTTGGATACCATCAAGTAAGAATGGCAGAATATGACATTGAAAAGGCTGCATTTAGGACACATCAAAGGCTATTTGAGTTCACATTGGGGCTAACTAATTCCCCTGCAACCTTCCAAAACCTAATGAGCCAACTTTTTCAACCTCTAACTAGAAAGCATGTGTTTGTCTTCTTTAATAACATGCTAATTTATTCTAAAAACAAGGAAGAGCATAACAAATCTCTAAGAGGTATTCCAAATCATGAGACTTATCTACTATTCTGTTTAGGAAACTGTTACTTCCATAATTCTTCACTAATATGATTGTGGGACACACTTACTAATCATGCTATAGAATACCTTGAGGGAATAAAAATTTAACTTTTGGAAATAACAATCTCATTGTATTGATCATGTATTTCTCTATACTTCCTCTATTTTTTTATTTTATTTTTTGAGAGGGGGGATTGGTGGGGGGAGTGAACGTTAGTGATTATATTTAATAAGATCCACGTCTGACGTCTTGGTTTAAAACTTACTTCTGAAGTTCTCATTTAAAAGGAAAATATGGACCAATAAATTTGGACGTCCTAAAATTACCCACCTCAAAAAATATATACCAATCTCATTCTATTTAAATAGGTTTTGATCTTCACCACTCAATTGTATTAAGGTCAAATTTCTTATGTGAAGCTCTACTGTTAAACAGAGACATTTTTGGGGAATCATTGACTATAATCTATTTCTATACTCAAACTATATAAGTGTATATATCTGGAATACAACAAAGACTACAGTTCTTGTTACAAGCACAACCCAAGTCCAAAGAAATATCTGACTTCTGTTTAAACAAAACAGCAATTCTGACGGAGAGAAAAAAATAATTAAATGAAGCAAGAAGAGAACATCAAATTTGAATCACCTTCCAATGATAGAATTTGACATATGCACGATCGTGAAACTTTAATAATTCTGAAACACAATCCAAAGCTCACTAAAAACCTCAAATACTCAAAAACCACCAAAAACCCACAATCCCATAAACAATTAACACAGATATATTACATAATTCAAACGTAAACGGTAAATCAATCAATCAAGATGAAAAAACCCAAACTGGTTGAAACCACTTGGTAAATTGATGTACCTTGCGGTTGAGATTCCTCACGTGGCTTGTTGCGTTTGAGGGCGCTCTTGAGAACGGGAGGGGGTGGATTTGGCTTAGATTTACTGGCGTTAGTATCATTAGAATATTTTAATAGTTTTTCTTGAGGAGGAGAATTAGGAAGAAGAGGAGCAGAAGGGGGAGGCAGTCCTTGAAAAAGGCTATTATCGGCCATTACATTCTCGGTTGTGAGACAAAGCAAAATTCAATATAAGTCCCTAAAATGTAAATAAATAAAAAACAAAAAATCTTTCTCCCTGCAAATCTCAGGCTAAAACCTGTAAGCTTTCTTTCTGGGTGTTAACGGATTCGGATCCGCTCTATTTTTGAAATGGAGAGTACCCATTTAAAATTTTAAATTTAAAAGACTAAAAGAGAATTTGGACCCCAAACTTTATTTTCTATTTATTTTTGCACCCCAAATTTAAAAAGATATCTAAGTACACCCCATACTTCATTATACGTAAAAAACGCAAGACACTTTTTCACTTAACAGGTCAAAAGTGACCAGAAGCTAAAGTCAGAATACAAGTTCAAGGTGCAAATTATCTTTTAATCTTAAAAATTGGCAAAAATAATTAATTTTAAATAAAATAAAATAATTTTAAAATAATTAATTTTAAATAAAATAATTAGTTTAAAAAATAAAATAAAATAATAAAATTAAAATAAATATTTGGAATTAATGATTAATAATTAATCATTAACTTGTAAAATAATTATTTTATTTTAATTTTAAAATTAATTATTAATCATTCCGGTTAAAAAATCATTAACTTGTAAAAAATCATTTTTGCCACATAAAAAACAATTTTGTTTTTGTTTATAAAACAAAATTTGTAAAAACAAAATTTCTAAAATAGAATTTTTTTAAAAACAGAATTTTATTTTACAAGTTAAAAACAATTCTGTTTTTGTTAAAAAAATATAAAATAGAATTTCTGTTTTTAAAAATAGAATTTCTGTTTTATAAAAACAAATAGAATTTCTGTTTTAAAAAAATAAAAATAGAATTTCTGTTTTATAAAACAAATAGAATTTGTTAAAATAGAATTTGTTTCTGTTTTGTTAAAAAAAATCTATAAAAAAATTTGTTTTTGTTAAAAAAATTCTGTTTAATAGAATTTGTTTTTGTTTTTGTTTTTGTTTTTCTTTTTGTTTAATACAAAATTTGTTTTATAGAATTTCTGTTTGTTTAACAAAAACAGAATTTGTTAAAAAAATTCTATCAAAAAATTCTGTTTTTGTTAAAAAAATTCTAAAACAAATTCATTTTTTAATTCTATTTTTAAAATAGAATTTTTGTTTTTAAAAACATTTCTATTTTTAAAAATAGAATTTGCTTTTTGTTTTTGTTTTTAAAAAAATGTAATTTTTAAAAATAGAATTTTTTAACAAAAACAGATTTTTTTTTAATTCTATAAAATAGAATTTTGTTTTTAAAACAAATAGAAATTTTGTTTTTAACAAAAATAGAATTTCTGTTTTTAAATAAAATAAAATTCTATTTTTAAAAGTAGAAATTCTAAAACAAATTCATTTTTTTAATTCTATTTTTTAAAATAGAATTTTTTTAAAAAATAGAATTTTTTTTAACAAAAATAGATTATTTTTTTTAACTTGTAAATAAAATTGTTTTTGAAAAGTTCTGCCTTTGATACTTCTATTTTATTGGGTGTTCGGCTTGTTTTTTTTTACTATTTTTGAGATGCGAAACATCTTCGAGAAAATAATGTACATAGCAGTGCCGAAAATCTTTATAGGCATGAGAGCCATATAAGGATATTCAAACACCGTGAATAATGTACAAGCTGATATCAGCTGAAAATGTCCATAACGGAAACCGAATCTAGATTCAAAAATTGAATCTGTGATCACATGATTCCTAGGCTCACATGATGAAGCAATATGTACAAAAAGATGTAAACGGTAATATATATATATATATATATATATATATATATATATATATATATATATATATATCGAATTCGAATTCGATTGAGCTTGGATTGATACATCCGGATGTGTCTGTCCAGGCTCATTCGAGTGTTCGAGTTCGAGAATAATATATATATATATATATATATATAAGTATTTATATATAAAAAAAGCGAGAACGCCTCGAATATTATATTCGGGCTCAATCGAGGCATAACTCGATAATATATATATATATATATATATATACATATATGAAAGCAATAAAAGCCACGGACCGACGGTCCGGGCATACGCACACAACACGACTCTCAACGTGAATAATTGTGTGTGAATGGAAGTAAAGAAAGGCTTTAAGAAATGTGAGATGTCTTACAGTGGGCTGCCAAGAAGACTTCAAATGGCTTTAAATGATTGAATACTCGATTTCCACCGGTAAAATATAGCAGAACACAAGCTCACAGGTGTTTGGAAAGAGAAAGCACTCAGTTTAAAGTGTGTACAAAGCAAAATGGACAGGGCTTCCTCACCTTTTTCTCTCTTCAAAATGGCCACCCCAATCCCTCTATTTATAGAGGGGGGAGCCGCAGGTGTACCTGCGGCTGCCCGGGGTGCCCTGTGCTCTGTGGGCCCCACCGTCTCAAAATACGTGCATGCATGCAACGCGTTATCCGCTCGAACCTTCATAACTTTTAATCCGAGCATCCGATTGAGGCGTATAATACCTTTCTGGAATGCTGTTGTCGAGAGCTACACAATGACATGGGATAATAGGTTGTACGAAGCCGGAAAGATGGGTCTATGACCAGATCTTCGGGTCTTCAAATTCTATCCGGTGTGCTGTCTTATGCAGTAGTCACTCGGGATTTTGAGTTATGGTTCTTATAGGACACTTCTGTGTAGAATGTGGATTGAATTGTTGTTGAGATGACACAAATGTGGGATCGAGGTGGCAAAATGATGATTTTACCCCTCACCGGGGTTATCTCCAATTCTAGGCTGATTTAGCAATTGTTGCTCAGGGTTATCACTAAGATTGGGCTGCTATGAGTACTAAAGGTCCTCAGGGTTGTCTCTGAGGTGTGTCTGACCTCCCGGGGTTATCTCCGAGGTTGAGACTGAGTGCCTCGGGGTTATCTGCGAGGTTGAAGCTGACTTCTGGGGATTTGAACAGACTTTTCCGGTGTTATCTCTGGAACTGCAACTGCATTCCTCGGGGTTGTCTCCGAGGTTGAAACTGAAACTCCCGAGGTTGTCTTCGGGACTAGAACTGAGTATCTCAGGGTTGTCACCAAGATGGAAAATTATGTATCCCGGGGTTATCTCTTAGACTAGAACCGAGTATCTCGGGGTTGTCTCCGAGATGGCAAATTGAGTATCCCAAGGTTGTCTCCGGGATTGAGCTGAGTTGACTTCCATGGTTATCTCTGGAAGACGATTCTGCCCTCCTGCAAGGTTAGTAACAGGAATATAGAAATTTCGAGTGTCTAAAGATGCCCCTCTTTATCATATTCATGCAATGTAATGGCATGGAGAAGATAAAGAATACTAGATGCTTGAAATGTGACAAGAAAATCATAATGCAATGTAATGCAGCATGATGCAAATATATGATGAATGTGGTTTGTTGGACCGTCTTCCAACGAGATGTGATGATTATCTATTCCCACACCTTCTGATGGGGACTGGAGCTATCACTGATGACCCTGACAAATTGCTTGGATGTCTATTCTAAAATTCTCAAGAACTTCTAGGATGTTGACATTGGGGTTATCACCAAAGTCCTTAATCCTTGGTACAGACTTCCCAATGAGGATGCACCTCTCATGTACGAGAGACTCTAGGGGATTGGGTGTTGTCTGATGGCTTCCGATGCTTCATTGGATTTACTTGCCAATGGCTGAAATTATATGAAATCCCCACTGGGGATAGGTTTTTGGAGTTACGACCCTGAACTAACAGCATCAGACCCTTATGAGGTATTACCAAGTGTAGTTTGCAATAGCTGTGATCATTGGTAGTTTGCAATACCAATGAGTGATATGTAGACATGATTTGGTCTTTGAAAATCGAGGATTTCGTGCTTTTTCCGCTCTAATCACAGATGGCGTTTTTTCCTGATTTGACTTTTTCAACTTGTGAGACCTCCTTTGCAACTCAAATTAGACCGAGCCGGAGGGGTGGGACCCACCTAGGGGAGCCACAGGTACACCTACAGTAGCCACAGGTACACCTACGGCCATCTGTAGGTGGTACTTGTAGGCCATTTCCCTTTTACAAGTCATTTTCAAGTCGTGACACATAGAGAATCCGAGAGTTATTCTTCAAATTTGCTAAGTTCGGGCCGCTTTCTGCAAAATCCGTCATCGTACAAGTGTTCCACAATATCCTGGTAACGTATACATGTCCTCTTTTCCAATTTTTGTCCATTGAAAAATGAGTTATCCCATGAAATGCTTCTAAACACATAGTAGTGAATCTGCATGCTCATATGACTTGATAAAAAATATTCAACATAGTAAACGTTAGTATTTAACCATGCTAAACATAATGATATGAAAAAATTTGACTTTTAAAATAGTCAAATTGGCACCTTTTTCTGCTATTTCTTATCCTATTTGAGGATAAATGAACAAAGGTTGTAAAGCAAAGTAATCCTGGTAATTAGGCTACCCTTATGGATTATGACTTTGACATTTTTATGCATATAGGATGTTTATGACTATGAGTTGGTGTGTTATTGAATGGTCACCTAGTCATGCCTATGTGCATGTGGATAATCCTTTTTACAAAGGAGACTCTGGCAAAAATTTTCCATGAGCCTAGGCATTGGGTATACATGCATTTTTAACTCTATTGTAGGCGTATATTAAAGTAATGCATGCATGCATATAGTCATAAAATGCATTTAAAAAGCTCCAGGTTAGAAATTACCACATCCTTTCTAAGGTGATTTGGAGACTTGTGTCCAGATATATGGATTTAGATCAGCCGAGTAGTTCCCGCAAGACCACTTCAAGTGTACGGAGGAGGGCTTCAGATGTGCCTCGACCTGCTCTGGGTTAGACTGACCTCGTCGGTTGGTAGAGGCGGTGATTAAATCTATCCCGCCGAGGTACCAGATGTTGAGGATGAGGAGGAGGATGTACCAGTTACGGCTCCTGCTCCTTCTGCTCATGCTCCCCGCATGGATCTTCCAGGCATTAATGTGACAATTCCAGAGCTTATGGATGATTTGAGTCGCCACCCCTCGGTCTACTTGCAGGCAAATGAAGTAAAAGTTGGGTTTGACCTTCCTTTTTCCTATTGATGAGGAGCCAGGATTCTGATGTTGATTTATTTTTGTGATGTAGGTTCCCGGCTTTACTCAGCCTCGAGGGAACTGGTTTAACATACACTCTCTATATCAGGCTCTTCATCCAGATTATCGAGAGATTGTGTATGGTTGGGGCTTTGAGGTGTTCTTTTCCATCCTCCCTTGTCATTTTCCCTTGGGTTATCTCAAGGCGTTGTTTGAGCGCTGGTTTTAATAGACTCAGTCTCTTTATTTGCTTGACTGGGAGGTGATGATGATGTCAATGGATTGGCGATTTATCACCAGTATGGAGTTTAGAGGGGCGTCAGTGCCTTGTACGGCGAACATTACCCCGACTGCTATTAGATCCTTGCTAGGAGTTCTGGCTGAGGCGCTCAAGGGAAAGACAGTCCGTACTGGTCCTTTGGGCGTAGATGATATGAGCGGGGCATTGAGTGATCCCATACCTGCTGATGTGAGAGTCAGTCTTCAACAATTGTTCCTGGTCATTATCAGGGATTACTTCATAGCAGATAACTCTTTCACGGTGTCATTCGCTTTGGTTAGCGCCACACGAGAGGTGGAACGTATTGTAGAGAATGATTGGGGCTCCTATACCTTTGCCTATTTCCTCAAGGGAATACGCATACATTCGCAGGGCTTGATAGAGGCTTGGTTAAGATTTTACCCATTTCTGCTGATGAGTATTTCTCTTGTGATTTCCCATGTACAGGTTAAGAGTGTTGACTGACCACAGATGTTTGCCTTTGAATTGGCAGTTTTGGGCCTATGAGAGGCTCCCATGTTTGCATCCCATTACTGTACTAGGTCCAGATACCTATCCACGAGGACGACGATGATATCACTCCACTTTGGCGGAGGTTCCTATAGTTGAGGGTTTCACCCATTGTCGCTTACAGCTAGAGCTACTGACAGCCAATGTCATCACTTGGGTTCCCTATTCTGGGGACCATTTAACAGTTGGCTTTGAGGACGGGTGCCCGAATGGTGTCGAGTATGTGATATCCACCCGTCGGATTCCTCTCTTCATAGATGGAGGATGGGAGCTTTATTTAGGAGAGTGCGCTATCAGGAGTATTACAGGAGAGATTCGTGTGCCGATCTTGCCTCCTACCAGACGTTATTAGCCTGTGTCGCAGTCGCCTGTCAGTGATATCCCGTTGATGGGAGTTGACGGCTTTACATTGTCAGAGGGTCCGTTTACTCAAGAGGTATTCTACTGCTGGTGGTCATCTCGTACCATCGAAGCCCAGACCCACGCCACTCAGTTCATGGGGGATATGGTTCCTGGATCCGTGATGATGATGGATTGGATGGCTTGCATCCGAGATCCTACTCATTTGACGTAGATTCACATCTTGACCCGGCAGTTAGACCGGGCACATTTTTTCATCCAGCACTTGGGCAGAGATCTTTCAGAGGCCTTTGTTAGTTGTTGGGCGTATGTGCCCTATTTCCCTGTATTTTCCAGCTGTACACAGAGATGATGTATTAGATGATGATCTACTTAGGAATGTATGTATGCTATTTTCCATTCCCTACATCATATTGCCATCTATTTTATATCATGCATGTATTATGTTATGCATATGTATGTCCAGAGATATTCAGCATTGACCCTTGGATGGTCTTATGATACGGCCCACGCAGATGTCTTCTTCGATAGTTAGCCGCATTGATCATACCCCACCAGTATTGGTAGCCTCATGTTTGAGATCATGGTATGGTAGTTTGTCACCTCTCGATCGAATGACTGTAGATCAGCTACTGCGGCACTCCATGACCCTCCTGATGTTCCAGGTTCCTGTGGGTTTTGTAGAGGGTATGCTAGAGCATTGGGCACCGGACAGGTAGGTGTTCCGATTTGAGACCCATGAGTTGACTCCCACATTAGAGGAGTATGAGCGGTTGACGGTTGTACCATTAGACATGCCTTGTGCTCGAATGGCTATCGTCGATATGAGCCGATAGTTCATGACCCTCACATCCAGTTCATGTCTGAGATCATGGTATGAGGCGTAGAGTAGCTCAGGATGAGATCTCATCCGACCATGTGGTGTCCCAGCATTTTCTAATAGACAGATTTGGCCGTGCAGACAGTTATGCACAACACTCCGGGGATTTCACCACGTCGGAGGATCAGTGGCGTGTTGCCAGAGTAGACGTACTTATGATGTGTGTAGTGGCTTATGTATACATGCCACTATACATAGATCATCTGGACATCAGTGTTGTTATGGCAGTGAGAGCTCTCAGGGAGGGTCTTACCATTGTACCGATGATTGTGGCAGAGACATTGAGGTCAGCCATGTACTGCCATACCCATTCCGCAGGGGTATTTATGGGCGGATCAGTCTTGCTTTACGTGTGGTTTATGTCACACTTGAGACCTATTGGCACCTTCCGACGGCATGGATATTGTTTTTCCTATGAGGTAGCCATATCTTACTCCTTTCAGCTAGCGGAGTGTACATACGCTACATCCTGGTAGGTGTTTTTGGCAGGGATCGAGGATCCATTTAACATTTTGATGTGCTCAGGGCTTAACTCTCCCTACATCTTCATTACTCATGCATCAGGCATGGATTATCTCCCTTGACTAGTTTGAGGGGAATGACCACGTATCACTTACTGGCTGTGATGACACAGTTTGACCAGTTTTAGGATGTACATCCTTTTGAGGGAGCATCGGGTCAACGTTTGTCTTCTCGACATTTTCAGCAGAAGATAAATCCAGCGTGTATGCCTGTTGGGCTCAGCATGAGCGGGCTGAGTTATCAGTTAGCCATCTGGGCCGTTCTATAGAGTATTCTGCATGGATGGAGGCAGAGATCACATCATCTGGGGTTGTATCCACCATGCCGAGGATTAATTTTGACAGTGGGGAGCCCATGGAGGACACTGATTCTCCCACTGAGGAGGAGCTATTTGCTAGGTTGACAGCAGCTCTTGTTGATTCTCCCAATATGACTGCTACTGTAAACCCACATTCGACAGAGTATTTAGAGCAGAGTCTACATCTGGCTACATATAAGAGAGATCAGGCTAGGGCCTTGATGTTGACAGCTCTTGCTGGGAGAGATGCCGCTCTATTGGAGAGAGATGATGCCTTAGCTCATAGAAATACTGTGACAACCCGGAAATCCGGATTGTCCAGAAATTAAGATTTTAAGAATTAGTTATTAATAAAATGAATTTTTATTAATACTATTCTGTGCTATGTGTTTATTAATTGTTCTATAACCTAGAATGATTATTAATCGGGAGGATTCTGGCTACGAGCTAGACTGAAAGAGTAGGAATTCTCAAGACGAAAATGAAATTTTTTCGGAGACAAAATATTTTTGGGGAAAAAGACAAAATAAGCACTATTCACCCGACGAAACCTAAGGGTTAGAGTTTGAATAACCTAAGCCTTTCCAAGAGTTCGGTATGTCAAAATGACATTCCGTCGAAAGATTTGATGATAATATATCGTGAAAAGTTAAGTAAGCCGATAAAAGTTTTTCTCGAAAAACGTGCAGAAATCGGATAAAATAAAAACGACGAAAAGTACTGCTGTGTACTTTTCCCTCATTTAGCTACGTTAGGGGAAAACGTGATGGAAAATGCTTAACGCCAAAAAGTGTTTATCAGTTTTTCGGAATTCCGAAGAATACGTAAAAGTTAATCGGTAAAGGAAAGACGAAATATCCAAAAATATTTGGATTCCGAGAATTGCAGTTTTTAAAACTGTCGAATGAAACCCGAAAGACTGAACTACAAAACTTAAGGGCTAAGCAAACTTGAGGGCTAAGTTAACTTAGTCCTTTAGTAATGAATAGTAAGGAGGTTAGGGTGTGAAAAGACCAAAATGCCCCTAGCCTTGAAAATCTATAAATAGGAAGCTTAAGCTCATTTGAATGGGATTTTGAAAATCGTATCATTTGAGAGAGAAAGAGAGAGAGTTCGGATGGAAGATGAAAGGGAGAAGAAAGAGGAAAAGTTGGCTCGTGAGCAAACTTTGTCCGACGGAAGGAATTTAAGGATGAACGGTAATCCGAATCCTAGTTACTTCTAATTTTCTTTAAGTTTAATATGTTCAATACATAACTTAATGAAGATAAGAAGTAGATAATGTTAATAATGAATTCATATAGTTGAATTCATGAGAAAACGAAGAAATAAGAATTAGAAATTTAGTTTATAAATTTCTTAAGGAAGTATAAGATTCGTAAGGATTTTGAGCGATCCGAATGAATCTTACGAATGAGTAGGTCAAATAAGTAAGGAATGATGTTCTATAACATCAAATTCAAAGAAAAAGTGAAATCGTAATCCAAAATATCGATTAAAAATGAAGAACGAACGAAGAACGCGAAGAACACGCGAAGAACACGAAGAACGTTGTTGATGGACAAATTTAAAACCATCGTAGTGTAATTGTTGTTGATGGAAAAGTTTAAAACCATCATGTATAAGTTAGTTGCTTATTGATTGGTTAGGAACGTTGGAAACGTTCTTGAAGAACGGATTAGAATTGAGCTATAACGAAGTTATGGCAAAAATTTCGTAAAAGAAGATCGAGAATTTGAAAGTTAGTAAATGAACCCAAACGTGTAGGGTTTCATAAGAATGTAAGAGAATGTATAAAATGTGAGTCGTAGACTCAAGAATGAACGAGTTCTGAGTTCGGATGACCGAATTACGGACGAACGAACGAAGAACGTTAAAAACATTAAAATGAACAAAGGGTGACGATTAAGCTAATTGAATGGCATGTTAATGGATTCAGAACAAAGTTCTGTCTGGGGGTAATCGAAGTACGTTAGATAACGAAGAAAATGGCTTTGGAACGATCTCGTTCCGAGTTATAACGAAGAAGTTATGAGATTTCGAAGTACGCGTCTCAGAACGACTAAAGACTTAGAAATTTTTTTCGGGAAGAAGGTCTTGGCACCGCGGCGCTAGTCATGCCTAGAATGGTGGCGCTACAGCGCCAGGCCAGAGGGTCACATACTGCTAACTCGCGCCGCAGCGCGAGTCTTAGTGCTGAGAGTTGCGTCGCGGCGCTAGTGCAGAGCAATGCCAGAAATGATATTTTTAACTGCTCAATTTTTTGGGGATGTGCAAGAAAGAGATATGAACATGTAGTTCAACTAATGTAACACTTAATCGAGTGTTTTAAACATTTAATAAAGGTTAAACGGAAAGATTAAACGAGATTAAAAGAATGTAATTACGGGTTACGGGACCGATAGCTGGGGACCGTAGTCGCAATGAATCAAACGTGAGGGATTGCTATGATGGTAATTCCTTAGACGTTGATGAACGATAGTGATGTATAACATTTCGATGTTATGTCATGGTAATGCGAAATGAATGTAAAGCGTATAGACGCTGTGAACGCAACGTTGTTGCGATGAACGATCGGTCTTAGCATATAATGAATAGTATGGCTTCGACATTAAGAAAGAATAGTGAACATGGGGTTCATGGGATGGATAACAATCGAAAGCGATTAAAACCTTGAGTAAAGGTTGAATGAAAAAGTAAGAGACGAGCAACGTGAACGTTGAATACGTAAACGATTCTCGTAAATCGTATTCGCGTTGGACGAATGTTCTAAGTATACCCTGGTTGTATGACTTAGACGTTAATGAAAGTAGTAAGTAAGATACGAATGGTATCAAGAAAGCCGTAGCGAACGGTAATAAGATTAATGAAAGCTGAGTTAATGTTTATAACTTGGATGACGTTCCGTATCGAATGAACTAGATGATGTAAGATAAGAAAAAGGTAATGTAAAATGTTTAACGCTATAAATGCATAGAATGAGTATTGAATGATTGTTCTGAGTATACAAAAGACTGTATGACTTAGACGATGAAGAATGACTCCTGAGGTATGGCAATTACTTGCCAGAAAGCCATAAGGAATAATAAATTGACTTAACGAACATTATATTTAATAATTCGTATAAGTTAAGAAAAATTTAGGTTGTGGTACAATCGTAACCTTTGATAGTTGACATATAGGAGCTGGGCTAAACAATTTCTTCAGAGAGCGAAGGTATATACGAAACAGGCAACCGATCTAACTCATCGTAATGGGGCGTAGTATGAGAGAGACGGAACTTGTTTGTTGGTTGTTTGTGGGAAACCACTCAGAGTACCATATGGACTACTAGCAGAGAAGCGATGTGTGCTGAGTCCTAGAGAATTTATAAGAAGAAGATAAGAATGTGAATCATCAAAGATGATGAACGTTTTAAGTAAGACATCTCCATATGTCATGAAACCGTAAACCGGTAATGAAAGTTAGTCGCGTAAAATGGTATTGCAAGAACGCGAACCTTAAGAAGTAAAGTAAAGTAAACCAATGCGTAAGTCAAGTATATGACTAATTGGTGTACGTGTTATTTCCTTATGTGTTATAGGGAATGGAATGAAAGCGATTCAGAAGTCGTAGTGTAGGCATGTGTAAAGGCAAGTTTCCTAATTTCATTCATATTTTAAATGAATGCTAGTTTCTAAAACTTCTCAGATGTTTAACTTGAGAAGTTCTGTCTATGTGCAAATGTGTGATATTTGTACAAGGTGGTAGAATGTATGAGGCCTTGTGCCACAATGTGAACACTTTGGTATTTTAATGATATGAACTGTTCTGTGATTGAACTGTTCAATAAGAGAATGTTCTGTTTATACATGAACCGTTATTGTTAAGTCTGTGCTATTGATTATAGCCAGACAGAATGTGTATAAAAGAAAGTAGAGAATGAAAGCATTTCAAAGTTCCAAAAGAATGTTAAACTCTTGAAGTTGTTTGTTCAACTGCTAAGACTTGCTGAGCAATTGAATGCTCACACTTGCTTTAAATGAAAAACATTTTTCAGCGAACGATGTTAGAAGAACTTAAGGATCCCGTAAAGATCAAGCTGATTGGTATCCAGAAGAATTGTCGTTCATTATATAAATGTGCGTGAAGATCAAGCGAAGACTTGTATTATAGAATGATGGAATTAAACTATAGAATAGTTTAATGAACGATTATGTATCCTTGGTGGCGGATAAAAGTCACTCGTGCAAGATGTAAAGAATAATGTAATTATCATTATTTGTAATGAGAAAAGCTATAAGGTTTTTAGAACCTGGGATTTGAGAGTGTATGTTGTTATATTTCATTATGTAATGATGTATGCAGAATTAATGAAGTACTAGTGACGCACGGAATCCGGGTGTGAAGATAGACCGGATTTTGGGTTGTTATAGATACCGCTATTGCTGAGCAGGATGAGGCTAGATCATCTAGAGATGCATTGATTATTGAGCGAGATGATGCTACATCTGCCCAAGATGTTGCTGTTTACAGATAGCATTGAGGTCTCATACTACTGATATCATTACAGAGATGAGCACCTATATTGATGAGCATAGTGTCACCTTGATACCCTTGGGCAAGAGCTCACAGCGTTACCCCCTTCTTAGGAGAGAGATGCTATGTTGGATCTGATAGCACGCATATCCACTGGATTATAGATGGGCTTGTATTTTCACGCATGCACTAGCTTAGCCATTTTGTCATGACAAAGACACATTGTATATCAAACAACATTATATATGGCAGGGAAATATATTTTGATGAACTTCCCTTTTAGTTATGCCTTGTTACTTGCTTGATATTTGCCTGTTTCTCTAGGACTTGTGATCTTGATGTATTCTAAACTCCTCCTTGATGGACGGACATTGAAATGTCTCAGGATCTTTCAGAATGTATCATTGATCTGTATATATTCCCTACCCTTTGGTGTCTTGGGACTGGTTTCTATATGTGGTAATGGAGAGGAGTGTGACTTTCCTCTCTGAGGTTGACCGTACCACAGATGGTCGTCGGTACTCCTTTGTATGGGGGAGCCCAGGTAGTTCCATCTCTTATGGATTGGGGGAGCCCAGGTAGTTCCATCTCTTATGCGCAAATCCGTTTGAAATTATATTGAACCTAGTAATGTAAAACGAAGGGGATGAAAATGGTTTATGTTTTGATATGTAAAGTATTTACATACTAAATCCATGAGAGAACCTTTTTAGGCGTAAAAAAGGTTATAACGGACAAAAGTTTCTAAAGAATCATGGAATGGTTTTAAGACAAGAACAAAATATTATAGTTAAATAAAATTAGTTTACATTGAGTATGTGAATTTTGTATATGAAACTAATATGTACATGTATGTATCCTCAATTTGTGTAGGATCATCACAGCGCAGATAAGTTATAAACATTAAACAACATCCAAGGCAAGTTTTTTAGTTCTATTATGTTTGTGGATTAAATGTGATTATGTGGTGAGTTACATACCATGCTTTATGAATTGTTAAAGTCAAAATATGACCAAGTTAATTGGGTTATGGAACTCAATTTATATGTGATATGTGATAGCACATGCATGTTGTATAATGTAACTCGATAAATTAGAAATGTATAATGCATGAATTATGTGCTATGTGAAACATGATAGAGTGTTAAATTTGCTGGGATGTCGAGCTCAATCTTGCAAATAACCACTTTTGCAGGTTCAAGATTCAAGGTAAAGTTATGTGTTACTTGAAAGACATGAATCAGATGTGATACTTGAAGATTTATATACTTTGGTTGTGTTATTATTATTTGAACCATGTTTAAGGTTTCGAATAATGTATTAATGTTGAATTATAATATTGTTTTGCGAATTTAAACTATTGTAGTATTAAAATGATTCTGAGATATTTAGATGTAAAGGTTGAAGGTTTTGGGAACGAGGATAGTTTGTAATAGAAAATTTTAATTATTTCGCAAATTTTAATGGTTGCATTATCGTTTAATGATGTAAAATTAGAGGTTGAATGTATTATTAATGACCGAAGTCGAGAATTAAATTGTATGAATTTTTGGGGTCGTTACACACATAGCGAGTCAAGTGTGTGATAGATATATATGGATGTTGATGCCAAGTATGAGTGGTTAAGGTATACCTAGACATACCTAGCTATTCTAAGAGTATGATGAGAAAGTGAAATGTAGGTTTTACGAACCTAGTTAGGAAATAATGTAACATTATTATTACATTAAGAATGTATGAAATATGTGACTAATAGGTATGAATCCATGATTATATAACTGTGTAGGAATACACGAAGTGCAGATAAGCTTTAAGCAGTTAAGTCGTAGTTGATAAACTACGAATCAGGCAAGTCTTTCAGTTCCTATTTGATATATGAATTTGATAACTGTTAGTTGATCTATATTATGTTATGCAAATGTTGATGTATATATATGAAATGCATGTGAGATATGTATGAAATGTGAAAGTTGATCTTTGATGATATGCTTGTGATATAAACCTCTATGCCTGTTATGTGAGAAGTAACATGCGTAGTAAATATTTATCGATTATAAATGCATGAACTATATATGTTATTATATGCTACGTGCTGCATGAAAACTGTTAGAATTGTCATTGGTCATCGAGCTCACCCTTGCAAATAACCACTTTTGCAAAGTTAAGGATTCACAGAAAGATTTCGTACTACTTGATTGATAGAGTTCAATAGTAATTGAAGGAGATTGGTTTATGTGTTTAAATATATATACTCTTGAACCACGTTTATGTTCTAGTAGAGTCGACAAGATAGTAATTTACGAGGTGTAATACAAGTCGTTGTAAAGTTGTATTATGTGATACATAGAAAAATTCGAAATGAGATGTAAATCTTTATACAGTAATTCGAATAGAAGGAATCATAACATAATATGATTCAGGGATTTGTAATTGATTCGAGTTAAGATATCAGTAAAAGATTTATTTTTCAAAGGAGAGTGAAAAAGTTTAAATTATTCCGCATATTTGTATAACATCGAATGTGATGTAAAAAAGGAATAGTAAATGACCAATATTTGAAACTTCTAATAGTTTGGGGTCATTATACATAGATCCTAGATATGGAAAGAATTTATATTCTAAATTGTAATAAGCAAGGTTATATTCATTTAAGTTATAAATAAAAGATATAATAGTTTGACGATAGTAGTATCGTGGCGGACCAGATTCGAGGTTTGAAGGGACCCGGATTTGGGGGCGTCACAGGTTGGTATCAAAGTTGTAGGTTATAAACTTTAGGTAAGTGTACCTTAGGTTATAACCTGAGAGAGAGAGAGAGAAAGATAAAGATTAAAATATATATGAAGATTTAAAGAAGAATCTTGAAGTATCTAAGAGAATGAGAATTCAGGAGTTTCCCTGCTCTGGTAATAAAAATATTATGACGGTGTCAATATGACAAAGATAATAAGAATGAACTCGAGTGGAGTTTTTTTGATAATAGGGAAAGAACCCTAAGGAAAATTGATGATCACGACGTGATCGGATTAAGCTATGAAGTGATAAATAGTCTGTAATGACTAAGTGTGTATAACTTGATGCTATAAGTGAATGTACTATGAAATGGTACGATATGAACTCATGAGGAGTTGTATGTGATGAGATACGAAGAATTCGTATCAAGTAAAGTGTAAGATAGAGTTAGGTGGGATTTTAATTGAGGACCCATGTCAGCAGCTGAGTTGTATGATTCCTTGTTTATGGGTGGGGAATTGTACTTGGTGTAAAAACCACTTAGTTCTGACACTGATAATCATTGAAATGTTTGTGTCACGCTATTTGCTATGTGCCTGTTAAGAAGGTGATTCTTTTCTCATGTGTATAACAAATAGATAGGTTATAGTTAGAGAATATAAGGTTAAGTTGCGAGTTCTTAAAATTCATACTTATGGTACGTTCGTGACTCATGATTATATGAAATGTTTTTGAATCCCTCAGCGAAAGGACGCCTGTGGTTTGACTAGGGTAAGTTCTTAAACTCATATGATGATGGCAAATCCTGAATTTCTAAACTGTGGTAAGTTTGATGAACTATATCAGGTATATATATGTTATGAAGTTAGAAATTTTGGAATAATAAGCATTGATGGTGTTAAAGATTGATAGAATGAAGCAATGGAGTAAAGTTGATGGAGAAACATGAATTTTCTAAATCTTCTAGCTCTGCTAGATTTTCAAAATTTATTGACTTCATGCTGATGTTTGTACTTCTATTTTCTTGAAAAACATTGGATCATGTGATTGAACCAACGATGTTTAAAAATAATACCGTTATTCTTATGTCTATGCTAATTGTTTCGGCTAAGACAAAAATGATTTGAAAATTTTCAAAATGTATTTCTGACCATTTACATCATTTGGTATGGTGTAGAAATGGTAAACGATGGAGTCATCAATACATTTGAACCTAGTGATGGTTGTGATCGAAAGATCGTCAGCCCACTATGGTATGATGTAATATGACAAAGTCACATAATGGCGGAATCCTCAACATACTACTAATCTGGTACGACATCATGACGTCATAAAAGAATTTTGGTTTTCTTTTAAGTTATAAAGAAGGTCAATTAAGTTGGCCAAATTATTTCTATTGATGTCCGAATTGTTGATAAAAGTCTAAGCTATATGATTTGGCTAGACGACTGTTGAAAAATATTTGTGAAATTTAAGCGTTCTTGATTATTTACTCCAAGCCAGATTGCTCTGGTGCAGATTCGAATGTGAAAAAAAAAGCTGAGGTGAACAATCCTATAAGGGGACATGTTTTCGGAGACAATGGTTCTGAGCGTAACACATGTAGTCGTTAAAAAACACTACGTTGCGGCCCAACGTAGTGGTACAATAGGCTTGCCACCTAGCGTATATGTGGAGGGTGTTTTCAGTCTTTGTGATTGATAAACATTCTGGTTTGTAGTGCGAAGGATTGTGATGAAGCACTGGTTCACGGTCTAGTGTGACCCTCAAAGATAATTTGGAATCTGAAAGTTATTCATACTACTTCCTGATTATTGAAAAATCGTGGAAGACTCTTATTATTCTGTGTGATGAATGTAGTGAGTAGAGTGTTCCTTAGAAAGGAGAATGTGGTAGAATGCAAGTGAGCTAGTTATAATGAAATTTCTGAAAAGAGAATGGATAAAATTATTCAAAAGAATATGTAATATTCAAAATACCATTGAGTAGAGGAGATTTCGGTGATTCCGAGGACGGAATCCTTATAAGGGGGAGATGATGTAAGAACCCGAATTTTTAGAAAATATTAAAATAAGAATTTAGTGAATAAAATTCTTAAGGCTTGTGAAGGGTTCAAATAAAAATATATAATGTGTTACCAGGTATGTGGTATTATGTTACATAGGGTAATATGAGCTATGTAATAAGTAATGTTGTGTTTAATAAATATATACCATTATTATATATTTGTTAGAAATTGTAGAGATGAAGTTATATGAAGATGGATAAGAATTATCTATCGGCATTAAATAATTTATAGAATTATTTTATAGTAGTACGATGGTGACATTAAAATATCTTTGATAATCACCAATTTCTTGGGTGTATGTGCGAGTATGTATCAAGTCTAAGGCAGTGCAAATCGTACTCTTTAATGGTGTATGTATAGGAGCTGGGCTAAACAATTCCTTCAGAGAGCGGAGGTATATACGAATTAGTAACCGATCTAACTCACTGTGAAAATAGTGTAGACGAGACGGAAACCAATTTGTTGGTTGTTTGTGGGAAACCACTCAGTGTACTATATTGAATACTATTAAAGACTTGACGCGTGCTAGGTTTAGACTTGTATGTGTGTACGTCGTTGACAAGAGAAGGGATTAATGTTAGACGAGTTGACGTTTAAGAAGGATGTGTAAAGTATTTAAAAGCGTAGGTTTCATTTCTACTGAGGCAGAACTTGTCTGCCTCTTATTTTGGTATGGCACAGCTGCGCCATTTCCAAGTTTGTGACCAACGCAGCTGAGCCAGTCTGTAGAAAATTCTGAGTAAGTTATGAACATGTGATTCCAAGAAATGGATACTAATAACTCCTATAAGGGTCATATATGGTGAATGGAGTAGGATGGTAAAACATAAATTTAATGGGAGTTAGTTATGGAAATTAACTAAACAATAATAAACATTGGTTAATTAAAATTATATTATTGAATAATAGAAATTGAGTATTAAAGCCTTGTGTGGTAATGGCATGATCTTAAATTGATTGAAAGGATTAGTTCACTTGTATAAGATGGTGAGTTAACATATGTGTTTAACATAAGAGGATAAAAGAAATATGTTAATTAATATTTGATATTTTAATATATTACATAGTTTTGTAATATATCAAAGGGGTGATAATTGAAAGATAAATGATTAATACTAATTAGTCGCTGTGATATTAAAATGTGATTATGGGTTGGGAATACCCAATTGAATTAAACTTAGCCAAATTAAAATATTAATGTGGACATTATCATTAAATGGTATTACTATGTGTAATATGGGAAATGAATTGGGACGTTAATGTTATATGTGTGACATGAATAAAACACAGGATAAGAGTACATTATGTTAATATGAGGTACCTAGTAGCACCATGGTATCATATGAAGTTGTAATACGGAATGATTAAATATCTATGCGTTCTAGAAATGGGAAAGGAAATTCAATGTTTAAATAAACATTAATATTAAATAAGGTTATAATGTGGTTATGTGAGTGGTAGAGATAATTATGGGATTTCCCGGACAATAATGCCTAACTGCGATATTTTATAACATATATTTAATGTACATGGATTATATGATGTGAGTGTAAAACTTATCTTTAAATTCCTAATATGGTAACAATTGTACCTTAATATTACATTATAGGGATTAAAAGAACCAAACCAAGCCTTACATGCCCAAATGCTGAGATATTTCCTCTTGTCCCAAAATAAGTGTCATTTATCAGTACATGAACAGTGGCCTAGTATTACATTGCGTAAAAAAAAATTAATTGGCAGTTGAGATCTAAGTTAGCTGTGATAATGGCTACAAGGGAGCAGTTGGCCAACTCTTGAAAATCTGTTGGTTACTCTCCTTTTCCATAGAATCAAACCTGGGTGCAAAGGTATAAGCTGGTCAATCAATTCTCCATAAATAGAGCTCCTTCCTTCTCATTTACGTTTGTTTAGTTGCCTGAGAAGATAGCCATAGAGAGTCAGTATAATTGAAGGAGTGAGGAGTAATTGGAGAAGTGAAGAGTTATAGTTAATAACTTCAAGCAATCAAGAGGTAATAAGATTAACTTATATGTTCTTGAATTCAAGTTCTTCAATTCCTTAGTAATGTCAAGAAAAAGTCATTTTTGAGTCAAAAATTTGATGGCTAAGTGTTGATGTAATCCATGAATTGTTGTTAGATGTTGTTAATATAGTTCAATGCGAAAACAACGAAAGTTAAACGAACCAAATTGGTTTAGAAACGAATTCGTAGTGAATGAATTCACTAAACTTTTCAAAACATGAAATCTGAGTATGAACATGAGTTGTAGATTGATATTTGGATTATTTAATGTTTATGGTAATGGTTGATTATTTGGTATGTTGTAGTTTTATGAGTTACGAACCTATAGAATCGAAAATGGACTGAATTGGATGAGTATAACTCATATTATGATGATTGGAAGGAGATGAGGTCTGTAAAATCGCAAAGTGTAGAACCTGAAGGGCCGTTCTGCCTCCCAGGGCATAGTTGCGCTGCCCCCAAGGCCAATTGGGGCGCAGCTGTGCGCCGGGCTTCAGTGTCGGGTAGTCTGTTTTGACCCGCTGTAGTAAATTAGGCATAACGTTTTCATACAAACTCCGATTGAGGTGATTTAAGATGATTCGGAACGAGGACGAATAGACCTAAAACTTTTGTTCTTTAAGATTTTAAATTCGAGGTCATTGGGAAGGGTCAAAACAGTCATCTTTGTGACTGTTACATAATAGGAGGCGACCGGAGGGCGTCGAGCGAGCACATACGCAAGTATAGTGCTCCCAACAATGGAATATGTTATTCTAAGTGATGTAACATGAAAATGCATGATATTATACATGACATATAAGATTTCCTTGCTCATAATAGAAAGCATTAGCATGACTTAGTATGTGTTCTGAAAAGAAACTTCAAGATTTTGAAAACAAACCTTGTGGAAGCTTATGTGCTATAAGTTCTGAACTTAGTGGTTTATAAACATGATTGAGTTCAAATGTAAATGAGCATGATATGGTGTTTGTAGTGTCTTTGTTTATGATTAAACTCGTTAGACCTTGTGTAATAGAAGTTTTTAAGAAAACTTGGTATAACATAACTAAGGTCCATGAAGGCTATTTGATATACATTCTGACCTTGCAAGCATGTTAACATGACTTGATTATATATGAATAGAGCTTTGAAGTGGTCTTGTATGTGTTGAATGGCATTGTTTAAGTCTACAATGGTTTTAAAAGTAAACTTGAACATATTTTCAAAATCTAGTTACATCACATGGACATCTAGATTTAAAGGATTTATAAGTCATGTTATGTCTATAATATCCCTAGATATGATTTATATGTGCTATATTGCATCATTCATGAAAAATGATTTCAAGGGCAACCTTGAGCATGTTTTTGAACTTAGGTTGCATTATATGAGTATTTAGATTTTAAAGGCTCGAGATGCCATGTCATGTTTCATTATGTCAATAAACATAAGTCTTATATGTTAAACATAATGGAAGTAAACCAAGCATGAGGTTAAAGCATGTTTTAAAGTGTTAAACAACGATAGCTATGAGTAAAAGATGTGAATATGTACGAGCATGTGTAGTAAAGATTATGTGATCTCTTTATGAGAACATAAGGCTAATTAGTACACCTAGTGATTACATAACCCTATTTGGTTTTGATTCGTGGAAATCCTAAACTAAAGTCCCTAGCATATAAGGTTGAACTTAAAATGGTCATACAAGTATGTAAAGACCTCTAGCATGTATGCATGTTAAGTGTAAGTGTCTAAGTGTATTAAAGTATGGACTGAAAATAGGAAGGTGAAGCTTCGGTCTTGTTCGGTTGGGGACAAGTACTGCAGTGCAAGGCCTAAATCCCTAAGCTTCGGACAAAAGCATGCAATTGCAATTACCATCCCGCAGATTTGGAATAAGTTCTGTTTTTGATCTGATGTTTGAAGCATGCTTGTATGATTACTTTAAATTATAATATGTGACCACTATGATATGTAATGTGTTAGGAAGCATGCTATGTGATAAGGATGAATGTTAATTAAGACTTTCAAAATGTTAAAGTCCAAAGGAATGTTTTCAAGATATAAAGCAATAACACGTTGTTTGAATTTGTGATGTATTACCATCTGATGTATGCTATGAGAATATAGAGTAGGTGATGTGGTATGAAGTTACAACTAAGTTAGATGTTTATGCATACGTTTGAACTTACCTATAAGTTTTAAATGTGTCGAACACATAACGAGTCAAGTGTGTGATAGATATATATAGATGTTGATGTCAAGTATGAGTGGTTAAGGTATACCTAGACATACCTAGCTATTCTAAGAGTATGATGAGAAAGTGAAATGTAGGTTTTACGAACCTAGTTAGGAAATAATGTAACATTATTATTACATTAAGAATGTATGAAATATGTGACTAATAGGTATGAATCCATGATTATATAACTGTGTAGGAATACATGAAGTGCAGATAAGCTTTAAGCAGTTAAGTCGTAGTTGATAAACTACGAATCAGGCAAGTCTTTCAGTTCCTATTTGATATATGAATTTGATAACTGTTAGTTGATCTATATTATGTTATGCAAATGTTGATGTATATATATGAAATGCATGTGAGATATGTATGAAATGTGAAAGTTGATCTTTGATGATATGCTTGTGATATAAACCTCTATGCCTATTATGTGAGAAGTAACATGCGTAGTAAATATTTATCGATTATGAATGCATGAACTGTATATGTTATTATATGCTACGTGCTGCATGAAAACTGTTAGAATTGCTGGGCTGTCGAGCTCACCCTTGCAAATAACCACTTTTGCAGGTTAAGGATTCACGGTAAAGGTTTTGTGCTACTTGATTGATAGAGTTCAATAGTAATTGAAGGAGATTGGTTTATGTGTTTAAATATATATACTCTTGCACCACGTTTATGTTCTAGGAGTCGTTCAAGATAGTAATTTATGAGGTGTAATACAAGTTGCGTTGTAAAGTTGTATTATGTGATACATAGAAAAATTTGAAATGAGATGTAAATCTTTATACAATAATTCGAATAGAAGGAATCATAACATAATGTGATTCAGGGATTTGTAATTGATTCGAGTTAAGATATCAGTAAAAGATTTATTTTTCAAAGGAGAGTGAAAAAGTTTAAATTATTCCGCATATTTGTATAACATCGAATGTGATGTAAAACAGGAATAATAAATGACCAATATTTGAAACTTCTAATAGTTTGGGGTCATTATACATAGATCCTGGATATGGAAAGAATTTATATTCTAAATTGTAATAAGCAAGTTTATATTCATTTAAATTATGAATAAAAGATATAATAGTTTGACGATAGTAGTATCGTGGCGGACCAGATTCGAGGTTCGAAGGGACCCAGATTTGGGGGCGTCACAATAGCTCCTTAAATCTCTCCCAAGGAATAACTCCTTCGTCTGCTCGACCCCTATTGGCTTTCCACCAGTAGTTAGCTTCGCCCTTCATCACGAAAGTGGCAAAACTCATCTTCTGTTCTTCGGCCACTCGTGCGACCTCAAACACCTTCTCCATCTCTTCTATCCATGTCTGGGCTTCAATTGGATCCAAGGTTTCCCAAAATTCCAGTGGTCCTACCAATTTAAAGTCCTTCAAGCTAGCCAAGTGTTGTCCTGGCTGTCCTGCTGCTGGCGGGGATCTGTTTTGCATTGCCTCAGTCAACAAGTTAACAAAGTTCTATATTGGGTCGACATTTGCCCCTCCACCATTGTTAACGGATCCTTCCTCCCTCTGATTCCACTGAATTCTCCTAGGTGGCATGATCTGAGGAAAGGAAGAAAATTATTAGGCTTTATGTGATATATAATAAAGCGTAAATCGCTCATTCGAGATTTTTAATAATTTAATTTTAATATTTTCATATTTATCAGAATTAAATAAATATTCCCCGAGGGTGTGACAAATAGATTTATTTTTATTAGATTAAATAATTAAATTAGATTGATAATTAATTGATGAAGTTGTGGTAGATTAATTTAATTATATGTGTTATATTTATTAAATTAATGTGGAGAATTTTATTATTCAAGTATGTAATTATGTGAGCTTATTGAATTAAAAGAAATATTTAATAAGCTTAATATTATCTCAATTAATTTAATAATTAATGAGAAAATTTATAATTTGACATAATTAATAAATGAGAAAATTAATTATGTGACTGTGTGAAGTAATGAGAAAATATAACATTTTATTTAAATTAAATGAAATAAGATATTTGAATTATTGTGTAATTGGGTGTGACATGATTAAACTATATTATAAGAAATTAATTAAATTAAATGGTTATGATTCTTTTAAGACTAGCCAAACGAAGCCTTATTGGGAGTTGGGAGCAGTTAACCCATGATTGGGTTAACTGACCACAATCAACTGGCGATTCTTAATTATTATATACGCCTTTAGTTTCTTTTTATTTTCTCTAATTTGGAAATAAGAAAAAACAATTTATAGAGAGAAATTGAGAAATTGAGAAATTGTTGAGGGAAATTGCGAGTGAGTGATTGAAGAAGCATCTGAGAAAGGTTTTTCTTACTAATCTACACTCTACGCTTTGGGTAATCTCTTCAACCTAGTTTTTTATTTACGTCATTTAAAGTTTCATGAAAATGGCTTTCAAGTTCTGTTAAAATCTCTATAATTGGAAATGGAAGTGATTATGTGTTTATATATGTGATAAGATGTTATCATATCATGTTTTACTATATATTGTATAATTCCATGACATCAGTTTCATAAAAATATGTCGTATATTATTGCTTCAAAATTACAGAGTATAGAAATATGGCCATATGGCGCTTACACGTAAATTTAATAAGTCAATCATATCTTGTCCCATAAATTTTATACTTGTATATAATTATGCATGTTAAAACGGAGGAAACAAACTTTGAATGGACAAATTTGGTGTGATAACGAACCCGTGGTGTTAATTTTTATGTTTTGTGTTCAAAACTTTCAAGAACATTAAGAACAGTGAAATTACATGTTTTGATTCTGTAAATTATGTGATTTAACTTGTTAAAATTATGCTAGAAGGGTTGAGTAGTAGTTATTTGTGTATTACAGTGTTTGGGTATGTCTAAATTCATGTCAGAACAAATTAATTGGTAGAAATTGGCCATGTTTACGCAATTTTTTGAATTGCGATTCGTTTACAGGTATCAGTATCTTGTCATGTAAAACTTGCCAACTATCATGCATAAAATAAGACGCATGTCATGTATGGCGACCCAATGCATGTACGCCATTATCATCAGCCATGTAGCGCCAGAGCCAACCATATTTTGATATGGTGGTGCTGTATTTCACTCTATGATCTGTCAAGAATGAGTATTTTAATGGTTTTATTTTAGGAAATGTAATAGTAACCTAATCTAATGAACATAAAAAATATGTTAGTCACATAATGTGATGTTAAACTTAGACTCTTAACATGTTAATGAGATTTTTACGTGTTTAAATGAATTGTTGAACGCGTAGTTAGCTTGTTATTTCGTGAAAGTGTAATATTATGTGAAAACAAGTGTTGTAATTTGACTAAGTGGAGTCATAATTAGAGTTAGTCAAAAAGAATGAACTTGTGATGACTAGTTACGTTATAATTAACTGGTATTGTGAATGTAAATTTTATGTTGGATTAAATCAAGGAACGTGTATAAATTAACGTGTAATCTACATGACGAGGCAAGTTTTTCTAACCCTACCTACGTTATCATTATATAAGTTTATAAATTTACCTCTTTACATCGAGCAAATTCCCGTTATTATTAATCAAGTTCATATTTGTTATATTTAAGATTATTAATCTTTTCAAAGTATAATTTTGCTATACAATACTTATTCTATTGTATACCTCTTGAGATTGTCATTCCATTTAAATATTAGTTAATGTTGAACTTTGTTAGACTAGCGAACCCTTTTTGATTCGACTAGTCCATAGTTGATGAATGTTCTAAATTTCAGAAACCTTGTTGAATTATCCAAACCAAACTTCCTTTGGTGCGGACTCTAATGTCAAACTGAGATGAACAACCCTGTTATAGGGGATTATTTACGCTTTAGCGTTAAGATATTGTGCACAGTATGGTACTAAGGGCTGATCCCCCTAGGTACGAGTAGAAGAGTCCATAGTCTTATGACTGTTAAAGGTTTCAAGTGTAACCCTTGATAACCTAGGACATAGTTCAAGGTCTTATGACCCTCAGAAGTTCTTTTGACTCTTGTTATTCATTCTTGATTCAAAAGTTGAGTTTTATTCCAGAAGTCTTTGATTCTCTTGCATGTTATTATATTGTTGTTTCATTATTATATTGTGGGCAATCATGCTCACTCTTGCGTAATAATAACATTGCAGTTAAGAATGAAAGGTCCGGTGAGCCTTCTACTAGCAAAGGGAAGCACAAGATTAGCAAATGATGAAGACTTGTTGTTTATGTGATTGTGTATTCATGTTCCAGACTTATGTTAATGTTATGTAAGACTTATTATTTATTTATGTTCCGCACAGATGTTAAAGGTTAGTTAGACCTGGGATTGAAATTTTTATTCTGATGTTGTAACCCCTTAAGGGGAGGATTTATTCTATTTATTGAATGGTTTGCGTTGTTACGGGTAGATAGATTGATGATATTTGTATAGTGAACACCAAATCCTGTGGAATTGAAGTACCTGGATTTGGGAGTGTCACAGGTTAGTATCAAAACTGTAGGTTATATACCTTAGGTGGGGAAAAACCTTAGGTATTAGCCTTATAGGAGATCGAGAACATAGTGGTGGTAAACTCTTATCGAGTTCTAAGAAATGAATTCCTTAATTCATTGAAGATAATAAAAGACTTTATGTGCTTATGTGAGAAGCTTATGTGCTCGCGAGTATCGATAGTAACTAAAACTTAAAACTGTGTTGTCAGGATGTCGGATATTGGAGGAGCTAGTCGAGCTGGGGAGGAGGAACCCCGAGTACCTATAGAGAATGAGCCCCGAGACATTCATGTCGTTAGGGAGCAGTTAGTACAGAGAGAGCCATCTCCGTTGATCACTGTTGTTGGTTAGGAGCATGAGCTTGAGACTGATCCAGAAGAGGATTCTGAGGAAGAAGAGGAGTTCCCACCGAACTCTATTAGTGCCAAGATGTACGATGCACTTTATGATCGTAACATAGAGTTAAGAGACACTGTTCAGGAGCTGAAGGAGCGGACAGTTATTCAACAACTTACCATCGAGCAGAGAGATGGGGAGATCATGACTCTTCACACACGTCTAGGAAACGTGGAATGGGATTTGGTTCACGAGAAGGGTCAAACTGAGGAGAAGTCCGAGGAAATAGAGAAGTTGAAGAATGAACTGAAAGAGAGCTCAGCAAGGTTAACCATAGCAGAGGAAGCTTGGGTAAGGGAATCACGTCGTGCTGATCTTGCAGAAGAGGATTGCCGTGCGAAGAAGGCTAAGCTTGGGGAGACGTACTCTACACTTCAAAATGCAATGGATGAGGCCCAGGATCGAGTTATGAGATACCGAATCCAGTTTGAAGGACTACCATCGTGTATGTTAGATCGCAGGACGATGTCCCGCATCATGGAAGAGGAATGTAGCAAGGCTATTCAGCGCCTTAACAGGCAGTGACATGATTAGTTTAATTATGTGAAAACCTATCTGGTAGTTAAAAACGTAAATTCCGATGTGTTTATAAACAAAGGAATATTTTAATGTTTTAAATCCTATAGATTCTTTATCTCGGGATAGTTAATGTAAATAGCTGTGATGCTATCGTATGATGTTAAAACTTTTGATTTAAATAAAATATCAGAGTTTATTCGAGATAATGTGTTAAGTGATTATGATTAAATGTTTTAGTTAAGCCTTAAATGTTTAAGGGATTGAATAAAGACCTAATAAGTGTATATTCTTAATGAGAAATATACCGCCAAGAAGAAGACGAAATGTCGTCAACCCGGCCGGAAGAATTCGGTGGACGAACAACAACAACAACAACAAGCGTCAAACTAACCAACATTGATGATTGGTGAACCTATTAATTTGGAGCAATTAATAATCAACCTCAAGCTCACAAGAATACATCGTTAAAGAATTTTAAGGCGGTGGGAGCAAGTTTAAAGGCTCCATGAAACGATCGAAGCTCGAACACAGGTTATGGAGATGGAGAAAGTGTTTAAGCGATTTCAAGTCGAGAGGACGAGAAAACCGCATACGTAACATTTATCTTTGAAATTGAAAGCCGAGTTATTGGTGGCGAAGCAAACAAAGTATGAGGAGGAGAAGGTGTGATTACTTGGGATAGATTCAAGGAGATGTTCTTGAGATGTATTTTCGACCATTTCATGAGAACCAAATGGAGGTCCGATTTACGGAGTGAAAGCAGGGAATATGTCCGTAGCAGACTATGCCGTAAGATTCAATGAGTTGGCTAGGTTCGCCACATATCAAGTCACACAAATGAGAGAAAAGCAAGAAGGTTTGAACAAGGACTGAAGCCTTGGGTGTATAGTAAGGTGTCGATGTTTTAGTTGAAGGCGTTCATTTGGGAGTCTTGGAGAAAGCCATATACTATTTGAAGGTGGAAGCGATCACGGTAACTAAATATAATCAGGATCAGAAGAAGAAGAAGAGTGAAAATGAAGGAATTAACAAGATTAGTGGAAGTAACATGGGAGGTAGTAATAATCAGAAGAGAAAGTGGTCTGATAACGTGTCAACTGGAAATCAACAAGGAGCGCAGAAGAAGAGGATCGAAGCATGCCCGACCTACAGAAAAGATCATTTGGGAATTTGCATGAAAGGAAAATGAGTATGCTACAATTGTGGTCAGGAAGGCCACATAGCACCTAACTGTCCTAACCCAAAGAAGGGTGCCTGCTTTACTTGTGGCTCAAAGGATCATCTAGCAAGAGACTGTCCTAAGAAAGGATCTGGAGGGGCAGGATCAGGATGGAATAAAGGAAACAGCGGTGGAAGCACTCTAACTATCACAGGACCAACCACAACTAACCGATCGACCGCCAGAACATTCAACATGACAGTGCAGGATGTAGTGCAGTCTCGTGATGTGGTGTCAGGTATCATTCCGATCAATAAAGTTAATGCTTATGTATTATTTGATTCGGGTGCTACTTGTTCATTTATATCCGATGACTTTGCTAAGAATTTAGAATTGCCTAAGGATGAGTTAGAATACCCCATGAACATAGAAATTGCGAATAGAGAAATGATCCCTGTTAAATACGTACACAAGAACTGTAGGGTGGATATTAAGGGTAACATTATGAATGTAGACCTTATCCCTATCAAACTTGGGGAATTTGACATTATCTTGGGAATGGATTGGCTATTCAGTTATGGGGCTGTAATTGATTACCAAAAGAAGCGTATTAACCTTATGACTCTGTTAAAGGTTGTGTTTTATGGTAGCAAGTCGCCTGAACAAGCGAGTTGTCGGCGATGATGATGAGCCGAAGTTGTTAAAGGCAAAATTTGTGTAGGATATTTAGCTTACATAGTCGACAATCGTAAAGAGAATCCAAAAATAGAGGAGATACCGGTAGTGAGGATTTTATGGGCGTATTTACGGATGATTTTTAGAGACTTCCACCGAGATAGAGAGGTTGAATTTGTGATCGATTTGGCTCTAAGAACGACTCCAATATCGAAGGCACCATCGAGAATGGCAGCAGAGTAGAGATGAAAGAATTGATGGTACAACTACAAGAATTCTTGGACAAGAAGTACATTCAATAGAAGCGTGCGTATCGCCCAGTGGGGAGCGCCGGTGTATTTTGTGAAGAAGAAGGATGGGACGATGCGACTTTGCATCGACTATAGAGAATTGAATAAGGTCACGATTAAGAATAGATATCCATTCTGAGGAGGATCGACGACTTGCATTTGATCAATTGAAGGAGCGAGATACTTTTCAAAGATAGACTTGAGGAGTGGTTATCATCAATTGAAGGTGAAACCGGAGGATGTATCAAGAAAGGCGACGTTAAGAACACGATATGGTCACTATGAATTTTTGGTAATGTCATTTGGTCTAACAAATGCTCCTGCAACATTTATGGGCTTAATGAATGGTGTGTTAAAACCGTTTTGGACAAATTTGTAGTGGTATTTATAGATGACATTTTGGTATACTCGAAAACCAAGGAAGAACACGTAGAGCAATTGAAAGTAAGGTTAGAGGTGTTGAGAAGAGAAAAGTTGTACGCCAAATTTTTGAAATGTGAATTCTAGATTAAAAGAGTACAATTTCTCGGACATGTGATTGATAAGGACAAAATTTCTATAGATCCCTCCAAAGTCGAAGCTGTGATTAACTAGGAACAACCGAAGACACCATCGAAAGTACGAAGTTTTCTTGGATTAGCAGGATATTACAGAAGATTTATTCAAGACTTTTCTAAGATTGCAACTCCGTTAACGAATTTAACTCGAAAAGCTGTGAAATTTGTTTGGACGGAGAAGTGTGAGGAAAGCTTTCAAGAATTAAAGAAGAGGTTGAGTACAGCACCTGTGTTATCTCTTCTGGATGATACAGGAAATTTTGTAGTTTATAGTGATGCGTCGCATAAAGGACTTGGCTGTGTGCTTATGCAAAATGGTATAGTCATTGCGTATGCGTCATGACAATTGAAGGATTATGAGAAGGGGTATCCGACCCACGACTTAGAGTTAGCTGCAGTGGTATTCGCTTTGAAGATCTGGAAACACTATCTCTATGGGGAGAAGTGTGAAATATATACAGACCACAAGAGTCTAAAATATATTTTTACACAGAAGGACTTGAACATGCGCCAAAGAAGGTGGTTGGAGTTAATTAAGGACTAGGATTGTGAGATTCTATACCATCCTGGTAAGGCAAATGTGGTTGCCGATGCCTTAAGTAAAAAGGGTCAGGAGAAACTGATGATGTTGACCGCTCAGAAGGAGCTAATTTTAGCAATGGAAAAGTTGGAATTGGAAGTGAAGTATCTATGGAAATTGATGAGAAGCTATTTAGATGGATCTGGTGGTACAACTTTCTTTGGATAAAGTTAAGGAGGCTCAACTTCGAGGATGAAGAATGTAAAAAGGTGAAAAAAGAAGATATCGAAGAAGGAACCAACCGAGATTCAAGATGGAATGAGGAAGGAATACTAAGATTTGAGAGCGAGAATTTGGGTACCTTGATGCTTGATGCGGAGATTAAGGAAGACATTTTGAGCGAGGCTCATAGCTCAAGATATTCAATTCATCCTGGTAGTACCAAGATGTACCAAGATCTTCGACAATATTTCTGGTGGCCAAATTTGAAACGAGATGTTGCAGAGTGTGTTGCCAAATGTCTGACATGTCAGAAAGTGAAAGCAGAACATCAAAGGCCGAGTGGGTTGCTACAACCATTGAAGATTCCAAAATGGAAATGGGAACACATTACGATGGATTTCGTGGTTGGCCTTCTGACAACTCAGAAAGGCTACGACGCAGTATGGGTTATCGTTGACCGACTAACAAAATCCGCACACTTCCTTCCGATCAGAATCAAATTTAACTTAGACCAGTTGGCAAAATTATATGTAAAAGAGATTGTTTCGAGAGACGGAGTTCCGGTGTCAATTATTTCCGATAGGGATCTGCCCTTTACATCGAACTTCTAGAAACTTCTACAGGAATGCATGGGTACGCAGTTGAGAATGAGTACGGCATATCACCCTCAAACAGATGGACAGAGTGAAAGAACGATTCAGTCATTAGAAGATATATTAAGAGCTTGTATAATGGACTTTAAAGGAAATTGGGATGATCACCTACCACTCATAGAGTTCGGCTACAGCAACAGTTACCACGCTAGTATTGACATGCCGCCTTATGAAGCGTTATACGGCAGAAAGTGCAGAACTCCGCTATACTGGGATGAAGTTGGCGAGAGACAATTACTAGGCCCAAAATTGGTGCAACAGACAACATAAATAGTCAAAGTGATCCGAACAAAACTGGTAGCAGCTCAAGATAGACAGAAGAAATACGTTGATCCACACCATAAAAATGTTGAGTTTGAATCGGGTAGTTATGTGTTCTTGAAGGTCTTTCCTTGGAAGGGAAAGATCAGATTCGGAAAGAAAGGGAAATTAAGCCCAAGATTCATTGGACCCTTTGAGGTACTGCGAAGGATCGAAGAGGTTGCTTATGAAGTAGCCTTACCTCCAACACTTGAGAATGTTCACAACGTCTTCCATGTTTCAGTTCTACGACCCTACAAACTCGATTATAAGCACGTGATTGAATATGAACCCCTATATTTTGAGAAATATTTATCTTACAAAGAAATTCCTGTTCAGATTGTCGACCGAAAAGAGCAAGTTCTAAGAAATAAAGTAATACCTTCTGTTAAGGTAATTTGGAGGAACCACAACGCTGAAGAAGCTACGTGGGAACTCGAAGAACATATGATGAAGAATTACCCTCATTTATTTAATTAATTTATTATACGTGATTCTGGGGACAAAATCTTTGTAAGGGGGGGGGGAATGTAATGGGGCGAATTGATTGAGTTATGATTCTGAGGACAGAATCGTTTTTAAGGGGGGAAAGATGTGACAAACGAGATTTTATAATTTAATTTTAATATTTCTTGGATTAAATAAATATTTTTCGATGATTTAATTATTAGATTAGATAATTAATTAATGAAGTTGTGGTAGATTAATTTAATTATATGTGTTATATTTATTAAATTAATGTGGAGAATTTTATTATTCAAATTATGTAATTATGTGAGCTTATTGAATTAAAAGAAATATTTAATAAGCCTAATATTATCTTAATTAATTCAATAATTAATGAGAAAGTTTAATAATTTGACATAATTAATAAATGAGAAAATTAATTATGTGACTATGTGAATTAATGAGAAATTATTATATTTTATTTAAATTAAATGAAATAAGATATTTGAATTATTGTGTAATTGGGTGTGACATGATTAAACTATATTATAGAAATTAATTAAATTAAATGGAAGTAATCTTTAAGAAGGTAGCCAAACGCAGAGCCTTATTGGGAGTTGAGAGTAGATTAACCCATGATGGGTTAGCCCGACTACAACAATCGCTCGATTTATAATTATTATATACGCCTTCTAGTTTCTCATTTCTCTAAGTTCCGAAATAAGAAAAAACAATTTACAGAGAGAAATTGAGAAATTGTTGAGGGAAATTGTGAGTGAGTGATTGAAGAAGCATCTGAGAAAGGTTTTCCTTACTAATCTACACTCTACGCTTTGGGTAATCTCTTCAACCTAGTTTTTTATTTACGTCATTTAAAGTTTCATGAAAATGGCTTTCAAGTTCTATTAAAATCTATGTAATTGGAAAGGGAAGTGATTATGTGTTTATATATGTGATAAGATGTTATCATATCATGTTTTACTATATATTGTATAATTCCATGACATCAGTTTCATAAAAATATGTCGTATATTGTTGCTTCAAAATTACAGAGTATAGAAATATGGCGTATACGGGCCCTTACATCGTAAATTTAATAAGTCGATCATATATTGTCCCATAAATTTTACACTTGTATATAATTATGCATGTTAAAACGAAAGAAACAAACTTTGAATGGACATATTTGGTGTTATAATGAACCCGTAGTGTGTTAATTTTTATGTTTTGTGTTTAAAAACTTTCAAGAACATCGAAACGTTGAAATTACATATTTTGATTCTATAAATTATGTGATTTAACTTGTTAAAATCATGGTAGAAGGGTTGAGTAGTAGTTATTTGTGTATTACAGTGTTTGGGTATGTCTAAATTTGTGTCAGAACAAATTAGTTGGTAGAAATTGGCCATGTTACGCAATTTTCATGAATTGCGATTTTCGGTTTCGGTATATCATGGCTTATACAGCCATTATATCGAGCATAAGACCACGTCGCCAAAGACCATTGTCCGTGCCATTGTCAGAGATGCCACGCCACAACGCTTAATAATATAAGCTTTATGGTGGTGCCCTTATACCACTCTGCTTGATCTGTCAAGAATGAGTATTTTAATGGTTTTATTTTAGGGACTGTAATAGTAACCTAATCTAATGAACATGAAAATGTGTTAGTCACACAATGTGATGTTAAACTTAGACTTTTAACATGTTAATGAGATACTTAAGTGTTTAAATGAATTGTCGAACGCGTAGTTAGTTTGTGATTTGTGTAGTGTAATATTATGTGAAAACAAGTGTTGTAATTTGACCAAGTGGAGTCATAATCAGAGTTAGACAAAAAGAATGAACTTGTGATGACTAGTTACGTTATAATTAACTGGTATTGTGAATGTAAATGGTATGTAGGATTAAATCAAGGAACGTGTATAAATTAACGTGTAATCTATGCACGAGGAAAGTTTCCTAACCCTACTCGTTATCATTATATAAGTTTATAAATTTACCTCTTTACATCGAGAAAATTCCTGTTATTATTAATCAAGTTCATATTTTTTATATTTAAGATTATTAATCTTTTCAAAGTATGATTCTGCTATACAATACTTATTCTATTGTATACCTCTTGAGATTGTTATTCGATTTAAATATCAGTTATTGTTGAACTTTGTTAGACTAGCGAACCCTTTTTGATTCGACTAGTCCATAGTTGATGAACGTTCTAAATTTTAGAAACCTTGTTGAATTATCCGAACCAAACTTCCTTTGGTGCGGACTCTAATTTCAAACTGAGATGAACAACCCTGTTATAGGGGATTATTTACGTTTTAGCGTTAAGATATTGTGCACAGTATGGTACTAAGGGGTGATCCCTAGTATGCAGTAGAAGAGTCCATAGTCTTATGACTGTTAAAGGTTTCAAGTGTAACCCTTGATAACCTAGGACATAGTTCAAGGTCTTATGACCCTCAGAAGTTCTTTTGACTCTTGTTATCCATTCTTGATTCAAAAGTTAAGTTTTATTCTAGAAGTCTTTGATTCTCTTGCATGTTATTATATTGTTGTTTCATTATTATATTGTGGGCAAACGTGCTCACTCTTGCGTAATAATAACATTGCAGTTAAGAATGAAAGGTCCGAAGAGCCTTCTACTAGCAAAGGAAAGGGCAAGATTAGCAAATGATGAAGACTTGTTGTTTATGTGATTGTGTATTCATGTTCCAGACTTATGTTAATGTTATGTAAGACTTATTATTTGTTTATGTTCCGCACTGATGTTAAAGGTTAGTTAGACCTGGGATTGAAATTTTTATTCTGATGTTGTAACCCCTTAAGGGGAGGATTTATTCTATCTATTGCATGGTTTGAATTGTTACGGGTAGATAGATTGATGATATTTGTACAGTGAACACCAAATCCCGTGGAATTGAAGTTCCTGGATTTAGGGGTGTCACATGAGGTCTCGGGCTTAGCTGCAATATATTCATGATATAGTAAGGATGAGCAACAAGTTTGCTCAACAAGTTTCAATACAACAATAAGGATATATCATGATGAATGGAAAAATATCTGGCAATTGATTCAACAATATGAATATCTGAAGGATTCAACAATATGAATATTGCATGCAAAGATAATGATTGCTTTTAAAATAACTGCTAGTTAAATAGACTTTGAACTATAACACTCTAATAGAATTAATAGCTAATTGACCATTTGGTTACTGGCTACAGAATAAGTACTTGAGGGGATCAGCCTCATGTACTTTATGTATATGCATAACATTTAAATCTGCTCTGTGTATCTTATATTAGATACCTGGTACTCCCCTATCATAGAAAGGGGTGTTCTTTCAGTCTAAGAATCCTTACCCTCAATAGGTTTTGATAGCTTTTATAAAACTTCATACGCTTGTCTGACCAAACAAAGGTTCAGACTCTATCTCACATAGTTCAAGAATTATTTGAACTTTAAATGATGTACAAGTCCAAGACTATACAATCTCAAGTGCACTAAGTGCGAATATCAATAATATCGATGTGGAATCATTGTAAAGTAATTAAACCACTTAATAACATGTTTAGAAATAAGATTCAAGCTTAAATGAATAACTTTCAATTCAATAATAACCTACTCAATACAATATGAGAAGGATAAGAAACTATCACAACAAATAAAGTTGTGTAAGTTAGGAAACTTGCAACACAATAAAATAGTGTTCGGATACTTGCTCAATAAAAGTATGATTCAAGGAACTTGCACAATCAAAGAGTGATGTTCAAAGAAAACTTGCTCAATAATAATTGGAGTAAGTTTAGGGAACTTGCATTCATAATACGAATAGTATGAAATTCAAGAACTTGCACAAAATCCAAAGTTTGTGTAAGTTAGGAAACTTTCTCAATAATAATTGGAGTAAGTTTAGGAAACTTGCCTGTTTGCTCAGCTACAGTATAATACTAGCTTTAACTAACTCGTGTTGAAACGACCTAACATTATCAAGTCGATCATTTCAATTAGTATGTGTAAACTAATACGAGTCTACACTTACAATAATCAAGTCTTCACATAGCATGCTTCTCAACACATTACATGGCACATTAGTCACATATTACAAGATAAAGAGATCATGTAAGCATGCCTTAAATTTCATAACCAAAAACAAAATCTTGGCAAGACTGCAGGATGGCGAATCTGCTACCGTCTGGAAAGCTTAGGGACGACAGCATTGCTACCGTCCCTTAGCTGCACCAAGGTTGAGCTTCTGCTCTCCTGACTTCAGTCCAACTCTAACACACTAATCACACATACATTTTAATATACATACATGCTAGAGTTTCACATATAACACATGACCATACTTGAATTCATTACTTCAAGTTTAACTTACAAGTTATATGTCATTAAAACATAAAAATCATGTAATCATCATGCTTAATACATATGAATCATGTTTAGGAGTATTATAGCTATAACATGACATCTTACTAATTTAGTATCTAAGTACTCACATAATATGCAACTTATGTTTGAAAACATATCCAAGGTTGTCTTTGAAATCATTTTAACATGAATGATGTAAGATAGCACATATAAGACAACTTCAAAACTCTTATCATAAGGAGTTAAGTCATGTTAACCTCCTTTCAAGATCAGAATCTAAATCTCTTAGCGTTCATGTTCATTAGCCTTAACTAAGCTTTTCTTTTCAAACCAAGTTCTAGCACAAAGCTTGTCAAGTTGGTCGTGGATACAACATCTATGAATCACATATCATGATCATTTAGGTTCCAAATCAGTCGTGTATATGGTCTCATAAGTTCAGAACTCGTGAACACAAGTTTTCCACAAAGTCTGTTTTTAAAACTTTAAGTTTTGCTACAACTTCCTTACTAATCCAAGTTGATTACTTCATACCACATATGAATGCTTTACATATCATGTTATACTCCTCTACAGGTAGGTCATAACATCAAGTTAGTAACACATATAACCAATGTGAAACGTAAATCGATTTTGAGTTACTGACAAGCAATGCCGCAGAATTTACCCTAAGTACAAATAGGGTGTAGCTGCTTACGCCTCCACCTGAGGCGATGATGACTTACTACTTTCGCAGAGCATCAAACATCAACACTTCTCTTTGATTTAAACATGCTTAACACTATCATTTAAGAGTTCAAACATGTAAGTCTACTTCCTAAACACATCATGGCATGCCAAATCACTTTGATTAACAAAGAATTTCAAGTAAGTTTAAGAAATTGACAAAACCCATTTCAAGAACACAAGTTAAGATTTATACCTCCTTGGCTTGAATTAGGCCCCTCACACAGTGAGTATGCTTCCAAAATTTCTCAGCAACTTAGGACTCTCAATCTCAGACTTTAACAAACAACAAAACTGAAAAAGGGGGTTGCATTTATAGAAGAAGTTTGGACTAGATAATCCCATTGCACTAAGGTTGAGTTTAAGGTGTAATAGAGAAAAACAATGGTTATTAAAGAGTGGTTGAGCAACCCACCCATCAGCTATTGGCCTAGAAATAATTACCTATGTTTAGCCAAATGCAAGTTTTGTAAACCAAATGTAGGTTACTGTTTATGTACTATGGTGACCCTCATTTTAGGACAAGAGTAAAATCTCAGCATTTGTTATTCTAAGGCTTGGTTTGGATACTATAATTCCCATAATGTAATATAAATGTGTTACTACTACCACACAAAGGAAATTTGGGGATTATTTATGTACCCACATCATATAATCCATGTACATTAAATACACGCAATTAAAATAACACAGTTAAGTATTATTAACTGGGTAGTTCCATAATTATCTCTACTACTCACCTAGCCATATCATAACATTATTTAATATTATCTATTCAGTGTACGCACATAATTTCTTTTCCAATTTCTGGAATACATAAATATTTAATTATTTCTGTTTAACAATCACTTATGATTTTAGTGCACTACTTGACACTTCATATCATTAGAATATATTCTTATTATATGATTCTATGCATGTCACACATACAACAAAGTGTTCCATTTTATTAACAATAACAAAATAATTTTTCTAAGTTTGGGACATTGGCAGCAATTGCGCCATTTTTATCTTCTTTGGGGGAGGCGTGGCTGTATTGGGTCCCCTCGATAGTGCCAAAATGGGTTAGCTTCAAGTCAGTTCAAATATCTATCACCACATAAGTCCTATATGAGGTAATTTAACTTCTTCATTGGTGATATATCCATACTTGACATAAATCAATATGTTCAACTCTCGTCACTATATTCAAATAAATTGAATATTTAAACATTAAGAATCCTATCAATTCTTTGATATCAAACTCTTAGGGTTAGTCCACTAATTTAAATCACTATTAGTGACTCCTTTTAATCGATTCATAAATTCACATAACCACATAAGGTTTTAATAGGCTCACAAAACTAACTCATTACAATTAAATCACATATTTAATTAATAAGGAGTTTAAATTTTCACGGTCATTACAACTCGCCTCAGCGTGTGTAGATCCATCTCGCAGATACTCCTTGATATGCTAATACCAAGGGTGTTGGACGGGAGGTATCTCATCCGATATTTCTCCAATGTAATTCTTATAGGCTGGAGCCTTTTGTAGGTCAAATATGATGTTTGGCATGTCTTCCTTGTCAAGTATGTTGATCAAGGAGGCCAAAGTTGCTAGTGCATCCGCAAAGTCATTCCTATTCTGAGGAATGTGGAGGAAGGTTATTTCTTCAAACTCCGAAGCCATCTGTATAACCTACCGATGGTAAGGCAACAAATGTAGCTCTTTGGTGTGATAGATCCCAATGGTTTGTCTGATTAACAATTCGAAATCTCCAAAGACAGTTAACCGTCTGATGCCCATTGATTGGGCAAGTTTCAACCCCATGATACAGCCTTCATACTCAGCTGTGTTGTTAGTGTTGACAAACTACAATTTAACGGCGATGGGATACTGCTCCCCCGTAATAGATTCTAGAACTACTCCAGCCCCAGAACCTTCCATGTTTATAGCTCCATCAAAATACATCTTCCATGATTGGTGTGTATCTTCCTGATGGTGTAGCTGAACTATCATTACCCCTTCATCGGGGAAGTATGTTTCCAAGGGTTTGAAATCCCCTGAAGGTGCGGCGGCCAATTGATCCGCAATTCCCTAACCTTTGACAGACTTTTGAGTCACGTAGACTATGTCAAATTGCTGTAGGAACAAATGCCATCTGGACAGTTGACAGTTCAACATGGATTTGCTGAACACGTACTTGAGAGGATCCACGTGGGATATGAGATGGGTTGTGTGACCATGGAGGTAATGCTGTAACCTCATGGAAGCCCATGCTAAAGCACAACAAGTTTTCTCAATCAGAGTGTACTTGTGTTCATTGTTGCTGAATCTTTTGCTGAGGTAATAGATAGCTCATTCTTGGCCTCTATCATCTTTCTGTCCCAACATGTAGCCCTTGACATTGTCATTGATTGACAGGTACATGAACAAGGGAACACCATCCCTGGGAGGAACCAAAATAGGAGCTTTGACTAGCTGCTCTTTGATTGCAAGGAAGGCTTTCTGACACTCATCATTCCACTTCATGGATGAATTCTTCCCCAAGGAGTGATGAATGCAGTTTTCTCACGATCTTCTTCAGCAACCATGATTTGATGGTACCTCGTAAAGCAATCAGCAAAGGAGTACATGTCATATTGAGCTGTATTGTCAATGAGTATATGGATGAATGACACGGGAAAGCTATCTTTAAGACAAGCCTTGTTCAGATCCCTGTAATCCATGAAAACTCGCACCTTCCCTCTAGGTTTAGGCACAAGGACTATGTTGGATAGCCACTCAGGGTATGTGGATACCATGATGATGCCGGCTTGAAATTGTTTCACAATTTCTTCCTTAACTTTTAAACTCCACTCAGGTTTTAATCGCCTGAGCTTTTGCCTAACTGGCTGAAATCCCTCTTTGATGGGGAGGCGATGGATGATAATGTCAGTTGACAAACCGACCATGTCTTCATGAGACCATGCAAACACATCCTGGAATTGGGTCAATAGAGTAACCATGTCATTCCTTTGGTTTGGAGTAAGGTCCGTACCAATCTGGATTTGTTTGGGGTTTTCTGAGGTTCCGAGGTTAAAAGAGGTGGTTTGATCAAGACTTGGCTTGGGTTTGTCTTCGTCCCATTCTTTAATCTCCTGAGGTATCTCATAGTCCTCTTGTATTTCCATCAAGTCTGAGTCCAACTTTACATCAAAGTTACAGTCCTTGTGGAGAATAGGCACCTCATCAGCAAGTTTAGGCACATCTAACTTTAGAGTCCTGAAACAAAATGCTTTCACTTAATATATGAAACTGTTTAATCGTACAAAGTGTTAGCATGAAATGACAAAAGCAACTACTAATACTATACAACAAAAGTAAGCAGTTATAGTTATCTACAGGGCAGAGAGAGTTTCTGCCCTTTTTACCCTTATCGGCAAATGCAAGGAGTGCTGCTCTAATTGCCAAGGGTGAAGTCTTGATGGGCAGTAGTGATGAAGGGGCTATTTTCGTCTTCCTTCTCCTGAATGATGACCATAATGTCTGGACAATCATCATCAGGAATGTCTCTGTTCATACCCCCGTATGGACTATGACGCGCATGTTTGACAATCGCCTTGCAATGTCTTGTTTACGTCTCCGATCCTTTTCTTCTACCTTGAGGTCTGGAATCAAGACTTCCTTTCCTTTGACCAGTATTGGCTTAGGAAACAACATAGCTACTACATGGGCAGGAACCTTTAATGAAGACTATACCGGCTCACCATCTGTAGGTTGAGACAATCGCCATGTGGCTAAAGATGAAGGAATCTGTTTGTGCTTGTGAGGATTCCTATGAATGGACACAGAAGAATAGCCTAGCCCGGCTGTCCCTATTTAACTGGGAATTTGAATTGGGCGCTTGATGCTCTGATAATCCTTTCCCAACCCTTGAACCCTTGTCCAAGTTAAAAACCCAAAGATATCATCTTTTAACTTGTCGACATTACTGCTACAAAAACTCTGGGTTTTAGAGGAGGCGCCCCAATGGGTTGATAGTGAGTGTTGCTCACCTCAAGGGCCTGAAAGCTGACAGGCTCAACTTTTGTACTGAAACTGATGAGCGGTATGTCACCTTGTACATGACATTCTGGCTCAGCATTAAGAGTGACCATGCTACTGCTAATGATGTATTTGAGTTGCTGATGAAGGGTGGAAGGGACGACTCCAGCCATGTGAATCCACGGTCTTCCCAAAAGTAGATTGTATCTTGTGGCTATTTTGAGCACATGGAATGATACGCAGAATGTATTTGGACCAATCTCCATAGGTAGTTTAATCTCTTTGACAGCATTTCGTCGGGATCCATCAAAAGCTTTGGTAATTGTATGGCTGCTTCGGATCCTGTTGAGAGTGATGTTCATTTTCTCCAAGGTGGCATAAGGGCAGATGTTTAAGAATGATCCCCCATCTATAAGAACTCCTCCCACCATGTATCCGGAGGACATAATCGTTATGTGCAACGGTTTGTAGTGACCCGTCCCTTCGAGAGGTATATCATCATCGGTGAAGGATATTACATTACTATTGAAGATGTGATCAACCAGATGATGAAATTTCTCGACATCCACTATTTTTGGTAAGTGGTCTTCTTCTAAGACTCTCAGTAAGACCTTCTTGTGATCTTCTGAAGAGAAAACCAAGTCCAGTATGAAAATTTATTGTGGAGCTTCTTTCAAGCTTAAAACCACCTTGGCTTCATCATGTCCTATAGTACGGAGGAATTCTTCAATCCTCTCAATGGGAACTTTCCCCTTTGATCTGATGGTAGGCTTCATCACCCGGTGGGGAAGGTACAGTGGATTCTCTTTCGACACTACAACAGTTATATTGGATGTAGATCCTTCAGCCTCTCCATAATTCTATGGCGCTTTCTTAAGGCTGACAACAGGATATTGTGGCCTGAATAGCACTATGATTATCTTTGGTGCAGCCACTTTCAAATGATTTTCAACACCTTTAAACTGAATTGGTTGTATTGTACGTGGTGTGGTAGCCAAATCTTACTCAGAGGATACAACTACTACGACATTCTTCCATTGTGTAGGAAATGTGTCCCCACTCTCAAGTAATATAGCTTCATTGTTTGCCATTTGCAGGACACCGCTGTCAATCAAGTTCTGGATAAGATGGTGGAGTGCCCAACATTCCTCAGTGTTGTGACTGCGAGAGTGGGAGTGGTATTGGCATACTCCATTAGAATCAAACCGTCTTGAGTGAGAGCTAATGGGAGGTAACAAAGTTGTGATTCTTCCCTCATTGATCAACATTTGTAATATGTAACGCCCCAAAATCCAGTCTATCTTCACACCTGGATTCCGTGCGTCACTAGTACATCATTATATACTAAAATATAATAACATACATCCTGAATTCCCAGGTTCTAAAACCTTATAACCTTTCTCATTACAAATAATGATAATTACATTATTCCTTTCATCTTATAAGAGTGACTTTTATCCGCCACCAAAGATACATAACAGTTCATTAAACTAGTCTATAGTTTAATTTTCTTCTTTCTACATTACAAGTCTTCATTTGATATTCTCGCTCATTCACATTATGAATGACACTTCATCTAGATACCGTCAGCTTGATCTTTACGAGATCCTTAAGTTCTTCTAACATCGTTTGCTGAAAATGTTTTTCATTTAAAGCAAGTGTGAGCATTCAATTGCCCAGCAAGTCATAACAGTTGAACAAACAACTTCAAGAATTTAAACATTCTTTTAAGACTTCAATAACCGAACAAAGGTTATGAAGCAGCTTGAATAATAGGAATAATCTCCATTCCTATCATTTTAAAACATTAGTCACATGCACTTTGAAATACTTTCATTCTCTACTCTCTTTCATACATATTCTATCCGGCTAGAATCAATAGCACAGACTTAACAATAACGGTTCATGTATAAACAGAACATGCTCATATTGAACAGTTCAATCATAGAAGCAGTTGATATCATAGAAAACCAAGTGTTCACATTATGGTACTGAGGCCTCATACGTTCTACCACCTTGTACAAATATCACACATTCGCACATAGATTGAACTTCTCAAGTTCAACATCTGAGAAGTTTTAGAAACTAGCATTCATTTAAAATATGAATGAAGTTAGGAAACTTGCCTTGCATGCCATGCTGACTACGACTTCTGTTGAAGCGCTCATTCAATCCTATAACACATAAAGAAATAACACATACACCAATTAGTCATATACTTGACTTACACATTAGTTTACTTAACTTTACTTCTTAGGGTTCGCGTTCTTTGCAATATAATTTTCGCCACTAACTTTCATTCTGGGTTCTGACTTTGTGACATACTGGAGATGTCTTACTCAAAACGTTCTTCATCTTTGATGATTTACATTCTTATCTTCTTCTTATAACTTCTCTAGGACTCAGTACACATCGTTTCTCTGCTGGTAGTCCATATGGTACTTTGAGTGGTTTCCCATAAACAACTAACAAACAAGTTCCCGTCTCATCTACACTGCCATCACAGTGAGTTAGATCGGTTGCCAGTTTCTTATATACCTTCGCTCTCTGAAAGAATTGCTTAGCCCAGCTCCCATATGTCAACCATCAAAGGTTACGATTGTACCACAACCTAAATTTATCTTAACTTATACGAACTATTAACTATAATGTTCGTTAAGTCAATTTCTTATTCCTTTTGGCTTTCTGGCAAGTAATTGCCATACCTCAGGACTCATTCTTATCCGACTCTTATTCGGATTTCATTAATCTTATTACCGTTCGATACGGCTTTCTCGATACCATTCATATCTTACTTACTACCTTCGTCAACGTCTACGTCATACAACCAGGGTATACTTAGAATGTTTGTCCAACGCGAATACGATTTACGAGGAATGTTTACGTATTCAACGTTCACATTGCTTGTCTCTTAATCTTTCATTCAACCTTTACTCGAGGTTTTAATCGCTTTCGATCGTTATCCATCCCATGAACCCCATGTTCATTATTCTTTCTTAATGTTAAAGCCATACAGTTCGTTGTATGCTAAGATCGATCGTTCATCGCAACAACATTGTGTTCACAGCGTCTATACGCTTTACATTCATATCGCATTACTATGACATAACATCGAAATGTTATTCCTTACCCTCTTCACTCAACATCTAAGGAATCACAATCATAGCAATCCCTCACGTTCATTTATCGCGACTACGTTCCTCGGATATCGGTTCCGTAACCCGCGTTCACCTTCTTTTAATCTCGTTTAATTTTTCCGTTTAACCTTTATTAAAGGTTTAAAACACTTGATTAAGTGTTACATTAGGCGAACTACATGTTCATATTTCTTTCTTGCACATCCCCCAGCAGTTGAGCACTTAAAAGCTAATTACTGGCCTTTTTCCTTGTACCGGCGCTGCGACGCCACTCTCTTCACTAAGGCTCGCACTGCGGCATGAGTTAGTAGTGTTTGGCTCTCCGGTCTAGCCCATTGCCGCATTTCACCTTATACAAAGGCATGGTGGCATGGCGGCTGCCAAGCTTCTTCTTCTCGAAAATTTTTCTAAGTGTTAACTTCAATTTGGGACGCTTACTTTCTGATCTCAAAACTTCTTCGTTATAACTCAAAACGAGGTCGTTCCAAAGCCATTTTCTTACTTTTTTTATGTATTTCGATTACCTATGGACAGAACTTCGTTCTGAATCCGTTAACAAGCTAATCAATTGGCTTAATCTTCGCTCTTCGTTCATTTTACGTTTTTAACGTTCTTCGTTCGCTTGTCCGTAATTCGATCATCCGAACTCGGAATTTGTTCGTTCTTGAGTCCATAACTCATGTTTTCAACATTCTCTTACATTCTTATGAAACCCTATATGTTCGGGTTCATTTACTAACTTTCTAATTCTCATTCTTCTTTTACAAAATTTTCGCCATAACTTCGTTATAGCTCCATTTTAATCCGTTCTTCATGAACGTTTCTACCGTTCCTAACCAAGCAATAAGCATCTAACTTATACGCGATGGTTTTAAACTTTCCCATCAACAACAATTATACTACGATGGTTTTAAATTTGTCCATCAACAACGATCTTCGTGTTCTTCGCGTGTTCTTCGTGTTCTTCGTTCGTTCTTCATTTTTAATCGATATTTTGGATTACAATTTCACTTTTCCTTGGAAATTGATGTTATAAATACCATTCCTTACTTATTTGACCTACTCATTCATAAGATTCATTCGGATCGCTCAAAATCCTTACGAATCTTTGACTTCCTTAAGAAATTTATTAAATAAACTTCTAATTCTTATTTCTTCATTTTCTTATAATTTCAACCATATGAAATCATTCTTAACATCTTTTACTTCTTATTCTCATTAAACTATGTTTTTAACATAAAAATTTAAAGAAAATTATATAGAAGTTAGGTTTTCGGATTACCTTTCTTCTTTAATCTTCCCCCGTTGGACAAAGTTTGCTCACGAGCAAGCTTTTCCTCCTTCGTCTCATTCTCTTCCCTCATCCGAACTCTCCCACTTTCTCTCTCAAGTTATAGGATTTTCAAAATCCCATTCAAATGAGATTAAGCTTCCTATTTATAGAAAACCAAAGCTAGGGGCGTTTTAGTCATTTCGCCACCCGAACCTCCTTACTATTCACACCTCCTAACTATTCCCACCTCCTTACTATTCACGTAGCTTCCCTGGGAAGCTTTGTGCTTCCGTCTTTCGGATTTCGTCCGACAGTTTGAAAACTGCGATTCTCGGAATCCAAATATTTTTGGATATTTCGTCTTTCCTTTACCGATTAACTTTTACGTATTCTTCGGATTTCTGAAAAACTAAAAAACACTTTTTGATGTCAAGCGTTTTCCTTCATGTTTTACCCTAACGTAGCTAAATGAATGAAAAGTATATAACAATACTTTTCGTCATTTTTATTTCGTCAGATTTCTGCACGTTTTTCGAGAAAAACTTTTATCGGCTTACTTAACTTTTCAGGATATATTATCGTTAAATCTTTTGACGGAATGTCATTTCGATATTCTGAACTCTCAAAAAGGCTTAGGTTATTCAAACCTTAACCCTTAGGTTTCGTCGTGTGAATAGTGCCTATTTCGTCTTTTTCCCCGGAAATATTTTCTTCCCAGAAATTTTTTATTTTCGTCTTGAAAATTCTTACTCGTTCAGTCTAGTTCGTAGCCAGAATCCTCCCGATTAATAATCATCCTAGGTTCTAGAACGATTAATAAACACATAGCACATAATAATATTAATAAAAATTCATTTTATTTATAACTAATTCTTTAAATCTTAAATTCTAGACAATCTGGATTTTCGGGTTGTCACATCCTTTCCCCCTTATAAAAATTCTGTCCTCGAAATTTCTTCAAACCATACCCATACCCGGGTCATCACATTCACCCCTTCTTCACAGAATTTCGTCCTCGAAATTTTAGCCTACCTTTTTTTTCAACTTCTCTTCAAAGAAGTTCTTATCTTTCAAACATTCTCTCACCTTCACAACTTATCAAGAATTATGAAGTAGAATGAACAATGAGGAATATAAGATTTCCTTTAAAACATTTCATACTTTTGCTGAGGGGTCAAATTGACCATGAACTCTTACTAGGTTTAACAACATTTCACCGTAAACCCTTCTTACACGGTCAGTTTATAATCACAAAGAAGGTAAACTACCTCTTACATACGTAGGTGATCAACCTATCATATAACCTCAATTCAGGGTATGTTTACCTCAGACTTAATCATTAGATTCTGCACTAAAACAATTTGGTTTGGCACAACTTCTTCAAAGAAAGCTCAATTTTCTTTTAATCATGACATACCATTCGTCTTAGCCAAATCAAGTAGCTTAGACCATACCAATAAATTGGACATCTACTTGAAACATTCGTCTAGTCAACTCACTTGACATCGACCAATTCTTTAAAGTCTTTTACAATACATCAAAACGTTTTATGACGTCATGATACCGCACTTTTCACAGTACGTTGAAGACTTCGTCAGTTTATGACTTCATCATTATGCATCATACCATGGTGGGTTGTTGATCCTAAGATCACTTCCAACACTAGGTTCAATTGCATTAATAACTCCATCCCTTTACCATCTTTGCATCAAATGCACTGATGATATTAAATTCATTTTGATATTTCAAATCAATTTCTGTCTAGCCGAATCAACTAGCATAGACATATCAAGAATAGTTCTTTTAAAATCCATTGGTTTCAAAATTGAACCAATTCTTTCATTTTTAAAACGCGCACATATAAGCACGATTTCAAGAAACTTTGAAATCTAGCATAGTTAGATGACTTGGAATATCCTATTCTCCATCTTCCTTCATTGTCTTACTTGCGACAATACTTAATCTTCTCTAGCACCTTCAATGCTAAGTCTACTGAAAATACTTACTTTCAGTCTAAACATTCCAATACCTTAGTAAAGTTCATCCACTTACCACACTTTATGTGTTTAGGAACTTTCCACAACCATATGTGTTTAAGAACTTATCTTCGCAATATGTAATCCAAGAACAAATCAAGGACTATCTATATGCTTAGGGCTCAGAAATATAGCATATAACTATGAGTCATAAACTTTTCATAAGTATGAGTTTTAAGAACCCGCACTTATCTTATCATTCTCTACCTATCAAGTATATACATGAGAAAAGATTCACCTTCTCGTCATATACATATTGATAGCACGACATACTATTCCAATGATTATCACTGCAATAACTAAGTAATCACAAACCCTCTCCCATTCGAAGGTTCGTACTACTCAGCTATCACATGAGTCATCAATCGAAAACTTAGAACTTTTAACTTTCTCTTTACTTAATACGAATTTTCTTTAATTCGTATGCTATCCTTTACAACTCAATCTCAGTTCTTCTTCCAGTACTACTTCATAGTACCATTCATTCATAGCATTAGCTATAAATCATTCATCGTTTAACGACTCATCATTTTTACGATTTACTATGATCACGTGGTGATCTTCTTATCCTTCTCTCTATGATTATAGTCTTAGGTACTCATACCTAAGATTTATAACCTATCAGTTCTGATACCAACTTGTAACACCCCAAAATTCGATCCATCTTCACACCCGGATTCCGTGCGTCACTAGTACATCATTCATCCAACATACATCATTATATACTGAAATATAATAACATACATCCTGAATTCCCTGGTTCTAAAACCTTATAACCTTTCTCATTACAAATAATGATAATTACATTATTCCTTTCATCTTACAAGAGTGACTTTTATCCGCCACCAAAGATACATAACAGTTCATTAAACTAGTCTATAGTTTAATTTTCTTCTTTCTACATTACAAGTCTTCACTTGATCTTATCGCTCATTCACATTATGAATTGTACTTCATCTAGATACCGTCAGCTTGATCTTTACAGGATCCTTAAGTTCTTCTAACATCGTTCGCTGAAAATGTTTTTCATTTAAAGCAAGTGTGAGCATTCAATTGCCCAGCAAGTCATAACAGTTGAACAAACAACTTCAAGAATTTAAACATTCTTTTAAGACTTTAATAATCGAACAAAGGTTATGAAGCAGCTTGAATAATAGGAATAATCTCGATTCCTATCATTTTAAAACATTAGTCACATGCACTTTGAAATACTTTCATTCTCTACTCTCTTTCATACATATTCTATCCGGCTAGAATCAATAACACAGACTTAACAATAACGGTTCATGTATAAACAGAACATGCTCATATTGAACAGTTCAATCATAGAACAGTTCATATCATAGAAACACCGAAGTGTTCACATTGTGGTAAAAGGCCTCATACGTTCTACCACCTTGTACAAATATCACACATTCGCACATAGATTGAACTTCTCAAGTTCAACATCTGAGAAGTTTTAGAAACTAGCATTCATTTAAAATATGAATGAAGTTAGGAAACTTGCCTTACACTACGACTCTGACTTATTTGAGCTCGCTCATTCAATCCCTATAACACATAAAGAAATAACACATACACCAATTAGTCATATACTTGACTTACACATTAGTTTACTTAACTTTACTTCTTAGGGTTCGCGTTCTTGCAATATAATTTTACGCGACTAACTTTCATTACCGGTTTACGGCTTTGTGACATACGGAGATGTCTTACTCAAAACGTTCTTCATCTTTGATGATTTACATTCTTATCTTCTTCTTATAACTTCTCTAGGACTCAGCACACATCGCTTCTCTGCTGGTAGTCCATATGGTACTCTGAGTGATTTCCCATAAACAACCAACAAACAAGTTCCCGTCTCATCTACACTGCCATCACAGTGAGTTAGATCGGTTGCCAGTTTCGTATATACCTTCGCTCTCTGAAAGAATTGCTTAGCCCAGCTCCCATATGTCAACCATCAAAGGTTACGATTATACCACAACCTAAATTTATCTTAACTTATACGAACTATTAACTATAATGTTCGTTAAGTCAATTTCTTATTCCTTTTGGCTTTCTGGCAAGTAATTGCCATACCTCAGGACTCATTCTTATCCGACTCTCATTCGGATTTCATTAATCTTATTACCGTTCGATACGGCTTTCTCGATACCATTCATATCTTACTTACTACCTTCGTCAACGTCTACGTCATACAACCAGGGTATACTTAGAACGTTCATCCAACGCAAATACGATTTTCGAGGATCGTTTACATATTCAACGTTCACGTTGCTCATCTCTTAATCTCTCATTCAACCTTTACTCGAGGTTTTAATCGCTTTCAATCGTTATCCATCCCATGAACCCCATGTTCATTATTCTTTCTTAATGTCAAAGCCATACGGTTCGTTGTATGCTAAGACCGATCGTTCATCGCAACAACATTAGCTTTCACAGCGTCTATATGCTTTACATTCATCTCGCATTACTATGACATAACATCAAAATGTTATTCCTTACCCTCGTCACTCAACATCTAAGGAATCACAATCATAGCAATTCCCAACGTTCATTTATCGCGACTATGGTCCCCAGATATCGGTTCCGTAACCCGGGTTCACCTTCTTTTAATCTCGTTTAATTTTTCCGTTCAACCTTCATTAAAGGTTTAAAACACTTGATTAAGTGTTACATTAGGCGAACTACATGTTCATATTTCTTTCCTGCACATCCCCCAACAGTTGAGCACTTAAAAGCTAATTACTGGCCTTTTTCTCTGTCTGCGTGACTGTATTTCACTCTCTTCACTAAGACTCCATATTTGCGGCTTGAGTTAGCGATGTCTGGCTCTTGATGCTGGGCGCGGTGCCACTGCATAAGGCATGTACGCTTGCCATGGCGCCAAGCCCTTCTTCTCGAAAATTTTTCTAAGTGTTAACTTCATTTTGAGATGCTTACTTTCTGATCTCAAAACATCTTCATTATAACTCGAAACGAGGTCGTTCCAAAGCTATTTTCTTACTTATCTTATGTACTTCGATTACCCATGGATAGAACTTCGTTCTGAATCCGTTAACATGCCAATCAATTGGCTTAATCTCCGCTCTTCGTTCATTTTACGTTTTTAACGTTCTTCGTTTACTCGTCCGTAATTCGATCATCTGAACTCGAAATTTGTTTGTTCTTGAGTCCATGACTCATGCTTTCAACATTCTCTTACATTCTTATGAAACCCTACACGTTCGAGTTCATTTACTAACTTTCTAATTCTCGTTCTTCTTTTACGAAATTTTTGCCATAACTTCGTTATAGCTCCGTTTTAATCTGTTCTTCATGAACGTTTCTACCGTTCCTAACCAAGTAATAAACATCTAACTTATACGCGATGGTTTTAAACTTGTCCATCAACAACAATTATACTACGATGGTTTTAAATTTGTCCATCAACAACGTTCTTCGTGTTCTTCGCGTGTTCTTCGTGTTCTTCATTCATTCTTCACTTTAATCGATTTTTTGGATTACGATTTCACTTTTCCTTGGAAATTGATGTTATAAAACACTATTCCTTATTTATGAAAAATCGGACGAAAAACTGAAAAACACTTTTTAAAAACACCATTCCTTATTTATGTTATAAAACACCGATTAACTTTTACGTATTCTTCGAATTTCTGAAAAACTGAAAAACACTTTTTGATGTCAAGCGTTTTCCTTCATGTTTTACCCTAACGTAGCTAAATGAATGAAAAGTACATAACAATACTTTTCGTCAATTTTATTTCGTCCGATTTTTACACGTTTTTCAAGAAAAACTTTTATCGGCTTACTTAACTTTTCACGATATATTATCGTCAAATCTTTTGACGGAATGTCATTTCGACATTCTGAACTCTCGGAAAGGCTTAGGTTATTCAACCCCTAACCTTTAGGTTTCGTCGGGTGAATAGTGCATATTTCGTCTTTTTCCCCAGAAATATTTTGTTCCTAGAAAAATTTTATTTTTGTCTTGAAAATTCTTACTCATTCAGTCTAGCTCGTAGCCAGAATCCTCCCGATTAATAATCATCCTAGGTTCCAGAACGATTAATAAATATATAGCACATAATAGTATTAATAAAAATTCATTTTATTAATAACTAATTCTTTAAATCTTAAATTTTGGATAATCCGGATTTCCGGGTTGTCACATAATATCTCTTCCATCGGTTGGCCTAAATAGGTGAATTCCCTTTTATTGGCAAAGTCCCGACGGGCTTTAGCTTTTGATCTTTTTGCAATTTTATTCTCCAAGGTTTCACCTTCTGGAGTAAGTGGTGGAGTACTTGTAATAAGAGGAAGAAGGCTAGCATGCTCCTGGCTGAATAATTGACGTATGACTTGGTGCTGATGAACCACCAGTTCTGCCAATTAGTTGACTTGCTCGCTCAGAGCCTTCATTTTTCGTTCCATCATAAACTGGAACTGTGCATAATCCCATTTGTCAACATTGTCCTTGCTGATTTTGGATGATCCACCAACATAATGGGAGCTCTGTCCACTGCTCCAACTAATCATGTTAACCTCCTCTTCTTTGTGTTGTGGGAGAGGGTTATCTTGCACATGGGGTTGGTCGGGTTTGGTCACCACGATTTCACCATGTTAATTAAATCCTGGATTTTGTGCTTCAGGGCTCAACAATCCTGGGTGTCATGTCCTGGAACTCCAGCATGATAAGCGAACTTCCTGCTAACATTAAAACCCTTTCCACTCGGGTTGGCTGGTGGAAGAAGATGAGTAATTTTCTTCTGAGTTGTCAGAAGTTTGAGAATGTTCTCGAGTGAGTCCCCTAAGGGTGTGAAAACTCGAGTGCGTCTGACTTCTACACCTTTTGGAAATGGGGGGTTTGAAGACTGTGCTTGGAAAGAGGAGTAGTTTCTCCTCTGAATAGGCATGTTCTAATTGCCTTTTTGTCCTTTAGTATTAAGGAAACATCTTCCTCTTTCTTTTTATGGACCTTCCTGGGCTTGTTTCCATAACATCCAGATTGGATGTGCTCAGCCACAACTTTTAATTCAGCAAGGTCTTGAATCTTCCTAGACTTCAATCCCATCTCAGCCATTTCTCCATGTTTGATCATTTCAGAGAATGGTTTGCCAATGCCAGCTAAGACTGTGACGTCCCCAAATCCGGGTACTTTTTACCTTAGATCTGGTATGTTACGATACATCATTTCTATAACTACTACGGAAGATATAAACATAAATTATTTATACAATAAACTTTTACAACATAATCCCCAAGGTCTACAACCTTAACTTAATACATACCTTCAATAACTTAAAAGGTTTACAATGTCATTTGCATAAGATAACTTAATAGTTCTAAATGCATATTAATCTAAACTTGGAATTCGCCTTTACCACTGTCGTTCTTCGAGCCTTCGTTTTAATCTGAAATTTGTTATCATGATATAGCAAGGATGAGAAACTATTTTACCCAACAAGTTTAAGTACAATGAAGATATATCATGATTGAAAAGGAATAAGCTTTCAAGTTTTCAACAATGTAATATAATTGAGGAAGAACATGAATCAAACTTCAATAACTGAAAAACTGAATAATTATGCTGAGTGGTCAACAATGACCATGAACAAATTTAACTGAACCTCATGATAATGAAGGTGATCAGCCTTTCATACTTGATGAACATATGCAACATGCACTAAGTGCGAATCAATAATCAAATATATGGAATAATTGTCAATAATTAATCCACTAGCATGTTTTAATAACTTGAGTTTGAGTTAGGAGACTTGCCATAATGCGCATATTCAATAATAATATTAGATGTGGAATAATCAAAAACAGTTATCCACTAACATGCTTTGAAAAGTAATAACTCGAGTTTGAGTTAGAGAACTTGCCATAATGCGAATATTCAATAATAATATTAGATGTGGAATAATCAACAACAATTATCCAGTAACATGCTTTGAAAAGTAATAACTCAAGTTTGAGTTAGAGAACTTGCCATAATGCGAATATTCAATAATAATATTAGATGTGGAATAATCAACAACAATTATCCACTAACATGCTTTGAAAAGTAATAACTCGAGTTTGAGTTAGAGAACTTTCCATAATGCGAATATTCAATAATAATATTAGATGTGGAATAATCAACAACAATTATCCACTAAGATGCTTTGAAAAGTAATAACTCGAGTTTAAGTTAGAGAACTTGCCTGTTTGACGAGCTACGACTAACTAGCTTTAATTAAAACTCTTTGAATGACCTAGCATTGACAATGTTGGTACATTAATTAATCTTGCATATAATTGTACGCCTATATCGCTTACTTTTGCTATTATCCAACCAAATAATTCAATCACAATGTACACATAGTATAATGTACCATCATTAACCCTATAAGATAATTAATAAATCTTAGGTTAATGATTTTATAAATTATAAGGTCTTTCTTAAGTAATAAACACTTATTAGATCCTTATACAATTTATTATAATTGTTTAATTAATGAATCACTTAAATAATCTTTATTTATCTTCATTTAATTACCATTTAATATTAATAATTACAATTATTTGTCTTTAATTATTCTTTCTTATTAACTTAAGAATAATTATCATTTATCATATTTATTATTTAATCTTAATTAAATAATCAATAATTTCTTTATTAATACTAACTCTACTTAATTATCACCCAATACTACTTAGATAATAATTAAATAGTTAATTACATTCAATTTTCATGTAATTAGTTTAATAATCCATTAATTACATTAAAAGTTATAAACTAGTAAGCTTAAAATAATTTTAAATGAGTTTAAACTACTAATTACTTAATAATTAGCTAAATGCCCAGAACAATTTTGGATTTAATATATTAATATTCTTTAGAATTTTATAAAAATTTGAGTCCAAGAACCACTGGAACGAGGTAGAAAAGTGGCCGAACCAGGTCTCTAGGAATGTTTGGGACAGTTCGGTTCATTGAACCAAGAGTAGCTTTTAAGATTTTTATTTTTTCCAGATTTGGGGTCCTTCACTAAAACTTGAATAAAATGAAATCTATAACTCGATTTGGGTCCAATCAGACTCGTTGGATTTGTATCTTCCCAAACTATAGTTTACATTCATCAAATATCAAATATGGATCTGTTTTGGTCTCATAAATTGGTCCAGAAGTGACTGCTACTACTATTGAGTTCTTTAATTGAGGTGTTCTAGTAATAAATCCATATCTCACTCATTTTTTAACATTTTTACATGCTTTTAAAGGGATTTTACTCTTAACTCATAGCTCTAGCATACCAAGAAACAAAATCACAAAAAGCATTTGTAGATTTTAAAATGAAAAGCATATATCACCCCTTTAAATTAGGTTTTTCCCCAAAACTACTTTAGCTTCCTTTCTTTCAAAATTTTCCAACATAAACTGTATAGATGGACATGTTAAACATATTATACTCAAGATTTAACATTCATATAAGACTCTAGGCTATTAGAACTTTCATTTCCATGAATCTCTCACAAGATCACATAGAACATACAAAACATAGAAACTAGAGTTTGATTTCTTACCTTGTCTTATGGGATGCTCTCCTTCTCTTTCCAAAATAGGTTAGGAACTTGGGATGCATGAACAATATACTCCTCCCCTCTTACTAAGAACCAAACTCTCTCTCTCTCTCTCTCTCTCTCTCTCTCTCTCTCTTTTCCTCTCTTTGTGTTCTTGGCTAATTGAGAGAAAATAGAAGAAGAAGAAGAAGAATGGTGGAGAATGAAATGAAGTTGTAATGTTGGTGATTAACTAATATCCCCCATGTTCTTTTTGTCCCTTAGATAAAAGGGTTAGCTTTATCTCTTCCCAATCATGCCATTAAGGTTACTAATTAGCTTTTCCACCAATGGTGGCATGACACACTTGTCCTTGTGTGCAAGACTTCCTACTTTTCGAACTTGATTAGCTTAATTACTTTGCCTTAAAAAGCCTAATATGGCTGGTCCTATATGCCCAATAACCCATCCATTTTGCCTTTATTTTAATGCACAAATTAGATTAATCAAAGGTCTAAAATACCCTTAATAAAGTGGGCTAAATGTGGGTTTGTATTTTATTTCTTTTGGGTTTCTCCTTTAATTGTTTTGGGCTATGTAAGAAACATAGTTTAACAATTTTAATTTATATCACCCTAATTGTTTATTTAGGATTTCTATTTCCAATCTTATGGAATTTAATTAATATACATGTAACTTTAACTCATAACCTAATTAGGTTTGCTTTTAATTAGATTTAAAATTATTAATCACTTGAAATAGACCAAATTATTCTATTAGGTTAGTATAACTTTTAAATACTAACATTTCCTTAATACCATAACCCTTAGGTTATTTAATTACCACACCTAATATATATATTAGGTTACATAACAATTCTTAATTCACTTGAATTAATTCTATGACCACTAAATAAAAGTAACCCTTTAGGTCATTTAAATCTCATACCATATTTAAATAACTTATTTAAGTTATACAATTTATATTGTATAATTAAATTAAATTTCCTCTTCCTCTTCATAAATTGTTTTTAACAATTTATTTATATATAAATATATAATTTAATATTTTCAATCATTTATTCAAATATGAATTTAATTTACTAACTGCTTCGATACTAATATTCATATTTACATATTGGATCTCATCTCATATTTTTTCTTTACCTCCTTTAGTATAATATTATATATTATACCATTATTCAAATAACATATTTCACTTCTCACACTAATTTTGACTTTTTTCCATAAAAAGTCAGCTGTTAACTTTGACCAGAAGTCAACCTTTACACATTTTGTGTTTACTGTCCATTCTGACTAATCTTGGCATTCTGGACGCAACCGAGCAGTCCATGCTTCAAAATTATATCTCTAACTCAAATTTTGAGTTTTAAATTACTCCCTTCTTATTGCTAATCGTATTAACTAACGACTTTATACTTATTCAAATTCTTATTTGCCAGCCAAGGCCAACGTTCAAGCTATGTTAATTACTAACATACTTTTATCTTGATCCTTATATCATTAACTTAATTCATCACTTCTCTTGCTAAAATATATATAGCACCTTACTAAGTATATATATTTCTATACATATACTCATCTTCGTGTAACCTCATAGCATCTCTTCATATGAAATCTTATTTCCTTAATAAAACTTCCATATGTACTTATATAACATTTCTTAGACTATTCAGTTCACATCGAATTTATAGGTATCATAATACCTTATTCTTGATATTTCTTCAAGTACATATTAATTCATTTCTAGGGTTTAAAAAATTTATAATCCATATTTTCTCTATTCTCATTCGAATAGTAAAACATCTCATCTAGATTTTATTCTTTAACCTTTATTCTAATCATTCAAGATTTTATGAATTTTTGGGTTATCACGTTCACCCCTTCTTCTAAGAATTTCATCCTCGAAATTAAAGCATACTAATCTCTGCTTATTCTCTTTATCAAAACTAGGTTGTTAACTTAACCTTTACAATTTTCACCTTTGAGGATTTCTCATCTATTATCATATTTCACCATAACTACTCACTAAGAGTTTACATCTTCTAGACATTCATCAAAACTAGGTTGTCATAATAACCTTTATTCAATCATCTTAGATTCTACTCGTACACAACGAGTTCACACTATTTCATATCCATCATCACTTTCTACAACAACATTACTCTAAAGTGTTTAAAATATTTTCATATCTGTCTGAGGGATCACAAAAACTATGAAATTTGAGGTTTAGGGGTATTTCTACCTACTACCTCTTTCAATTACGAAAGAAAGGTACTCTACCTCTGAAACATTTCTTTAATATGTATGTTTACAATCACGAAGAAGGTAAACTACCGATACTAGCACTTTAGATGATCAGTCTATTGTACCTTAGTAATCGGAACGACTATATGCGTTCTTAGATTAGAATATTTTATCCAATTAGTATATCCCCATTTTCAGGGTTTTTCACCTCAGACTTATCATAAGATTCCTCACCAAAACAATTTGGTTCAGCATAAGCTTTCAAAGAATACTTTGAATTTCATAAACATTTGTCTAGCTGAATCAAATAGCTTAGACGCATATCAATAATTCAAATTTTAATCGAAACATTTCTAGCCAAATTAGGTTAGTAATAAATTATCTTTAAAATTCTTAAAATCATTTTGATGTCATGATACCTTACTTGTATTCTGATCCATTTGAGGATTCCGTCATTTTTGTGACTTTGTCATAATACATCATACTATAGTGGGCTGACGATCCTTAGATCGCATCCAACACTATGTAATTCTGCATTGATAACTCCATCATTTTTATCATCACTGCACCAGGTTACATGATGCATTAATGATATAAAAATACATTTTGATAATTCAAATCATTTTCATCTGAAGCAATTAGCATAGACTCTTCTTTAAACGATTCAAAACCATTGAAAATCAGTTTTAATGTTATTATGTCATAATGAGATACTTGAGATGTTAGTGGCTCAAGTCCACACCTACACACTTGTCACTGATGTGTTGAGGATAACAAAAATAAATTCATTTTTAAAGGCACATCGGTCATGCGAATTTAGCTTGATGTCAAAACTTGAAGTCTAGCATAGCTAGAAGATTTGGAATACCTATGCTTCCATCATCAACTTCACTTTCTCTAATGATCCATTGCTTAATAAATCTATCTATTTCTATCATCCTTAATTCTCCATTCAGAACTTTACTATACCCCAGTTCATCAAACTTACCACACGTTATGAGTTCAGTAACTTGCCACAATCATATGTGTTTAAGAACTTATCCTAGTCTGACTATAGGCGTCCATTCGCTGAGGGGTTCAAAACATACCATATGATTATGAGTCATGAACTTACCATAAGTATAAGTTTTAAGAACTCGCAACTTAACCTTACATCCTCTACCTATTCGTTATACACATGAGAAAAGAATCACCTTATCAACATTCATATAGCAAATAGCGCGACACAAACATTTCAATGATTATCAATGTAAGAAGCTAAGTGGTTGTCAAACCAAACTCGGCCACTAATCAATATAGGAAGCTAAGTGGACAATTCCCCGCCCATACAAAGAATTGGTCAACCTAACCACTATATCAACCAGGAAGCTAAGTGATTCTAAAACCAAGTACAATTTCCTCGCCCGAATCATACAACTCCGCTGCTGACCCGAGTCCTCAATTGAAATCCCACATAATCTTAACTTTCTCTTTTCTTAATACGAATTTTCTTTAATCTGTATCTTAACATTTGCCACTCTTTTCTGAGTTTACATTGTACCATTTCATAGTACCTTCTCTTTATAGCGTCAAGCTATATCATTCCAATCACTTAACATATCATATGTTATTTAATAATTTAACCTGATCACGTAGTGATCTTATTTCGTAATCATTTCTCCTTATACTTATGATCATTTTATATTACGATCTTGTTATTCTTCTCTTTAATCATATTATATTATGATTTTATTTACACTTTTCATCTTATAGACATCGTCTATTTAGTATCACCTTTCATCTCTATTATTTGAGTCGATAACTCAAATTCTTATCCTTATATCTCTTTAAGATTCTTCTTTGAATCTTCTTTATCTTTCTCTTTACTTTAATGATGAATTTTTTAAATTCATCTCTTATCCCTTAAACTCGATCGGAGTTTATTCCTTATCATCGTCTACGCGGTTATAGCCTAAGGTACCCCTACCAAAGGTTTATAACCTACGGTTTTGATACCAACTGTGACGTCCCCAAATCCGGGTACTTTTTACCTCAGATCTGGTACATTACGATACATCATTTGTATAGCTACTGTGGAAGATATAAACATAAATTATTTATACAATAAACTTTTACAACATAATCCCCAAGGTCTACAACCTTAACTTAATACATACCTTCAATAACTTAAAAGGTTTACAATGTCATTTGCATAAGATAACTTAATAGTTCTAAATGCATATTAATCTAAACTTGGAATTCGCCTTTACCACTGTCGTTCTTCAAGCCTTCGTTTTAATCTGAAATTTGTTATCATGATATAGAAAGGATGAGAAACTATTTTACCCAACAAGTTTAAGTACAATGAAGATATATCATGATTGAAAAGGAATAAGCTTTCAAGTTTTCAACAATGTAATATAATTGAGGAAGAACATGAATCAAACTTCAATAACTGAAAAACTGAATAATTATGCTGAGTGGTCAACAATGACCATGAACAAATTTAACTGAACCTTATGATAAGGAAGGTGATCAGCCTTTCATACTTGATGAACATATGCAACATGCACTAAGTGCGAATCAATAATCAAATATGTGGAATAATTGTCAATAATTAATCCACTAGCATGTTTTAATAACTCGAGTTTGAGTTAGGAGACTTGCCATAATGCGCATATTCAATAATAATATTAGATGTGGAATAATAAAAAACAGTTATCCACTAACATGCTTTGAAAAGTAATAACTCGAGTTTGAGTTAGAGAACTTGCCATAATGCGAATATTCAATAATAATATTAGATGGGGAATAATCAACAACAATTATCCACTAACATGCTTTGAAAAGTAATAACTCGAGTTTGAGTTAGAGAACTTGCCATAATGCGAATATTCAATAATAATATTAGATATGGAATAAGCAACAACAATTATCCACTAACATGATTTGAAAATTAATAACTCGAGTTTGAGTTAGAGAACTTGCCATAATGCGAATATTCAATAATAATATTAGATGTGGAATAATCAACAATAATTATTCACTAACATGCTTTGAAAAGTAATAACTCGAGTTTGAGTTAGAGAACTTGCCATAATGTGAATATTTAATAATAATATTAGATGTGGAATAATCAACAACAATTATCCACTAACATGCTTTGAAAAGTAATAACTCGAGTTTGAGTTAGAGAACTTGCCATAATGCGAATATTCAATAATAATATTAGATATGGAATAATCAACAACAATTATGCACTAACATGCTTTGAAAAGTAATAACTCGAGTTTGAGTTAGAGAACTTGCCATAATGCGAATATTCAATAATAATATTAGATGTGGAATAATCAACAACAATTATCCACTAACATGCTTTGAAAAGTAATAACTCGAGTTTGAGTTAGAGAACTTGCCTGGTTAACGAGCTACGACTAACTAGCTTTAATTAAAACTCTTTGAATGACCTAGCATTGACAATGTTGGTCTATTAATTAATCTTGCATATAATTATGCGTCATATACGCTTACTTTTGCTATTATCCACCAAATATTTCAATCACAATGTACACATAGTATAATGTACCATCATTAACCCTATAAGATAATTAATAAATCTTAGGTTAATGATTTTATAAATTATAAGGTCTTTCTTAAGTAATAAACACTTATTAGATCCTTAAACAATTTATTATAATTGTTTAATTAATGAATCACTTAAATAATCTTTATTTATCTTCATTTAATTACCATTTAATATTAGTTAAATAGTAATTAATTAATTACCTTTAGTTATTATTTAATAAATAATAACTAATTACATCTACTTATTATTTAATGTTAATTAAATATTGAATAATTAACATTATTTGTCTTTAATTATTCTTTCAAATTAACTTAAGAATAATTTTCATTTATCCTATTTATTATTTAATCTTAATTAAATAATCAATATTGAAAGTAGTATGCACACAAGCCAATCATGTTTGATGATAAAGCATATACTTTGTAACAATCTTATTCATTTATTAATAAAAAGTATTAATTTATTAAAGGCTTTTAATTATCTACATGATCTTTGTTTTATAATATGTGATAAACCCATAGTTTTAAGCAATGCTTTTAGAATAATGATGATGATCATTCTAATGAGATCTAAATTCTTAGAAAGCTTAAAACTAAAATAGTTCCCAATCATTGGATTACTAAATTGGGGATTAGTGAATCCGGATAGATTGGTACATCGTTGCTTGCTTTCGTTGGATGAGGATGATTGATCTCATGATCATTTGTGTGGAGACACTAAAAGCAAGTATGTAGGTGCTTATTAGAGAATAAGTTCCTTTGAGCATTGGCTCGCTAAGGAATACCTAATGGAGTTTTACTTTTGCTGTCGATAGGAATTCTGTAGTGATAGTAGTATAAGTAATCCTTGGACTTGAGATCATCATAGTATCTTGTGTATGATGAGTTATACTTTGACTTATTCCTTAAGACCCTTAGGGTATATCAAAAGGTATGCTTGGGTATAATAAGTTGTACATGGAGATAATGTATGATCGATAAAGAATCTACCACTTCTAATAAGAAGAGAAATGTCTATGTGATTCGATAAATGACAACCCAGTAGTCCTTGGTTAAGGCGAGAATGAAATTAGAAAGGAGTTTCTAATTTGCATTATTTGGAGTTGTGCATTTAAGGATCGAAATACATATAATTAAATAAAATAAGACTTGTGGTAATTCCATGTCTTATATTTAATTGGGACATTGTATGGTGGAAGGATTGAATTATGCGGTAACTATTTACTCAAAGGTTCTTTTATGATTAATGTTGAAATCTATATTATACGGAAAAGTTGATGATCATTGGGGAGGCTTTATCCTATTGTAGAATAAATATTATTTATTTAAATAAATTAATTGTTTAATTTATTTATTTAAATAAGATTAGAATTATTCTAATTGATTTATTCACAATAGGTTTAATATGGAGAACCTAAAGGGTCACACCATAAAAGGAAGAATAATTATTTAAGAAGTTAATGGCATAATCGTAATAATATGTTATGTATATTTAATTTAATCTATGGTGATAGAATAAATTAAATAGCTTAATATTATTATTTAATATTTTAGAAATATTAAATATAAATTAATAAGAGAGAGTCTTATTAATATTATTACAATTATTATTATTTTAATTTCTAAAAGAGTTTAGGAATTAATTTAATATAAGTACTCTCATTTATTCTAATAGGATTAGGAGGAGGAAAATTAGTTAAAGGAGTTTAATTAATTATCCTAATAAGATTAGGGAGCTTAATTAATTAAAAGAATTTAATTAATTAAATAAATCCTAATTCCTTAATTGTTAAGGTGGGTTGCTTCACATCTATAAATAAGAGGAGTCTTATTATGGGTGATGGGGTTGTTGACTTTGACAACTCACGTAATAATTCAATTTGTTGGAGAAGTACGCCTTTTTCTATAGAGATAGGAAAAACTAGGGTTTGAGCAAATACCCCCTTCTTCTTGAATTTTCTTCTTCCTTGGTGGATCACCTCTAGAGGCCAAACATTTGGGTGGCTAACGTTGATCGAAAGGAAGGAACCAAACCGGTGGATTCAAGATTGAGCGAAAGGATTTGGAGGTGAACTTGTACACGAGGCTTTCGATCTTGAGGGTATGATTTTATTCTTTATCTTTTCGTTTAATTAATAATTATGCATAAAGGGTGATCGGGTATATGGTTTGTAAATTTTTTAAACTCGATTTTTGCGTTTAGCATTATTTTTGCAATTTGATTGCGTTCTTGAGAATATTACAAACCTAACGATGGCATCGAGCAAACCTTTATACGAATTATTAATTGTTTTAATTTAATATCTATATTGATATGTGTTTAGAATAATTTAATTGGGCATAATTTTATTGTATAAAATTTATTTATATTTAAAAAAAAAAAAAAAAAAAAAAGGGCATCCACGCAATTGTAGTATAACAACAAGGTTGCAGGATTTTTTTTGAGATTACATTAAACGGAAATCTAGTTAATGGGAGCGAGGAATAGCGAGCGGAAATCGGTAATCAATTTTTTTTTTTATTATTACTAGAACACATGTTAATGATAATAATAATGAAAAATATATATAAAAATATATGAGCTTTCAATATTATTTGTTATCATATAAATATATATATATATATATATATATATATATATATATATATATATATATTTATATATATAAGTATATATATATATTTTAATATTTTATAATTAAAATAAAAGTTTATTTTAATCTTAAAATAAAAGGTTTATTTTAATATTGAAATAAAAGAGTTTATTTTAATTTTGAAATTGAATATTATATATATATATATAATTATTTTAATCTTAAAATAAAAGTTTATTTTAATTTTAAAATAAAAGGTTTATTTTAATCTTAAAATAAAATGGTTTATTTTAATTTTAAAATTAAATTTCATCTTAACTAATTAGAGTTGGAATTGGATTCCATAATAACTAATTGGAGTTGAAATTGATTACATATGTTTCCTTAAATAAAAGAGTTTATTTAGATATGAAATAAGATTTCATATTATTCAAAAATAAAAGAGTTTATTTGTGAATAGGAAAAAGAATCCTAATTTCCTTAAATAAAGGAGTTTATTTAGATATGAAATATGATTTCATATTATTCAAAATAAAGGAGTTTATTTATGAATAGAGAAAGAATATCCGTGTTTCCTTTAATAGTTTCCTTTAATTTTTTTACATGGAATTGGATTTCATAATTAATTAAAATAAAAGAGTTTATTTTAATTAAAGATTTTTTTTTTATTTGGAATTGGATTCCATAATTAATTAAAATAAAGGAGTTTATTTTGATTAAATATTTTGATTAAAATAAAATAGTTTATTTTATTCAAAATTGGATAAATTAAAATAAAATAGTTTTATTTTGATTTAAATTTGGATTAAAATAAAGGAGTTTATTTTGATTCAAAAAATAGATTTTATACTAACTAAATTTGCCCATTTAAATGATATCAATATATATATTAAATGTTTATTATTCATGAGATGAATGTTATTTATTGATGCATATGATGATGTGTATGATAATAAATGGGATTGATTATGGACTATTGACGATGTGATTGGATTTTATTTTAGTTGGATGCATGAATGTATGGGTTTTATTAAATGGGAATTCTGCGTGCCTCGTCTTCCCTAATTTTTTCTTAATGTAAATTCTATCTCCCTCCTATGTACTTCCCTTATTGCTTTGATCAAGGTTTCTATTTATTTTAAATAGTTTTGTAATAGGAATAGTTAGAATTAATTTTGAAGAATTAGAGATCAAGGAAGCGAGGCGCTTGAAGACAGATTTGTAATGGAGCACGGGTTTAAATGTAATAGTTATATTTAAATATTATTTTCTTATCCCTAGGGTTTGACCTTTTGGTTCACTTGGTGGCTCTAGTGAACAAACTAGAATAAAAGTCCATAATCAATCAAGGGTAGAATATAGTATTCTATATGTGCATGCTTATACTATATATATTATATATTATGCAAACATGCTTCGCATGTTCATTAATATAATGGCGTATTTATATATATATATATATATATATATATGCTGCGCTAAACAAGATGAGACAAATTAATAACAAACCCCTCAATTTTTTATATATTAAGTCCTAAGCGTTCAAAGATATTTGGAATATCGAGCGTAAGCCTTCTAGCATGATAAAATTAATAGAGTATTAAATATTTAATATGAGTTTGTTGTGTCACCACAAGGCAAGTATTAAGTATTTAAGATGTTAATTTATCACATTTGATGCTTATAAAGAAAATTGAACAATATTGTTTTGTTGTGTCACCACAAGGATGATATTTTTCTTTTTTGAATATATGGAGTGCTAGGTCGGACTTAACTTGGATAATTTTGATTCGGATGTGCCACCACTTGATCAAAATAATCTAAGAGGCAAAAAATAAAAGGAGTTGCATAGTTGATGTAATTGACAAAAGTTGTTTACCTATTTATTTATATATAGTTTGTTGTGTCACCACAAGGCTATATACATTTGAAATGGGATCCTTATTCTCCTTAGCAAATCTTTAATTAGATTTTCTTAGAACTATATAAGTGAGGGTAATATAGTTTTGAAGAAAATAGTGGGAGATACCAATTTAAAACAAGACCTAAATTATTTTGGTAATTAATAAAAGAATGTATGTTAAAATGTTGTTAATTACAAATTCATTTACTGAAATTTTACAATGTCTAAAATTACTATCACTGCGAAGCATATTAGATGATGCTAAATTAATCGGGGCCAAATTAAGCAGATTGGTTAAGGAATTTGAGAATAGTTCTCATAATTTGAAAAGTTATCTTATGTCATAATCGCCTATCCGCAATGGTTGCGAGACAATGCCTCTGAGGAAGAGATTGCTACTTTTAGAAAGTGGCAAGATGATGCACTGATTGGCTCGATGCATCATGCTCGCATCCGTGAGTAATGAGCTTGACGTCGACATGAAACTATGGATGCTCTCTACTATATTCGCACATCAAGTAGTTGATGGGTGAGGAAATGGGGTGATAGATATCGAGATATCTAAGGAGCTCTTCCGATCTAGAATGGCCAATGGCACTATAATCTGAGATAAAAGTTCTTAACATAATCAATTTGATTGATCGATTAAGACAATTGGTTTTGTCATGGATGGAGAGTTGAGCCAAGATTTGATCTTGCACTCACTCCGGACTCCTTTCACAATTGTTGTGAATTTTCATATAAACAAGCTAGATATCGACCTTCATTTGATTTGCTTAACATGTTGAAAAATGTTGAGAGTCACTTTTCAACCAAGAAAGATCAAGTCTTTCTTGGTAGGGGCCAAAGGATCTACGAAAAAGAAGCGATTCAAAGAAGGTAAATAGAAAGGCGTAAACAAAGGATAATAAGAACAAAGCGATACGGATAGCAAAGGGTTTGCTTTCCACTTGCAATAAGCTGGACCTTTGGAAAAAGCTGCGAGAAGCATCTTGCGAGAGGCTAACAAAGAAACTTAGTGAAGTTTTGGTTACAAATCTGATTTTTGTTCATGATTGAAATAAATTTTTCTTTAAGTCGAGGTTCTACTTGGGTATTGGATCTGACTTTGGTTATCATAAATATAGATTTATGAAGGGACCAAGCAGTAAAGCTAAACAAATATAAGTAATCTATGTGTGGGAAATGTAGCAAAGGTTGCTATATTAGCCATAGAAACTTATAGTTTAGCAATGCCTACGGGCAAATCTATTAAGTCGATAAGTTGTTATTGTATTTCGGTTCTTGTTAAAAATATTATTTCCATTTTATTGTTGGATGATGAAATCTTTGGTATTATAATTAAGAACAATTGTTGTTCTATTTATAATAATAATGTTTTGTATAAATGGAATATTACTTAATAAATTTGTATACTTGACTTACGTGAAAATAATTTTGCATATTGAACAAATTAGTATAAGAAAAGGAGATGATCATTCAAAGAGTTGAATGTATGTATTTGTTGAAATACAAGTGTGAATTATTTGAAAGGTTCAAAAGAATTGAAATGAAACAAATTGACAAAGTATTGAGATTCTTTGATTAGATTAAGGAATAAATACTTGTGCAATAAGTTTCTAGATCATCTCAAATGGTTTTCTCATAATGGACACATCCTCGATACGTAATAATTGATTGATGTATACGAAAGGAAAAATCGTACCTATTTGAACATAGTGCGATCCATAATGATTTTCTGAACATTCTAGTATCCTACAGGATAATGTCCTAGAAATGGTTGCATATCTCTGAAAATGGTAACCTCAAAATCCGGCCCCAAGACTCCATAAAAGTTATGGACGGGGAGGATTCCTAATCTTAAGTATGTTAAGATAAGGGTTTCAACTTATGTGAAAAGGTTTCAAAAGGATAAGCTTGGGACAAGATTTGACAGTATCTCGATTTGTGGGACATCCTAAAGTAAGTTTAGGGTATATGTTCTATAATTCTACTTAGCAAAAGGTGTTTGTTCTGAAACACGCTGCCTTTAAGATAAAGGTGTTTATCATTGAAGGGGCTAGTGGGAGGATAATAGATCTTGAAAAGTTTAAGAACCACAAAACACTATAAGTCGAATAAGAGGAACACGTAGATAGACCTATTGTACCACAATAGAGATAATCGTAAATACGGAATAGTCAAGAAGATACCTAGGAGGTATGGATTCATCATAGATGATGATGATGAGGTACGCATCATAGAAGATGATGATCGATTACATACGATGAGAGTAAGAGTTATGACACTCGGAGAAATTGATTGAAACAATATTCTCAAAAATGGAACATTCGTTTTGATGAAACAAATCAAAAGAGTTTGATTTTATCAAAAATAAGAATGAACCTAGTGTGTACAAAAGGGTCAGTGGGAGCATCGTGAAATTTCTAGTATTATATGTTGATATACTACGGATGAGGAATGACATACCAATGCTACAATCAGTAATTATAAAGTTGTCTAAACATTCCTCCATGAATGGTTTGGGAAGAGTATCTTAATTGGGAATAAAATCTATATAGATAGATTCAAGAGGATGCTCGACTTAACCGAGGAGCGTATATTCATTTGATGCTAAAGTTGTTTAGCATGGCAAACTCAAGAGATGTCTCATGTCGATGAGCTATGGAGTGTATCTCTCTTAATAGTCCCCCCAGAGACTCACGAAAAGAGAAATCGCATGAGTGACTATCATGTATGCAATGAAATATCGAGACGATGTTGATCGGTCGTATTACGGAGAAGTTCACTATGAGTCGGTGAAAAACATCTTAAAGTGCTTAGCAAGCACTAAGGATGTGATCATATTCATGGTGGGTCTAAATTAAAACTAGAGGGCTTATGAGACTCAAGTTTTTCGAGACGAGACCAAGATGATGAAAATCCACTTTAAGGTAAAGCGTTATCTTGAGCGAGTGGTGCGGTGAATTGGAAAAGGTTCCAAGACAAAAAGAGTTCTTTGGTTTAGTAATAAAGACAAAGTATATAGCTATAAATGAAGGGCATGAGTTGATTGTTTGGATTAAAAGTTCATTCTGAGAACTAGGAATAGTTCTAAGTCTCATCTTGGATCTAAACATGTGTTGTGGCACTTTCATTTGATTATTAGAATCATTGAAAGATGGGAAATCACTATAGAGATAGTGGACTCTCATGAACAACATTACATATCCATTAACTAAAACTTATCCAATGGCGGGATAATTGTCACTTAGAGAAGAAGAGTATGAGATACCATGGCGATTGGCTTTAGTGCAAGTGGGAGATTGAAAGTAGTATGCACACAAGCCGATCATGTTTGATGATAAAGCATATACTTTGTAACAATCTTATTCATTTATTAATAAAAGTATTAATTTATTAAAGGCTTTTAATTATCTACATGATCTTTGTTTTTATAATATGTGATAAACCCGTAGTTTTAAGCAATGCTTTTAGAATAATGATGATGATCATTCTAATGAGATCTAAATTCTTAGAAAGCTTAAAACTAAAATAGTTCCCAATCATTGGATTACTAAATTGGGGATTAGTGAATCAGGATAGATTGGTACATCGTTGCTTGCTCATTGGATGAGGATGATTGATCTCATGATCATTTGTGTGGAACACTAAAAGCAAGTATGTAGGTGCTTATTAGAGAATAAGTTCCTTTGAGCATTGGCTCGCTAAGGAATACCTAATGGAGTTTTATTTTTACTGTCGATAGGAATTCTGTAGTGATAGTAGTATAAGTAATCCTTGGACTTGAGATCATCATAGTATCTTGTGTATGATGAGTTATACTTTGACTTATTCCTTAAGACCCTTAGGGTATATCAAAGGTATGCTTGGGTATAATAAGTTGTACATGGAGATAATGTATGATCGATAAAGAATCTACCACTTCTAATAAAGAAGAGAAATGTCTATGTGATTCGATAAATGACAACCCAGTAGTCCTTGGTCAAAGCGAGAATGAAATTAGAAAGGAGTTTCTAATTTGCATTATTTGGAGTTGTGCATTTAAGGATCGAAATACATATAATTAAATAAAATAAGACTTGATGATAATTCCATGTCTTATATTTAATTGGGACATTGTATGGTGGAAGGATTGAATTGTGCGGTAACTATTTACTCAAAGGTTCTTTTATGATTAATGTTGAAATCTATATTATACGGAAAGTCGTTGATCGCTAGGGAGGCTTATCCTATTGTAGAATAAATATTATTTATTTAAATAAATTAATTATTTAATTTATTTATTTAAATAAGATTAGAATTATTCTAATTGATTTATTCAATAGGTTTAATATGGAGAACCTAAAGGGTCACACCATAAAAGGAAGAATAATTATTTAAGAAGTTAATGGCATAATCGTAATAATATGTTATGTATATTTAATTTAATCTATGGTGATAGAATAAATTAAATAGCTTAATATTATTATTTAATATTTTAGAAATATTAAATATAAATTAATAAGAGAGTCTTATTAATATTATTACAATTATTATTATTTTAATTTCTAAAAGAGTTTAAGAATTAATTTAATATAAGTACTCTCATTTATTCCTAATAGGATTAGGAAGGAAAATTAGTTAAAGGAGTTTAATTAATTATCCCTAATAAGATTAGGGAGCTTAATTAATTAAAGAATTTAATTAATTAAATAAATCCCAATTCCTTAATTGTTAAGGTGGGTTGCCCACATCTATAAATAAGAGGAGTCTTATTATGGGTGAGGGGTTGTTGACTTTGACAACTACGTAATAATTCCAATTTGTTGGAGAAATGCGCCCTTTTCTATAGAGATAGGAAAAACTAGGGTTTGAGCCAATACCCTTCTTCTTGAATTTTCTTCTTCCTTGGTGGATCACCTCTAGAGGCCAAACATTTGGGTGGCTAACGTTGATCAAAGGAAGGAACCAAACCCGGTGGATTCAAGATTGAGCGAAAAGGATTTGGAGGTGAACTTGTACACGAGGAAGCTCGATCTTCAAGGGTATGATTTTATTCTTTATCTTTTCGTTTAATTAATAATTATGCATAAAGGGTGATCGGGTATATGGTTTGTAAATTTTTTAAACTACGATTTTACACGTTTCCGCATTATTTTTAAATTTGATTGCGTTCAAGAATATTACAAACCTAACCCCCTTTAAATTAGGTTTTTCCCAAAACTACTTTAGCTTCCTTTCTTTCAAAATTTTCCAACATAAACTGTATAGATGGACATGTTAAACATATTATACTCAAGATTTAACATTCATATAAGACTCTAGGCTATTAGAACTTTCATTTCCATGAATCTCTCACAAGATCACATAGAACATACAAAACATAGAAACTAGAGTTTGATTTCTTACCTTGTCTTGTGGGATGCTCTCCTTCTCTTTCCAAAATAGGTTAGGAACTTGGGATGCATGAACAATATACTCCTCCCCTCTTACTAAGAACCAAACCTCTCTCTCTCTCTCTCTCTCTCTTTTGTGTTCTTGGCTAATTGAGAGAAAATAGAAGAAGAAGAAGAATGGTGGAGAATGAAATGAAGTTGTAATGTTGGTGATTAACTAATATCCCCCATGTTCTTTTTGTCCCTTAGATAAAAGGGTTAGCCTTATCTCTTTCCAATCATGCCTAATCATGTCATTAAGGTTACTAATTAGCTTTTCCACCAATGGTGGCATGACACACTTGTCCTTGTGTGTAAGACTTCCTACTTTTGGAACTTGATTATCTTAATTACTTTGCCTTAAAAAGCCTAATATGGCTGGTCCTATATTCCCAATAACCCATCCATTTTGCCTTTATTTTAATGCACAAATTAGATTAATCAAAGGTCTAAAATACCCTTAATAAAGTGGGCTAAATGTGGGCTTGTATTTTATTTCTTTTGGGCTTCTCTTTTAATTGTTTTGGGCTATGTAATAAACATAGTTTAACAATTTTAATTTATATCACCCTAATTGTTTATTTAGTGTTTCTATTTCCAATCTTATAGAATTTAATTAATATACATGTAACTTTAACTCATAACTTAATTAGGTTTGCTTTAATTAGATTTAAAATTATTAATCACTTGAAATAGACCAAATTATTCTATTAGGTTAGTATAACTTTTAAATACTAACATTTTCTCAATACAATAACCCTTAGGTTATTTAATTACCACACCTAATATATATATTAGGTTACATAACTTAATTCTTAATTCACTTGAATTAATTCTATGACCACTAAATAAAAGTAACCCTTTAGGTCATTTAAATCCCATACCATATTTAAATAACTTATTTAAGTTATACAATTTATATTGTATAATTAAATTAAATTTCCTCTTCCTCTTCATAAATTGTTTTTAAACAATTTATTTATATATAAATATATAATTTAATATTTTCAATCATTTATTCAAATATGAATTTAATTTATTAATTGCATCGATACCAATATTCATATTTACATATTGGATCTCATCTTATATTTTTGCTTTTACCTCCTTTGGTATAATATTATATATTATACCATTATTCAAATAACATATATTCACTTCTCTACTCGATTTTGACTTTTCTCCATAAAAAGTCAATTGTTAACTTTGACCAGAAGTCAACCTTTACACATTTTGTGTTTACTGTCCATTCTGACTAATCTTGGCGTTCCGGACGCAACCGAGCAGTCCATGCTTCAAAATTATATCTCTAACTCAAATTTTGTGTATTAAATTACTCCCTTCTTATTGCTAATCGTATTAACTAACGACTTTATACTTATTCAAATTCTTATTTGCCAGTCAAGGCCAACGTTCAAGCTATGTTAATTACTAACATAGTTTTATCTTGATCCTTATATCATTAACTTAATTCATCAGTCCTCTTGCTAAAATATATATAGCACTTTACTAAGTATATATATTTCTATACATATACTCATCTTCGTGTAACCTCATAGCATCTCTTCATGTGAAATCTTATTTCCTTAATAAAATTTCCATATGTACTTATATAACATTTCTTAGACTATTCAGGTCACATCAAATTTACAGGTATCGTAATACCTTATTCTTGATATTTCTTCAAGTACATATTAATTCATTTCTAGGGTTTAGAAATTTTATAACCCATATTTTCTCTATTCTCATTCGAATAGTAAACTATATAGGTTTTACTTAAAAATTTTAAATAAATCCTCAAATTCTCATCTAGGTTTTATTCTTTAACCTTTATTCTAATCATTCAAGATTTTATGAATTTTTGGGTTATCACAAAGACCCTTTCGTAGAAGGGAGCTTCTGAATGTCTATGAAGGTCATCACTAATTCAGACTCAGTCATAGAGGGAAGAACTTGAGCAGCAAGGCGCCTCCACCTTTGGGCATACTCTTTGAAAGACTCATTGGCTTGTTTCTTGACCTTGATAATTTGATACTGGTCTAGAGCTATCTGAGTTTGGAAACTGTACTGGTTGAGGAAAGCATGAGCTAGCTCCTCCCAGCTATAAATCTTGGAGTTGTCTAATCTGGTATACCATGCTCTGGTTTCTCTAGTCAGACTTTTTTGAAACAACTGCATTCTGAGCTTTTCATCCTCGACATAAGATCCGAGTTCTGCAATGAATACCTTCAAATGTGTGTAAGGATCTCCCAATCTGTCATACTTTTCAAAATCGGGAGTCTTGAACTTCTATGGATAATGAACACCAGGAAATATGCAAAGGTCTGAATATGAATCACTCCCGTGTGCTCCAATCCCTTTAATAGACCGAATGGTCTCTTCCATTTGAAGGACTTTCTTCCTAATATCACCCGTGTCTGGATCTTCTCTTAGATGGGTGATTTCAGGGGTTTTGTTGGTTCTATCCAACTGAGCCTCAGTTATCGGAACTTCTTTGTTCGGACCTTGGGTTCCTCCATGTGCAGAGGATTCTATATGTATGGATATTTGTGGACCCTAAGTAGACTTATGTAGTTATTTGAGTAGAACAACCAACTCTGTAATTTGATTGCTTAATCCATTGAACTCATTACGAGAGACAGGAGTAGAATTAGGCTGACCAGATGTAGCCATGCTTGGCTATAGGCTTTTTTCCTTTTTGGACTTGGAACGGGTAACAGGACCAATTGCTTCCCTACAGAAAGACTTATGTAGTTTAGTCTTAGTGAATGTAAGAATGTTACATGCTATAGAATGTGTCCGTTTTAGGAGTATTATCCTGTAAAACGAATGTCAGTTGTTTAAATGACAAAATAGCATGACAGGTTTTGATATGAAAGGGAATGCACGTACACATATTCCTTCATACTTTCCATTACATTGAGCTTGACATGAAATTACAAGTAATTAAAATTAAAAGTAATTGAAATGGGAAGGTATGAAGAGACTTCCCTCTGCGTTTGGTTTATCAGAGACTGACCTATCTTAGGTTACTCTCTCAGCTTTTTGGCATGAAGGTTCCCAGATCATCGCAATTTATTCGACGGGAAGTTAATTCGGTCTTTCAACTGGAGCGAATCTGGGTGATGCCTTTCCTGAGCTTCATTGGAATTAGTCTCCGTACGAGTCCAATAATCAAACATCGATAGGATAGCCTCCTGGTGGAGGGACCACACAACATAAATTCACATACAACGCGTCTCACCGTATAGAAATGATGACATGTGCGAAGCACTAATATCACACGCAGATATAGTGCGAAGCACTAAGTGCAGTAAATAAATGCATTAGTACACATTCATTCAAATGTAAATGCAACATCCATACACAAGCAGATAAAAGGTTTTGAAAAGTTTTTAATATCTTCTTAAGCCCTCTTACTGGATCTCCCCAGCAGAGTCGCCACCTGTTGATGTCGGGATTTTTATTTGTCCCTTTCTGTTCTTGTCTTTTGGTGTTCTCATGTTAGGTGAGATTTGTTTGAAAAAACAAGTTTGAAAAGGTCTAACATGTATATGTCGACGATTTGACTGTAAGAGTCGCCAGTTGGTATTTTTAAATGGTTGCACCAACTCAACCGAGAAAAGGTTTGCACATAGACCTAGTGATGTAACACTGCTTAACCGGTCTGTGAAACCGAGATTCGTTAGAGTTCGGGAGCTTGATTAAACGAAGGGAAGGTGTTAGGCACCCCCCGACTTCCGTGGTGACATGGTGACCCCCACTTTTCAATTTAAACTTTTATCTGAATGTGTGTGTGTAGGTCTATGTGCTGTTGTCTGGAAGTAGTGCTATGCCTCATTTGCAGGTATATACAAAGGATTTGAATTTTGTATAAAAGTTCAATTTTAACAAGATATAACAATGATGTTTTGTAAAACAGGTTTTTCAAACCCTTGTGCTCAATAGTAATTGAGGCCTTTGATACTTCCATTTTATTGGGTGTTCGGCTTGTTTGCTTTTACTATTTTCGAGATGCGAAGCATCTTCGAGAAAATAATGTATATAGTAGTGCCGAAATCTTTGTGGGCATGAGAGCCATCAAAGGATATTCAAACACCGTGAATAATTTACAATGTGGTATCAATTTGAAAATGTCCATCTTGAGAATCAGAATCTAGATTCGTAAAGCTGAATCTGTGATCACATGATTCTTAGGCTCACATGATGAAGCAATATGTACAAAAAGTTGTAAACAGTAATATATATATATATATATATATATATATATATATAAAATCTATAAATATATATATAATGAACAATCAACTGCCACTAAGTAAACTCCAGGAAGGACGTGAAATGTAAATATATATATGTATATATATAAGCTGTAAAAGGTCACGAAGTGAACTCCAGGCCTGACAGAAATGTAAATATATATATATATATGTATATATATATAAAAGTTGTAAATGACCACGAAGTGATCTCTAGAAACTTGGATTGAAATGTAAAATATATATATATATATATATATATATATATATATATATAAAAGTCAGTAAAATGGCCACGTAAGTGATCTCGAACTGACTAAAATGTAAATATATATATAAAAGCTATAAGCGCACGTATATATCGATCCAGGCTCAATCAATTTGAATCAGAGATATATATATATATATATATATATATATATATAGAGTTCGGATCTTAAGCTCACCCTTATATTCACTCACTGAGCTCACCCCCTTTAGCGACGGACTCGACGATGGTTCGGTCATACAATAGTAAATCTATACTTTTAGTAACGGACAACATATAGCATCGCTAAAAGTATGAGCGACGGTTTGTATAATCAACCGTCGCCAAGTTCGTCGCTAAAAGAAGTGAGCTTCAGTGAAGTTAATAAGGGATGAGCTTAAGATCCGGACAAGTATATATATATATATATATATATATATATATATATATATATATATATATATATATATATGAAAGCAATAAAAGCCATGGAATGAAATGATTAAGGCATACGCTTTACAACACGACTCTCAACGTGAATAATTGTGTGTGAATGGAAGTGGAGAAAGGCTTTAAGAAATGTGAGATGTCTTACAGTGGGCTGCCAAGAAGACTTCAAATGGCTTTAAATGAATGAATACTCGGTTTCCACTGGTAAAATATAGTGAAACACAAGCTCACAGGTGTTTGGAAAGAGAAAACACTTAGTTTAAATTGTGTACAAAGAAAAATGGACAAGGCTTCCTCGCCTTTTTCTCTCTTCAAAATGGCTACCCCAAGCCTTCTATTTATAGAGTGGGGAGAAGCAGGTGTAACTGCGGCAGTCACAGGTCCACCTGCGGCTACCTGCGGTGCCTCGGGCTCCGTGGGCCTTGCCGTCTCGAAGTACGTACACGCATGTAATGCGTTGTCCGCTTAAACCTTCATAACTTTCAATCCGGGCATCCGATTGAGGCGTATAATACCTTTCCAGAATACTGTTGTCGAGAGCTACACAATGACATAGGATAAGAGGTTTTATGAAGCCGGGAAGATAGGTCTATGACCAGATCTTCGGGTCTTTAAATTCTATTTGGTGTGCTGTCTTGTGTAGTAGTCACTCGAGATTTTGAGCTTTGGTTCTTGTAGGACACTTTTGTGTAGAATGTGGGTTAAATTATTGTTGAGATGGCGCAATATGGGATCGAGGTGGTAAAATGATGATTTTTCCCCTCACCGGGGTTATCTACGGTTTCGAAATTTGATTTAGCGATCGTTGCTCGGGGTTATCTCTCGAGATTGGTCTTTGTAGTCTTGAAGGTCTTGAGGTTATCTCTGAGGTGTGCCTGACCTCCCGGGGTTATCTCCGGGGTTGAGACTGAGTGCCTCAAGGTTATCTCTGAGGTTAAAGCTAACTTCTGGGGATTTGAACAGACTTTTCTAGGGTTATCTCCGGAACTACAACTGCATTCCTCGGGGTTGTCTCCGAGGTTGAAACTGAAACTCCCGGGGTTATCTCCAGGACTGGAACTGAGTATCTTGAGGTTGTCTCTAAAATGGAAAAGTGTGTATCCCGGGGTTGTCTCCAGGACTAGAATCGAGTATCTCGGGGTTATCTCCGAGATGGCAGAATGGGTATCCCAGGGTTGTCTCCGGGATTGAGCTGAGTTGACTTCTAGGGTTATCTCTGGAAGACGATTCTGCCCTCCTACAAGGTTAGTAACAGGAATACAGAAATTTTGAGTGTCTATAAGGCCTTTTTAAATTTTTAGATAATTAATTTGCAGTTTTAGAAATTAATATGCAAGACAATAAAAGTTCAATCACACAATGCACAAAGATTTGTCTGGTTCCCAACATACATCCCGGGTATGTTTTTACGTCCAATCTCAAGCTCCTCTCCGGGACTTAGATTTTATTACTCCCAGTAATAAATACTACTGCAACAGGTGAAAAAACATTTATAAAGTTTTATTAACAAACTTACAACTATTCTCAGCTAACTATCTTGAATAGCAAACCCTCAACTCCCTGCTCAAGCTTAGTTGTACTTTTTCTTTTTGAATTCAGTTCTATTTTATGATTTGGTCTTGAAACAACAACATCTTTCTCAACTCACAAGTACACTAAAGACTCAGCTAACCTCTCTAAGACTCCCGTCTTGGTCGAAGAATTTCTTGTCTTTCTCACAGGTACATAAAATAAACTAACTCTACCCATTTCCCTTTTACAAAAGATTTCACAAAGATATGCTTCTTTAATAAGCAGATAAAATTCAGTACAAATAAATATAAAATTTTATGTAACTTTTATATTTTGATGTTTCTAAAATAAGCATATAGCGATTAGAGATCAAGTAATTATATAAAAGTTTAATGACCTTTATATATGTGAGATGTGCTTACGCAAATGATTTATATTTATGCTTTCGATTATAAATGTTTATATAACTTTTATACTTACGTAAATATGCTTCTTGATTAAGCGAGATAAATTAATTTAAGTGTATATCACAAATGTTTCTATATAAGCGGATATATAGTTTAATGTAGATTTTAAAGAATTATTTATTCTTTATAATAAAGAATGTGTTTCTATGGGTTAAACAATATAAATTTAATTTTAGATATTATGCAACAAGTATTCTATGAATAAATGAATTTGTGTTCAATACTTGTGATAATAGATATCAAGTATAAAGAATAAATAAATTAAACAATACTTGAAATAACAAATATATTTGTTTAACTCAAAGTGTAACAACCGAAAAAATTGGATTATAATGTAAATTAATTTTATTTGAATATATATTGAATAAAATTATATTATATGTTATTTATAACGAGTAAGCGAGATTAAGGTTATTCTATAACCTAAAAGAGATGTATGATAGTAGTATTCTGGCTTAGTGCTAGAAATAAAGTGTTTGAATTTCCAAGACAAAAATAAAAGTTTTCCGAGAAATTCTCAGAAAAACACTATTCATCCATTTCTGCTCGGGAATTATTTTTAAACTTCTGAGAATTATGTAATGGTAGAATTTTAAGGAAAGATGGATTATCTAATAATAATTCAGTTATGGCAAACACAGTTTTTTGCCTGCGTACTCAAATTCGAGAATGTTAGGGAAAGTGAAGATTTGAATATTTAATGGTTATGTATAATAAGGAAGTTATTATGCGGAAAAGGATATGAGTATAATACAAGGTATTGTACAAGTATATATGAAAGATAATATAACATATAAGATGAATGTTATACGAACTAGAATACGAGAAGAATACGAGAATTATACGATAAGAGCACAAACCATTATTATTGGATTAGTGAAACTTGAATGTGAACTTTGGCAAGCCCAAGTGAAAGATGATTGAGGCCCACTGACAAACTTAATCAAGACCCAAAGATAATTTAATTCAAGCCAAAGGTTAGGCCCAAATTAAATTAAACTTAAGCCCGAACCAAGAACCAAACCCGTGGATAAATCCGTTGGGTCACCAGATGGGTAAAACCCATGGAGGCAACCCATGTGGGCCCCCCATAGTGAGTCATGGCCAACCAAAAGGAGGTGGAGATAGCTTCCTTTGGAAGTTTAGTTTGTGGAGGTGGGAATAGTAAGGAGGTGGGACCATTTGACCCTTTTGCCCCCACTTTGTAATTCTATAAATAAGAGGGAGTTGTCTTCATTTGTTGGTTGTTTGATTTCACGAACACTTAGAGCAATATTATTGAGAGATAAAAGAGAGCTTTTACAAGTGATCAAAGGGAAGAAAGAGTTATCTAAAACTCAAGAACGCCAAAAACGCAAGATGTAAAAATGTTAAACCACTTAGCTTACTTCTCTTTTCTAGTTTGTTTTAGTAGAGAAGTTAAATTGGTGGTGTATGTATCATAGGGAGTAAAAAGGATGGCTATTAGTGGACTTAAACATTAAAAACCATGTTACAAGTGGGATCATAACCAAATAAGCAAGAAATAATGAAGAAAACATGAAGAACTTAACACATGTTGTAGATGGATAAGTTTAAAACCATCGTGTATAGGATTAGATGTTATATGCTTGGTTAGGATGATAGATGTTTGAATAATGGATTGAATCCATTTTGAAAGGAGTAAAAATCTCTAGTAACGAAGTTATGACGAAATTTACGAGATTAGACGACAATCGTCTTTATGTTCATATCTATTCTTCTCTACCTTTGGTTCAGGACCGTATTGTGCTGCAGGCTGGTGTACTTGGTTATTTTCGTGATTGTAGCGCTTATCTCCGATGTCACGGGATCCGGTGTAAACCGCTGCGGCGCCTGATTCCTTTTTGGGTAGCGTTGCGGCGCTTCCCTTAAAACTTTGAAAAAATTTTCAGTTTATTAAGTCAATCATTTTCCGAGCTCGTAACTTGTTCACTATAACTCAGAATTAGTTCATTCAAAAGTCGTTATCTCACATATCTTATATACTTTGATTTCATTCAGACAGAATAAATTTCTGAATCCGTTAATACTAAATTTACTATCTAACTTTTCTATTACGCGTTTGTTAAACGTTCGTGAACGTTCATAGCGAGTTTCTTCGTTTTAAGTCAAAATTCAATCATTCTTGATTCCAAGAATCTTAAATGAAAAGTTCTATGATACGCCATTGAAAACTAAGGTTTCCGAGTTAAAGGTAGACTTTTGACTATCGTTCTGAGAATCTTACGATTTTAAGTTGATTAAAGGTGAATTATGACCTTAATTAAACTTAAAGTAAAATCTTAAATGATGATTAAAACCTTAAGTTCAACAATTAAAAGTTAACAAAAGGTTACAAAAATGTAAACATAAAGTAAGTTTAATAATACGGTAAACCGTACGCACGTTGAATGGATGTTTGAGATTGCTTGAAATGTAATTACTTAAACATTGAATAAGTAAGGTCACTTATAACAATAAAATGTTATAAAGCCGTAATGGACGTTAACTAACCTAACGAATGTTAGTAACTTAAACAAGTGGACATTTAAACTGAGAAGAAGGAGAAGATAGGTTAATGATAAGACCTATGGATTGTATGTGATCTAATGTGACGCCCCCAAATCCGGGTATCTTCCAACCCGACAGATGGTGCTACACGGTACTCATAATTGTACATTCATTCTATTGAAATGACATCAAAATGTGTGTATCAACGACATTCTTATTACATTAATAATATTACATCCCGTTCCCAGGTTCTATAACCCTTACATTCTTTGTTCATCATACTATAATATATATAACTTACTAGTTTATTACAAGGTCAACTAATCGTTCCTCTTCGTCTTGCCTTTATCCTTGTCAGATTCCTTGGTCCGTTCAGTCTTAGCTGCATTCATATGGTTCAAGCAAGAGTGAGCATAACAAGCTCAGCAAGTACAACAATTTCTTTTAAACAATAGGCTTGAAATATAGGAATTGTATATCTTCAATAACTGGATAATAGTTATGAAGTACTATCAATAATTAAAAATAGCATTTCTTTTCCTTCAAAATGTTTTACAATAACAATATTCAGTAAAACATCAATTCTGGCTCAAGACCATGAGCATTTCATAATTTCTTTGAAAAGGACAACTGGACACTAAGTCAAGTAAGTCCAAGCATATATCTTACGAGCACTTACGGGGTGATCAGCCCATAGTACTCTATGTTGATCAACACTACATCCTGTTAAATGTATGTACGTTTAAGTTTTGGCAACCTCGCGTGCCCATCGAATAATCGATGAAAAATACATTTGTTTATTCATACTTAGGCTTACCTTGAATCCGTACCAAAAAATTGGTGTAGGATAGCGTTAGCAATTCTATATTGAAAGACTTGTAAATAAATCAATCAACTCTTCAAGATTAGTCTAGCCGAGATAAAACTGGCATCGACCCTTTAGTAAAACACTTCATGCATCTCATAACATGAATCACAGAAAACTTGGCTAACACGAAGGTTAGACAATCGTTTAAGAAAAACTTGCCTTCATTATCTGCTACAGTAAAAATAACTTTTCCTTTCAGTCTTTACGGTCTCTACAATACATAACCACATAACATACCACATTAGTTCATGAATGAACATACATGGTTCCTAATGAATCTTACCCTTTTTCTCAATGTAATCATATATTAGATTTGTTACTATTGGTTCTGGCTTGCTATTATATTTTACATTATTCTTACCAACTTCTTTCTCTTCTATGTCTTACATAGATTTACTTCATTAATCCAACTCGTTTCGAGTTATTCATCCTTCCTCACGGCTTACTAACATCCTTACGTTATTAATCGAAACTCGATCGTCATTTGTTAAGTACACTTTATTGCATATCGTTTACGTTCACGTATTACTTAACAACTTTTAGTTGTAACTCTTAACGTTATAAGCCTTATCATTATTGAATACGGTTCACGTTCTTTATACTTTATGTTTGTCATTTAACTACTCATTAAACAACATTAAATTCCTAAAGTCATTACTATAACAGTGATTTAGGAAAGGTCTTATCATGTTCATTAAGTAATTACATGACCCATACTTGCATTGCAAACTATTGGATTCATAATCAACTTGGTCAACAAATTTCTATAGCCGGCTTAACACATTACGTTGTTCTTACCTCCAATTAATCTTTCGTCGACCTTCAGTGATAATACTTAAGGTCTTTAACATCTTATAAGGATGTTTCTTCAATTTCTTTAAAGTAAATTAACTTGAATTAATCACTTTACATTCATTTTATACCTATAAGCTTTCATCATGCTATCTTTAGTTTAGAAATTTGTGCATGGCTGGCTTGTTTTCTCTCTCTGCTGCCTTGTATCTTATGAAACATCGATAGTCGAGGTTTTGGGACTGGCTACTTCTGGCGTGAGTCCTTCTTACGCATATATCCGTGAGCTGCGGTCTGAAACTTCGATGAGGTCGTGACCTTTGTGCTTTGTTGCTAGCCATACCAATTAACCTGGGGTTGGTGCAGCCATGCGCCAACTCTGCCTATAGAAAAATTTTACAGACTTTTAATTTTACGAAATTCCCGGACGCATAACTTCTTCATTATAGGTCCGAATTGGCTCGTTCAAAAGCATACGGTTCACAAATTACATACTCTATGAGTTCATGCAAGAATTTTATCTATTTGACTTCGTTTACTCTAAATTCACCTATTGGTTCATTTTTAACGAAAACGATAAACGTTCGTGAACGTTCAACGTTCGTTTCTTCGTTCTAAGTTGGAATTCGATCATTCTCGAGTTTGCAACTCTATAATGCCAAATAAGACTTGTCTCCATTGAAAACTAATGTTTCCAAGCTTAATATCAAAATTCAACTTCCATTCCGAGAATTTCACGAATTCGACGACTATCGTCCAATCGTGTGAATTCCGGCAAAACCTTATTACTAACGATTTGATCATCATTTCAAATGGATTCAATCCATCATATTAACATCTTAACATACATATTACATTAACTTATTTACATGATAAATTATTATTTATTCTTCATTAGTTTATAACTTATAAAAGTATAAACTACTTATGATTTTACTTTACTTGACTTAACATGGTCTAAATCTTTTAACCATCATTCACTCATCTTCTAATCATATAAATTTCATTATTGTAACCATATTACAAGTTCTTCTCTAGTTCATAGTTTATATGATTACGAATAGCGTATTCATGACTTATACGACTTAAGTCTATTAATTAATCATTCTTATCATTACTTAGCATACATGTTCTACCACTACCCACTTCTCTAATAATTGAAGAGAAAGAGATTCATAGCTTAAGTTCTTACCCTTAATAATCACTTGGTTAATCTTTAATCTCCTTCTTGAATTCTCAAAGGCTAACTTGTTTTAGCTTTTGTAGCTTTTTCTCTCTAACCAATAAGCTATAAGTTATTGGATGAAAATCTAACAATTAACAAATGAACTAGCAAGCTTCCTATTTATAGGAAAGTCTAAGTTAGGGTATAATGGTCATAAGACCACTCCACCTCCTTACTAAACCTCCATACTATTCATTACTTAAACCCTAAGTTTACTTGCTCACAAAATAAGTTACTTGGCCATCACAATACTTAGCCATTAAGTTAACTTGTTAATCACATAAAAGCACTTTACTTGCTCACCACACATAAGCACTTTACTTAGCTTTTAAGTTTGCTCGCTCATTACATTAATTACTTGGTCATTACTTAACTTATCCATTGCTTAACCCTTAAGTTTACTTGCTTTACACTTTGGATCGCCCATGGGTTTCCCCATGGGTTTTAATCATCCATTAACCCATTGGTTCTTACTTTGGGCTTTTAACTTAATTAACTTTAACTTATACTTTGGGCATGGATTACAAATCTTTGGGACTTGTTCATTAAATCACTTTGGACCTTAACCTTTAATTCCCATTGGACTTAACATTACAAATATTTGGACTTTAACATTAATTCGTATTGGGCTTATTATTATCCCAATTAGACATTACAATTTCCTACACAATTCTACAAATTCAATACATTTGGCTTAAAGTCTTATAACGTATAATCTACGTATTAATCTCGTATTCCACTTCGTATACTTATTCATATACAACATACCATCATTCATTCATACTCGTATAACACCTCATATTATACTCGTATTCATTACCTCGTACAATACATACGTATTATACGATCAACGCTTTAATTCATTATACATATTACATTTTCTTCTAGGAACTCACTTTCCCTAATCCTTAGGTTTTAAGTCCACAGGCGAAAAACTGCGTTTTCCATAACTGAAATATTATTGGATATTCTATCTCACCTCGATATTCTATCATTACGCATTTCTCGAAAGTTTAAAAATAATTCCCGAGCAGAAATACGTGAATAGTGTTTTTCAAAAAATTTCTCGGAAAACTTTTATTTTCGTCTTGGAAATTGAAACACTTTAATTCTATCACGTAACCAAAATAGTACGACATTTTGACATATCTAGGTCATAGAACGACCTTCAATTAGCTTACTCCCATAACTAATTAATTAAATTCATTTAATCCACATAATCAAATAAAAATTTAATTCTAAAAAATCTGATTTTTTCTGGGGCGTTACATCTAACATGATATATTATATGATTATGTCATGTAGAATCTTTAAAGACTCATAAGGAAAGTGAATTAACACTAGACGACGCTAAAGGAAAGTGTTCTAAACTCTTGTCTATATTTATTTGGACAAGCTTTATTATTCATGTATCATACACATGAATTGATATAACAAAGAAGTCGAAGCCATTTCCTTCAGCTAGACTAGACTTAGAGTATTTTGTGGATTTCGTTATAATCTATCAAAATATTATAGATATTGCTATCTTGTGCCAACTATTTTGGTATGGATTCAAAGAAAGACTGAGTATGAATAAACAAATGTTTTGTCGTAAAGCGACTGGCATGTGAGTTTACCAAAAACTTAAACGTAGATACGTTTAATGTAGTAGTGTTGTACAACATAGAGTACTATAGGCTGATCATCTAGACGTGCTAGTAAGAAATGTCGGACTTACGGACCTAGTGCTGGGTTGTCCTTTTTAAAGAAAGAAAGAATGAAATGCTCAAGGTCTTCGACCAAGCTCAAGGTTTAACTGATGACGTTCATCGTTAATTTTAATGAAAAGAGAAGTGATATTTTGATTTATTTATAGTACTTCATAACTATTGATTCAGTTATAGAAGATATATTCATATGATTCATGTATGTTGCTCGACTATAATTTTTATACTTGAAAAGCTAGTTATGCTCACCCTTGCTTGAACCATATGATTACAGCTAAAAATGAACTGATCGAAGGATTCGGTAAGGACAAAAGAATGACCAAGGCGAACAAATAGTTATCCTTGTAATAGAATAGTATTACTTTTGTATTAATTTGATACTATGACAAGGAACAAATGTAATGTTTACAAAGAACCTGGGAAAGGAATTATTATTATGTAATATATAGTAGACATATTCACTCTATTGATGAATTTCAACTGAATGTATGTGTGAACAGTAGCACCGTGTAGCACCATTTATCGGGTTGGAAGATACCTAGATTTGGGGGAGTCACAAGTTGGTATCAAAGCCATAGGTTATAAAACTTAATGGGGGAAAGAACCTTAGGCCATAACCTTAAGAAGTGTTGAAGAAACTAGTAGTAATTAAACTCACATTGAGTTTTAAGTGGTGAATTGAGGAAATTCATTGCAAGAAGAATTAAAAGATGAAGTTAATCCTAAAATGCATTAAATATGATATGTGTTTATGGTATTCCAATGTTGTGTACTAATTAGGATATTATGTTTTATTGTAGTTGTCAGGAGATAACGTGATGTATAGGGATATACATGTGGTTAGCGAGGAGTCAGTAAACCAGATAGAGATTTTACCGACACCCGTAGCTGAAGTGCCAATAGTGGTGGTGGATGAGTTAGAAGATTCTGAGAATATAGGGTTTACATCCTTTTTCGATCGAATGTTCGAGGAGGAGGTGAAAGTAGTATCGTTTAATACAGTAATGCCTACAGAGGAGATGACACCAGGGGAGTCAATGAAGGCATTGTTCATGACTGTATTGGATATGAATATCCAGTTAGGTAAGGAGGTAAAGGAGCTGAAGGAGGAGGTCCATGACTTCTTGGAGGACAAGAGGGACATGGAAACATTTTGGGAGGTTGAAAACGATGAGAAAGTTTTGGCTAAGGACAAAGTACGAGAGCTAAAAAATGAGGCCTTCGAGCTTAGGGAGGAGCTAAAGGCCAAAAAACAGAAGATTGGTAAGATGTCCTATATTCATAGGAGTTCTCATGAGGATTATTAGAGACAAGTTGCTGAGTATCCTGTGGAGGCAAGGCAGACTCGACAAACGATCAGTTGGGATATGGTAGCCAGTCTTGTCGATGTAGATTATGCAAATGCCATTAGGTAGATGTAATCTAGTTAATAACTAGAATAGGTTTAGATATGTAAATATTGTGTATCTATGTAGTGATGTAAAACCCTCTTTTATATAATCAAAGGTTAGTCTTTTGTAAATCCCAATTTTTGGAAAGTAATTGCGGGAAAGTAATGTAATTAACTAAGGCTATGTAATGGTGAACGATGTAGTATTATACTACAAAGAAGAAAACATATCAATATAAGCACTTTATTGAACATGTTTTGCAATGAGTTCAAGTAATTGTTAAAAATGAATAATGACTAATTAATAAGAAGAAAGTAATAATGAACTGTTATTCATTTTAAAAGAAAGATGCACCCAAGAATAAGACAACAAAATTCGGAAGCTAATCAACCAGAAGAGGGACCGATTAACCAAATACAGGAGTTTGTTAACTTATTAACAGCTGCCTTTAGTAGAAATGGTGTAAATATACATGTTAATCCCGCGGTAGTACGTGCTACTACGTTTAAGGATTTTAAGAGTGTAGGTCCGCCGGAGTTCAAGGGAACTAAGGACCCTATAGAAGCCCAAACATGAGTAAAAGAGATTGAAAATGCATTTGTAATTGCAAATGTCGAAGAGGGGCAAAAGACTTCTTTTGCCACCTATATGTTGAAGGGAGAGGCCAACTTCTGGCGGGAGGTGAACCAGGCTAGGGCTGGAGTGGAGGATGTAACATGGACATGGTTCAAGGAGATATTCTTCGAGAACTATTTCCCCACTAGTATGAAGGGTAGGATGGAGATGAAGTTCTTGGAATTAAAACAAGGGAATATGATTGTTCCCCAATATGCTGCCAAGTTCAATGAACTGGCGAGATTTTCTCCACATCAGGTGGATACAGAGGTGAGAAAGGCGAGGAGATTCGAACAGGGCTTGAAACCATGGATCTATAGCTGGATATCAGTATTTTTAAGTAATTCCTTTGGAACCATTCTGGAGAATGCAATAATTGCAGAGGGTGGTAGCGAGGCTTTAAGCCAATACCACAGGGAAAAGAAGAACAGGAGTAAAGTAGACGGGGGAGTGAAAACTGAGGGAGCCAGCGAGAGTTACAACGGACAAAAGAGGAAGGTTTTTTGTGACGCCCCCAAATTCAGATCACACATACCTCAAATTTGATTGTCACGTTCTAACTCTAATAATAAATCAAAATCTCACACAATGGAATAATAGAATAAATTACATTGTTATAATATAATTATTCTCATCCCAAAGTCTCACAACCGTTACTAATACAATACAACTTAAATTAAACATAGCTTAATATAACATAGTAAATAAGTTCTTCCACAACATAGTAATAGTACATTCCTAATACTATGAAACTAATTACTCTAAAGCCTTCTCTTTACCCTTGTCCTTGCCAGAAGGTTCACCACGTTTTGCCTTAACTGAAAGTTTTAACGAAAGCAAGGATGAACAACAATTTTGCCCAACAAGTAATAAAATAATAAGGGTGTTCAATGTAGTTTTACAGTTCTTAAGGGAATTATAATAATGATAGTTCAAGGATAACAAGAAATATCAATGGTTCTCAACAATAATCTCTACGGATAGAAAGATATCATTAAGATTCAATGCTTAATCAATTCAAGATTTCAAAGTAAAGAATACTGAGCAGTCACTAAGGACTATTAACTTCTCCTAGAATTAATAGTAATAAACTGATAATTCTACAAAACGAGTACAACAGGTGATCAGTCTAAAGTACCCTATGTCATGCTTACATTTAATCATTCTCATGTGCACACGTCGGTTTCCCAACAAATATATAATATCCCTACTAAGAGGGTTGGTCATCTCAGTTATAAGATTCCGCACCAAGTTAATTTGGTTTGGATAGCTTTTGATCTCATACCAATAGTCTAGCCGAATCAATGACTTAGACAACTTTCTTTTAAAGTATATACATGAACAATTATCATTCGATATCAAGGTTCAAAAATAATTTTATTTCTATATTATGAAGTATTAAGTTATGAGATATGAATCATACTTTCAAGGATTTACTTTTACAACCAATAATAGTACAAGCTCAAGTAATGCTCAATAAAGAGTAGGGTTCGAATACTTGCACAATATTTAAGGTTGTGTAAGTTAGGAAACTTGCTCAATATAAGATAGAGTTCGGATACTTGGCTTACACGTAGTTTACCAAAGTAAAACTTAATACCCCTACAATGAATTATAATATCCTATTCATGTATAATCACATTAGTTATACAAGTTCAATATGTACACTTATTATCTTAATTCGCTATGATACACAAGTGTAATTCATCGATACTAACATATATTGCTAGTCTTCTCTTAGTCTCATGATTTCATACGTAAGTCGTCACATAACACAAAAATTAATTTCTAATAAACTATGACATTTAAAGAACATAGCTTGAAATCACATTTTGACTTTAAGATTATAAACACTTATTCATCATAGAATTCCTTCATTAACAGGCTTATTGATACATGTATACTATACTGGACATGTACTACTGATTAAAGTAATAGTATAGGCATGCAAACACCTTCAGATTAACAGTAGAAAACTGATCCTAATGCAGGGTGGCGCGGCCGCACTTGGTTTGTACTAAGGAGTGGCGCGACCGCGCTACTCCTGGTGCAAACCAAGACATGGCTGCTGCTGCAGAAAGCCAATGTACACCCGACTTGCACATATATGAATAATCATGTAAATCACATATGTCAGTGTGTGGTTACTAAGTTTGACCCTACATCATAACATTAACATAAGTCATTATCCATTCTCATTTAATCAAGACTTTAAGTGTTTAATTCACCAATTCTCTTACGTTTAACCATTGTACACATGCTACGTGGTCAATAGATTTCAACTATACATGTTTACATTAGTTAAATAATGTATTTCAATTTATGAAGTTCTACTTCATTCATACTTGTTCTAAACCACATTTAACTAGTTTCATAATGCATATGACTAACTAGGCATTCATGTTAATAATGTTTATATGCATGACACACCTAATCATGATGTCACATACAAGAATACTTGTAACGTAGTTAATGTCAAAACTAGTTTTTAAGGTTTCTTTTTGAAAATCTCATGTTAAACCATCAATTCATGCAAAGCCATTTCACTTACTATACCTCATACTCTCATATATACATGTTAAACCACATAAGCATGCTCACAAGTTTTTAAAGTGTATATAGCTTATCAAGTTTGTATTTGAAACTTTAAGTCTTCATTAGTAAAAACTTATTTAAGTATGCAAGATAAGTCCACATAGTCTAAATCATGCTTTCATGCTCATTTATGCACATACCCAAGTCACTTACATAGGCTAGAAAGATCAGAACTTAAAGGCACAATGTTCATCATGCTTTGTTTATCAAAACTTCAAGTTTTCCTTTAGAAAGTCCTTTAAAGCCAAGTTAGCAAAACTTATTATACACAAAACCAGTTCATGCTTTATGTTATACTCATGCACGCAAATATCTAGATCATTTACACATGCCCACAAAATCAGAATATACATTACTCCAAGTTCATAATTTCTAGTTTTCCAAATCTTGAAGTTTTCTTTGAATGTTCATACTAAAACAAGCTAAGGTAACTTACAATGTTCAAAATAATATCTAACCACATGCTAGGGTAACTCATATGCATAACCTAACTACCATAATATGCTCAGAATAATACAGAACCAACAAAATAGTATCCATGATGGCGTAATTGCGCCATGGCCATGGTAAATATACTATAGAAGTGGTGGTGACAGCGCCACTTGAAAGCGTAACAAAAAATGATGGCTCTACTTCTACAGAAACTCAACATAACCATTGTCAAACCAGTAACCAGACCATCTACAATGCTCCTAAACATGTATACAAGCTCAGATAACACAATGGCATGTTACTCCATACCAATTAACAGAGAATTCAACAATTACTAGAATTTGACAAAACTTTAAAATTAAGAACATAAACAGAAATTATACCTCTTGAAGCTTAATTTTGAACTCCCTCACTTCTCTGATTATACTCCCTCAATGCTCAGCAACTCACACTCTCTAATGCACTTATCAGTGAAAGTTTTAGCAATTGAGAATTAAAGAGTTTGGCTGCCATTTATAGAGAATTGGTTGCCTAGTTTCTAGCTTTGCACCAAGGTTTGATTCAATGGAGAATGGAAGGAAATGTTGGGTATAGAAGAGTTGGCCAACTACCAACCTCGTAGCCATCATCACAACACAATGCTAGGAAGTTGGAGTTTTATGCAATAAAGAAGATAAGCTACTGTTCATGTACTGTGATGGTCACTTAATATGGGACACGACTTTAACTCTTAACACTTAGTTATATAATGCTTAGTTTGGTTCTTTAGACTTCCAAAAATGTAATTTTAATGTGTTAATGCTACTACATAATGATAAGTTAGGGATTATTGATGTACTCACATCATATAATCCATGTACAGTAGTCTAGTCTAATTAATGTTTATAACATGTATGAACTCAATTTAATTGGTCACTAATAATTTAATATCATTTAAAACTTTATTATTCTAATTAGACTCACTCATTGAAATAATTTTTAATTATTTGATATAGTATATCTTTAATGTTCCACAAATATTTATTGTTACATAAGCAACATTTATGTAACTTATAATTTCTTCCACTTTACTATATAGTTTCTATATATAATATAGTTACCACAAGGTGTCACACTACACATTCTTTTTAATGTAGTTACTAAATATTACTACATACCTTGCACACATCAATCAAATGAGAAATATAATTCTAATTATGTAAATTACTTTACTCATTGTTATTCTAATATTCACAATAAAAATTAATTAATAATATAATATTAATTAATTATTCACTTCTCAATTTATCCATTTCTTAATTAAACCATTCAAATTTCCATTCTCATGACACACAAGGCATTTCATAATTCTCAATTCTCATATAAATTCAATTTAAAAAAATTGAATTACTCATCTAACAACATATCAATATTTATATTTGATTAAATATTCATTTTCTTATTATATCAAAATAATATTTATTTCATGAAATTCACGGTTCTTACATCCTCCCCCCTTATAAACATTCTGTCCATGAAATTGGTACAAGATTACACGAATAAATGGGGATAATCACTTCGCATCTTATCTTCTAATTCCCACGTAGCCTCTTCGACGTCGTAGTTTCGCCAAAGTACTTTTATCGAGGATATAATTTTATTCCTTAACGTCTGTTCTTTCCTATCTAATATCTGGACAGGAATTTCTTCATATGCCAAATTCTTTTCTACTTGAATAGGTATGTAAGAAATCATGTGTTTGTAGTTAGGCTTGTACGGATGCAACACAGAGATGTGAAACATGTTATGGATGTGCTCCAACTCGGATAGTAATGCAACTTTGTACACCACTTCACCCACTCGCTTCAGTATCTCGAATGGTCCTATGAACCTTGGACTCAATTTTCCTTTATTGTCGAATCGTATTTTTCCCTTCCAGGGAGATACTTTTAAGAAAATGTGACTTCCGACTTTAAAGTCGCGGTCTTGACGATGCAAGTCTGTATATTTCTTCTGGCGATCTTGTGTAGCTATTAATCTAGCTCTTGTCAATGTCAGCACATCTGCGGTTCGTTGAACTAATTCCGGACTTAGCATCTTTCGCTCTCCGACTTCATCCCAACACAACGGTGTTCTACACTTTCTCCCATAAAGAGCTTCATACGGTGGCATGCCTATACTTGCATGATAACTATTATTGTATGCAAATTCTATTAAGGGTAGGTGATCGTCCCAACTTCCTTTGAAGTCCATCACACAAGTTCTAAGCATGTTCTCTAACCTTTGTATCGTTCACTCACTTTGTCAGTCTGTTTGCGGATGATAAGTAGTACTTAACGTCAGTTGTGTTCCCATCCTTTCTTGCAAGCTTTTCTAGAATTTCGATGTGAAGCGCGGATCTCGGTCAGAGACAATCTATACTGACACTCCATGTCGTGAAATAATTTTCTTTTACGTACAAATTCGCTAATTGATTCAAACTATATCGGATCTTGATCGGTAGAAAATGAGCCGTCTTCATTAGTTGATCTACGATAACCCAAATGGCATCAAAACCTTTCTGCGTGACTGGAAGTCCCACCACAAAATCCATCGTAATGTGCTCCTATTTCCACTCTAGTATTTCTAATGGTTGTAGTAAACCACTCGGCCTCTGGTGCTCAGCTTTAACCCGTTGACAAGTAAGACATCTACTAACGCACTCCGCGATTTCTCGTTTCAAATTGGGCCACCAAAAATGTTGCCTAAATTCTCAGTACATCTTTGTGCCTCCTGGATGAACGGAATACGTCGTGTTGTGTGTCTCGTGCAAAATTTCTTCTCTCAGCTCGGTTACCGCTGGCACCCATACTCTCCCTTCAAATTTCAAAATACCATCTATCCAACTTGAATTTTTCTTCCTCACTCTCTGTGATTCTCTTCTTGATTTTCTTGCACTCTTCATCCTTTTCTTGTGATTCCTTTATTCTGTCCAACAAGGTTGGACGAGCTTCCACTACAAACAATCTTTCTCCAGACTTCTACAGTCCCTTTACTTCTATCTCTAATTTCTATATATCCCTTATTAACTCCTCCTGAGTTGTTAATTGAAATAACTTCTCTCCTCCTTTCCTACTTAGCGCGTGAGCTACTACATTTACCTTCCCTGGTTGATAAAGAATATCACAGTCATAATCCTTGATTAATTCTAACTACCTTCTTTGACGAATGTTCAACTCCTTCTGCGTGAAGATATATTTCAGACTCTTGTAGTCCATATATATCTCACATTTTTATCCATAAAGATAGTGTTTCCAAATCTTTAACGCAAAAACTAGTGCCGCTAACTCCAAGTCATGACTAGGGTATCGTTTTTCGTAATCCTTCAGTTATCGATGCGTACGCAATGACCTTGCCATGCTGCATTAGCACACAGCCAAGTCCTCTGTGCAACGCATCACTATACACCACAAATCCTCCCGTATCATCTGGTAAGGACAATACAGATGCCTCACTTAATCTCTTTTTCAGCTTTTGGAAACTCTCTTCGCACTTGTCCGTCCATATGAACTTCATCGTCTTCTTTGTTAGATTGGTCAACGGGGTTGCTATCTTAGAAAAATCCTGGACAAATCTTCGATAGTACCTAGCTAACCCTAAGAAACTTTTTACTTCAGTTGGCATCTTCGGTTGTTCCCAATTACTCACTGCTTTTACCTTTGCAGGGTCTACGGAAATTCCATCCTTATCCACCATGTGTCCTTAGAGTTGAACCTTCTTCATCCAAAATTCACACTTGGAAAACTTTGCGTACAACTTCTCCTTCCTTAGCGCCTCTAAAACCATCTTCAGATGTTCAGTGTGTTCTTCCTCTGTCTTTGAGTAGATCAGTATATCGTCTATAAAAACTACTACAAATTTATCTAAGAATATCTTGAAGACTCGGTTCATCAAGTCTATAAATGGTGCTAGAGCATTTGTCAATCCGAATGGCATTACCAAAAATTTGAAATGTCCGTAATGAGTTTGGAACGCCGTCTTTGATATGTCCTCCTCCCGCACCTTCAACTGGTGATAACCCATTCGTAGATCTATCTTCAAAAAACACTTTGCTCCCTTCAGTTAATCAAAAAGGTCGTCTATCCTTGGTAATGGATATCTATTCTTAATCGTTACTCTGTTCAATTCTCGATAATGGATACAGAGCCTCATCGATCCATCCTTCTTCTTCACAAATAACATTGGTGCTCCCCAAGGAGACACTCAGTCATATGTAACCCTTATTCAGTAACTCTTGTAATTGCATCATCAATTCCTTCATTTCTACTGGAGCCATACGATATGGGTCTTTCGAAATCGGTGCAGTTCCTGGTGCTAAATCTATTACGAATTCGATTTCTCTGTCTGGCGGAAGACTAGGTAGATCGTCCGGAAACACATCTTGAAATTCTCTCACTACGGGTATATCCTTAATTTCTACTCCCTTTTTCTGGGTATCCACTATATAGGCTAGATAACCTACACATCCTTTCCTTAATAATTTCTTGGCCTGCATCATTGTAAGGCAACATGATTGCTTAAGCGATGAGCTACCATAAAACACCACCTTAGACTTATTCAGAGTCTGAAAGTTTACACTTTTATTCTGACAATCAATTATCGCCACATGGTTATACAACCAATCCATCCCCAATATTACGTCAAACTCTCCTAATCTTATCGGGATCAAGTCTACGCTTAGTTCATAATTTCTAATGTTTGCGCGATAATTTCAGTACATATACTCTACAGGGATTACTTCCTTATTCACAACTTCTATGTTCAAAGGACTTCCTAATCGTTCTCGGGGTAAATTAAGTCGTCTAGCAAATTCCTCAGATACAAAAGAACAAGTGGCACCCGAATTAAATAATACATAGAAATTTATATCATTGATCGGGATGATACCTGACACCACATCGCAGCTACTGCATCCTGGACAGTCATTTTAAACATTTTGACAGTTGGATGGTTGGATGGCGTCGGTCTGCCAATCATCAATTTACCGCTTCCTCCTTGTTGATTGCTTCCTCCGCTACTTCCTTTCTTTGGGTAGTCTTTAATTAGATGGTCTGCCGAACCACATCCGTAACAACCTTTGATCTTCTTCGGCTTTGGGCAGTTGGGCGAAATATGCCCCTCCTGGCCACAGTTGTAGCATACACTGTGCCCTTTCCAACACTCGCCCTGGTGATACCTTCCACACTTTGGGCATCATTCTGCCTTTTCCTTGACTGTTGTGATTTTTGTTGTTGTTGTTGTTATTGTTGTGATTCTCCCACTTCCTCTTTCCTAAATTTCTTCCCCCGCTGCTGCTTCCTCCACGGCTATCTCCTCCCGTGCTCTTACCCTTTTTCTCTTTGTTATACAGACTTAAAGCTTCACTTTCTCCCTCTGCAATAATAGCCTTTTCCAATAATGTTTCAAAAGAATCAATCTGAAGAACCAACACCTTGTTAAACAACTAAGGTTTCAGTTCTTGCTCAAAATGCCTAGCTTTCCTCTCTTCATCTACCACTTGGTGTTCTGAAAAATGGGCTAGCTCATTGAACTTTGCCGCGTATTGCGCCACCATTATATCTCCCTGCTTAAGTTCTAAGAACTTTACCTCCATCCTATGTTTCATGCTCTTCAAGAAGTAATTCTCGAAGAACAGAGTCTTAAATCTCTTCTAAGTTACTATCCCTTCTCCTGCTCTTTGTTGATTCACCTCCCACCAATAGTTTACTTCGCCTCTCATCATGTAGGTTGCAAACGTCGCCTTCTGGTCTTCACCCATACGAGCGATGGTTAAAGCTTTCTCCATTTCTTTAATCCACGTCTGTGCCACGATCAGATCAGTAGTGCCTACGAATTCCAGAGGTCCTACACTCCTAAAATCCTTAAAGTTAGTGACTAGAACTGCTTGGGGATTGGGTGGTACTGGTTCGTTTCTTCTCCTAAGAGATTCCCCTAACAAATCTACTAGCCTTTGTATAGGGTCTACTGGTCCTCTCTCATCATTGACCAACTTTTCTGGTGTAATAATTCTATGTCTGGGCGGCATTTTTCTGCATCACAAGATTTTCATTTTTGTTATCTAATTATATTACTTAAACATTTCTCAAATGAAAAGAATAAAGTTTTATAACGCATTTCTGAAATAAGAACATTTATATTCATATGCCAAATCGTTACATTAAATGATTTTCTCTAGCATACTTCTATAAATGACAACACATATCCCCTAATATTACAAAAGACGGGGACAACACCAACATACTACCCCTCTAACATTTTTCAAAAGCTTGGGGTTTACAACTATCTCACATCTTACACAAAAGATTGAGATTACAACAATAGGTTATACCTCTCATAAATGAAATACTACAACTACTAAGTTTCTACATCTAGAATCAATCTAACATCCTGATGAGTGGGTTTTATACCTACGAATTGGCCTTTAAATTGAGCTTAAATTGTGTTAATTCTTTATTTTTATGTTTCATTTTACTTGTTTAGTGTTGTTTTGTGTTTAGGTGTGGTGGCGTGGTATTTGGACTTAAAAGGGCAAAACTTGGCAAGATCAGGAGCTAAACTTGGACAATAGTAAAAGGCATGCCATTGAAATGGACTTATTACACAATAAAACCCCTTGCCAACGTGAAGGTGCTTAGTTCATTAACGAGAAGACTAGCATTGAGGCGACATTTTGAAGGTAAAACCCCCTTGTATGGAGAATGAGAAAGCTTAGACTCCTATTTCTTTTGAACTATTGTAGAAGCGTGAAGGGGAGAGGTTGGCCTAGCATCGCATGTAATTGGATAGAGAACTTGAACCTTCTTTTGTAATTCACATAGAGATATAGTGAATTAGTTAATTAAGGTGTTTAGCTTAATTCTATCTAATTTGTGGATTTAAGTTAATAAGGTATTAGTGCATCGAGAGATGGCTAGTTCTACTTAAGTGTTCTTGATTAATAAACTGGGATAGTGAATTAAACTGGAATAAAGGGTAATAATCAGAGTGATACTTAGAGTGATGTTGTAAGCGTAATTCTCCAATATTTGTTTGAAATTACAATTTTTAAGTCTGTTAATTGTTTGGTATTCTTAGTATTTTTAATATTTTCAGTTGTTATAGTTATAATTCTTAAATTGGATAGTTTAATAGAATTTGGATTAATAGAAAGCTGGTAATTGTAGGGTTAATTTCATATTTAGTCTCTGTGGGAACGATACTCCACTTATCATTATATTACTTGTTGACCACGTATACTTGCGTGATTGTGCGTAATTAGATTTTACCCAACAAGTTTTTGGCACCGTTGCCGGGGACTAGTATAAATTTTAATATTTTGCAATATCAGTTTAATTAGTCTAGTTTTACTTAACACTCTTTCTTTTGTTTTGTTCTTTCTTTTCAGGTTCTTGATGTGGTTTATGCAAACTCGGTCCAAAAACCCAGACTTGCTTCCTTTTGAGGACGATATCGAGAAATGGTTTCAAAGGCTAAGTAAGTGGATCAGAAACACAAGGGGAAACTTCAACAGTTCTAAGAAAGAAGAAGAAATAATGGCTACCCAAGACCAGAAAGCGTTACGGGATTTTGCTATTCCTAAGGTGACTGAGCTACAGTCAAGGATCACCAGGCCGGTGATTGCTGCAAATACATTTGAAATCAAGCCTGGGACTATTCAGATGATCCAAAACTCGGTTTAGTTTGGGGGACTTGCAAACAACGATCCGAATGAACATTTGGTCAGATTTTTGGAGATATGTGACACCTTCAGGTATAATGGGGTATCGGATGACGCAGTAAGACTTCGCTTGTTCCCATTCACATTACGGGACAAGGCAAAAAGTTGGTTACATTCTCTACCGCCAAGATCAATAACTACATGGGAAGACCTCGCTAAAAAATTCCTAGCAAAATTTTTCCCACTAGAAAAGACTGCAAAAATGAGAAATGAGATTACCATGTTTGATCAGCAGCATAAGGAATCATTGTATGAGGCATGGGAGAGGTACAAGGAATTGCTTAGGAAGTGCCCACATCACAGATTACCTAAATGGCTACAGATGAACACATTCTACAACGGGTTGAATGGGAATCTCAGGACAAGTATAAATGCAGCTTCGGGTGGAGCGTTTATGGCCAAGAGTTACGAGGAGGCGTATGAGTTGATAGAGACAATGACGGCTAACAACTACCAGTGGCCCATGACAAGAATGACACAACCTAAGGTAGCTGGAGTGTTAGAGGTAGATGGGGTGACGACATTAGCAGCACAAATTTCAGCGCTAACAAAGAAGGTGGATGCTTTGTCGGGTGTACAAACTCAGCAGATTGTAGTTATTTGTGAATTATGCACCGACGAACATCCTATGGAACAATGAGAAATCAACCCAGCGTCAGTACAATTTGTGGATAGCTACAACTGGATTCCACAAAACATATATCAGAATACATACAATCTGGGGAATAGGAATCACCCTAATTTTTTGTGGAGTAATAATCAGAATCAGCAAGCTCCATGACCATCTTATCCCCCAGGATTTCAGAATCAACATCAACAAATAGCTCAGCATCAAGTGAGAAAATAGATTTAGAAGAGTTGTTGTCGAAATATATAATGAGAAATGAGGCCACTATGAAATCACAAGCAGTAGCCATCAAGAACTTAGAAAATTAGATGGGACAGCTGGCTTTTGCATTGAATAATAGGAATCAAGGAACTCTGTGACGCCCCCAAAACAGGTATACATCACCCATCTTGGGTCGCCAAATACATGGTACAAAAAATCAAATACAAACTTAATTATACAACCGTCGTGCAAAATACGACAAAACATAGTTGAGAGTTTAAACACGAATATTGCTTTCTAGACAATATCCACACTCAATGGAGTCCTCATTACAATTCTTATCACACTTTTTATAAAAATAGTGAGGACTACTATAGCCACCATCTCAGACCATCATTCCATTCCCCGACCAGTCCCAACTATATTCTCATTTCCTGAAGAGAACAGTGAAAGAAAAGGGTGAGCTCAACTAGCCCAGTAAGAAATATTATGACTAAGATAATGCAGAATAAATTATCCTTAGCCTTCAACAGTATAACAATTGATAGAATACAATAGACAACAAGTTTTAGATCAACAACTGCAGCAGAACAAGCAATCCATTAGAAGAGTCAAGTAGAGCATGATATCTACTATCTTCTATGATTTAAAAGTTTATCATCAATTTTATCCCTGTAATACCCATTAACAGTTCTTTATTATACCCAAGATAAAGAGAACTTTTATCACTTATCTTCACCTGAACCACCAAATATTTTAGTTAAATTCACAATTCATGTTTATAATAATGTGAATCAACAGTTCCTCCTTACCACAAAGGCTTAATAGAACGTTTACTCAATATCCTTACCCCAAAGGCTAAAGATATTCAAATGTAATAACACTGATCATACCAATCAATTGTCTATCTTTGCACTACATGCCAAAGATATTCAACTATAAAACCAATGATCACGACCATACCAATCAATTATCTGTCAATGCTCTACGGCCAAAGACATACAACTGTTAACTAATGGTCATGATCCTGCTAATCACATTATCGAATTATCCATGCACTTCGGGCCAAGGATATTCGTTAGTATCACCAGTGGTCATGATCATGTCATACACCTGTCCATCTTTGCACTACGGACCAAAGCTATCAATCAACAGTTCATCTTTGCGCGTAAGCCAAAGATATACAATTGTAAAATCAATAACCAAAAGTCCATCTTTACACGTAAGCCAAAGATATATAACTATAAAACCAATAATCAACAGTCCATCTATGCACGTAAGCCAAAGATGACTTTCGTCACAATATAATCATGAGGATGATGACAATGATATAAGCATTAATCAAACGAAATCAAGGATAAATATTAAAGACTTTAAATTTATCCAGAGTTTAATAATATCCAAATTGTCAACATGATACTGCTCTATGGAGTAAAATTTTAGAATAATATTCATGTACCAAAAATAATTTGGACAGAAAAGAAATATATTTTTTGGATAAATAGTACCCCGCAATAGTACCCTATGAATAGTACTTCGGGAATAGTACCTCGTGAATAGTACCCCCAAGATGAAAAGTACCCCAAATACCCGAGTGAATAATATTCGGGTGAATAGTAATTTGGGTGAATAGTAACTCGTGAATAGTACTCAAAAATAACGAAAAGTGCCCCGAATACCCGAGTGAATAATACTAGAGTGAATAGTAGCGGGTGAATAATAATCACGTGAATAGTAACTCGTAAAAAAAATACCAAAGAAAATGATATTCCATAGCGAGTACAAAAGAAATGATATCTTATCTGAGTATAATAGAATAAAAACGAAAGCTATGAAATGGATTTTCACCCGCCATGCGAAGAAATCACGTCAAACGAGATCATTTCAACAATTTAATAAAGAATGAATACGAAGGATCATTCACCATGCATCTGATAATCCACATAGACAAGTTATTCCAACAGAATAATAAAGAATGGAATAATGAGAAGAATTCACCGGGCATGCGATAGACCGCATTGCAGAACAAGTTATTCCAACGTAATAATAAATAATGGCACGAGTTATGCGTAATCATGCACAAGCGAGGATATTCCAAATGAATAATAAAGAATGGAACCGGGTCATGCGTAATCCGCAGACAAACATGATATTCTATCGAATAATAAAGAATGGAATAACAACGAGAATTCACGGGCATGCGATAGGAGCCGCGCATGCATGAGTTATTCCAACAGAATAATAAAGAATGGAACGAAGGTCATGCGTAATCCGCTTGCAGACGAGGATATTCCAACAAAATAATAAAGAATAGAATAACAACGAATTCACGAAGTGCAAGCGATAGGCCGCATGACGAGGTTATTCAACAGAATTATAAAGAATGGAATAATGTAAGAATTTCACCATGTATGCGGTACTTCACATGTATGAGTTATTCCAACATAATAATAAAGAATGGAATAACAACCCTTACGAGTATTGAAAGAAAATAACTCTATTCATGAATACGAAAGAATAATACCCTTACCTCAAAAGAAGACTGGATACTGGAATAGTGAGGTAGCAGACTTCCCTTCTTCTTTCTCTCTATAATTTCTCTCTATAATAATTGCTCTATAGCTTTAATGAATTGGTGAGAAATGAAGGAAGAATGAGTTTCTATTTATAGGAAAATATTGTTTTAATAATTGCACGTTTTGGGGCTCAAAATATTAGAGTATAATACCTTCATCTTTTCCTTCATTTTTAATTTAGTCCTGCAAGTATTATCAAACTTGCACCATCTCCCCTAATAGTAAATCATGTGAATCAATAGTAAATCATGTGATTCAATAATTGCAGACATGTGAAATTACGAATTACAGTATAGTACCTCCATCTATACCTCCATTTTTAACTTAGTCATGCAAGTATTATCAATCTTGCACCAACTCCCTTAATAGTAAATCATGTGAATCAATAGTATACACATGTGAACACATAGTTATAAGCATATGAATTAATAACAATTAATTGCTCATTTATCTTATCTGGTTAATTACCCGATTGGTCAATATAACCTCCAGACATCAATTATTATCGAAATAAATGTCGATTTTCACTAACACTAATAATTCACACACTGGAATTATCAATTTCATCTTTAATCAACACGAACTTATTTATCATTAATATTATAACTCACAATATTTAACAACGAAGTGTCGTTCCCGGGGAAAGGGGCTTTCCGATAAGGATTTCTCCCTATTGGCGCGCAATTACATTATCTAACCTCTCCTTAACAGAACTTCTAGACATTGTAAATATTGAAAATAATAATATGAATAACTTTGTCGTCTCAATTATTGATTTAATAATATAACAAATTATACAGATGATACTGTGACAATAATTGAATCAATAATATGAGAGATATGATGCAGCAATTACTGTAACAATAATTGAGTATAACTGAGTGATTTCTCACGTAAGCATCAATAATCAATATCGTGTGCTACTATGCAACCACGCGTATTACTGCACTTTTACTACCAGGTAGTTCAACAGTTTTAACGGTAACACTTTCGCCGTTCATAAAATGATAATTCTGTCATTTTTTAACTACGACAATACTTTCTTTGTGGGGGTCCACCAATGATTGTACCATCGTACGAATATTCCCTGACAAAAAGAATATTCCCCGACCAAAGGAATATTTTATAACAACTTGCATACTTTGCAAAATTTATAAATACTACCCACAACTATAACATTATATCAAATCCACACCATAATATTAAAAAAAATATTTTGAGAAATTTAAATCTTTATTCATAAAATTTGGGGTTTCACAAACTCTATCCAATGATACAGAGAAAATTCCAAAGAGGAGTTATGAGCAATGTCAAGCGATTATGTTAAGGAGTGGAAACCATCTTGAGGGGCAGAAAAGAGAAAATTTGGCTGCAAAAGATGATGACAAATGTGAGACCCCGAGTTTTATGAAATGAAAGTATTTAATTTTCTTACAGTTATTATTCTATTTAGTAAATGGTTAAATTGATAAAAGGTTAAAGTAAGGGTGATATTTGAAAATTTTGCAAAGTAAGCAAGTTGATATAAAATATTCGTTGTGTCGGGATATATTCGATTGGTCGAGGAATATTCATTTTAACAGGAAATATTCGTACAACGGCACAATCATGGGTGGACCCCACAACAGAGGTATTGTCGTAGTTAGAAAATGACAGAAATATGTTTTTATAAAAATAACAGCGAAAGTTTTACCGTTAAACCGTTGAGATACCTGGTGGTAAAAATATAGTAATACGTCTGGTTGCATAGTAGCACACGGTGTTGATTATTGATGCTTACGTAAGAAGCCACTTAGTTTGCTAAATTATTGCTACAGTAATTGCTGTATAGTATGTCACGTTATTTGATTCAATTATTGTCACAATATCATCTTCATAATATTTTATATTATTAAATCAATAATTGAGACAACAAAGTTATTCATATTATTATTTGCAATATTGAAAATGTCTAGAAGTTCTATCAAGGAGAGGTTTGGTCACCTAATTGCGTGCCAATAAGGAGAAATCCTTATCGGAAAGCCCCCTCTTTCCTGAAAATGATCTGGTTGTTAAATATTGTGGGTTATAATATTAATGATGAATAATTGTTGAAGTATTAAGAATGTGTTTATTGAATATAAGTGAATTACAAAAGTTAGAGGGGAATAATGCAAACTTGGAAAACTTTAGAGGTACTAAAACATAATAAGTTAAATCAATCTGGACCATTGGTGGTGGTTTTAATAGTAAACCAATCTGGACCATTTATGGTGGTTTTAATAGTTAATCAATCTGGACCATTGATGGTGGTTTTAATAGTAAATCAATCTGTACCATTGATGGTGGTTTTAATAGTAAATCAATCTAGACCGTCGGTGGTGGTTTTAATAGTAAATTAATCTGGACCGTTGGTGGTGGTTTTAATAGTAAATCAATCTGGACCTTCGGTGGTGGTTTTAATAGTAAATTAATCTTGACCATCGGTGGTGGTTTTAATAGTAAATTAATCTGGACCGTTAATGGTGGTTTTAAAAGTAAATCAATCTGGACAGTCGATGGTGGTTTTAAAAGTATCAATTTGGACCGTCAGTGGTGGTTTTAAAAGTAAATTAATCTGGACCGTCGGTTGTGGTTTTAATAGTAATCAATCTGGACCATCCGTTCTAATAGTAAATTAATCTGGACCGTTCATGAATTAGTTACTATTTAGTCCATTCTCCTATAAATAGAAGCTTAATTCTTCTTTCATTCTCACCAATTCACTGAGATTTACAAGAGAAGCTATAGAGAGAGAAACTATAGAGAGAAAGAAGAAGAGTATTTTGCTACTTCACTATTGCAGTATCCGGTCTTCTACTAAGGTAAGAGACGTTATTTCTTTTATATTCATAAGGGATATTATTTGTTATATTCGTAAGAGGTATTATTTCTTTCGTATTCATAAGGAATACTATTTTTTGTATTCATCCTTTAGTATGTCGGAATAACCTGTCTACGCGGATTACGTACCGTATGACAGATTAAAATCCATTTGCAGTTTCGTATATTATTTCTTTTCATATTCTTAAATCTAAACTTACTATGGTAAGTATTTCTTTTATAATCCTTGAAATTAATGGAATATCCTTGAGTTTTGCGCTTCATCCAGTATTGTTTTATTGGAATATTGATCTAAACTTTTTTATTAAATATCAATATTTTCACCCGGGGTACTATTCACGGGTTACTATTCACCCAGTTACTATTCACTATAATATTATTCACTCGGGTATTCGGGGCACTTTTCATGCCGAGTTACTATTTACGAGTTACTATTCACAGGTTACTATTCACCCGATTACTATTCACTCTAGTATTATTCACTTGAGTATTTGGGGCACTTTTCATGTCGGGGTACTATTCACGAGTTACTATTCACCAAATTACTATTCACTCTAGTATTATTCACTCAGGTATTTGGGACACTTTTCATGCTGGGGTACTATTCACGGGGTACTATTCCCGAAGTACTATTCACAGGGTACTATTCACGGGGTACTATTCACCGAAAAATTTATTTCTTTTCTGTACAAATTATTTTTGATACATAGATATTATTCTTGAGTTTTACTCCACAACGCAGTAATGTGTTGATAATTTGGACATTTTTAAATTCTGGATAAATTAAATTGTTAAAGTCTTTAATATTTATCCTTAATCTCGTTTGATTGAATTCTTATATCATTGTCATCATCCTCATGCTTATATTGTGATGAAAGTCATCTTTGGCTTACGTGCATAGATGGACTGTTAATTGGTATGATTATGACCAGGGATCATTCGGTATAATCATGACCCGTAATGTTATAAATGATGTGGTAAAAGTCCTCATTGGCCGTAGTGCTTTGATGGACAGTTGTTGGTATGATTATGACCAGGAATTATTCGGTATAATCATGACCATTGGTGAAAACACGAATATCCTTGGCCCATAGTGCATGGATAATTTGTGGTCGTGATACTAATGAATATCCTTAGCCGTAGTGCAAGGATGATTCAATGATGTGGATTATTTATTAAGCTGAGTCTCATCGATAAAATATTGATAATATACTTTTAATTCGTAAAAGATAGTAGATATCATGCTCTACTTGACTCTTCTAAAAATACAGTTGCATGTCTTTGGCCTGTAGTGCAAAGATGAACTATTAATGAATATCTTTGGCCCGTAGTGCAAAGATGAATTTATTAATATAATTATGAACATGAACTGTGATTTGGTATAACTATGATCTTTGATGTTTCAGGTAAAGACAGGTGATGAAAATTATCTTTGTCTTGGGTGCGAAGAGAAATTTAGAACCATAATTATGATTATGAATTATTCATATGATTGTGGACAGGAACTATTGATTGATGTTACAGGGATAAAACATTGTTGGTGGGATTTTAACATGGAGAAGATAATAGACTTTATAGTTTATTTGACTCTTCTAATGGATTGCTCGTTCCGCTGCAACTATGGTTGAAAAGTTTTATCATCTACCATATGTTCTAAATCTCTGATTTATTACTAATGAAGGCTATTGATAATTTAATTATCTTTAGTCATGATATTCTTTACTGGGTTAGTTGTGCTCACCCTTTTGCTTCACAATTCCTTTCAGGTAATAAGAGTGTAGCTGAGTCGAGCGGGGATAACAGGGGAATAATGTGATGGTCCGAGACTGTCGAAGTTTCTCAATACATTATAAAACGGCATGACATACAATATATAATTGTATTGAGGACCTAAGATGTGTGTGTCATATTGTATACGTCACTTAATAATTGATTTTGGTGAACAACAATAGGGTGACTTTGAAAGCATCAAAAGTGCACCTCATTAGAATGAACAGGATAGTAATCTTCTCGTTCTTCTTTGGGATTATGAAATATCTGCTGCTGTATTTTATATGGAATTGTAATAATTTGAGTTTGGATACTGTCTACGAGACAATATTATATTAAAACTCACAGCTTATATGTTGTCATATTTTGCACGACAGTTCAACAGTTGTATAAATGAAGTTTGTATTTGATTTTTATAATGTGATATCTGGAGACTCAGAATGGGTCGTGTGAACCTATTTTGGGGGCGTCACAACAAAGAAGGTGAAAACAAAGTGGTTGAGGACAAACAAGGGGAAGAAAAACAAGTGGATAAGAGCAAGACAGATAATGAACCGGTTATGTATCCTCCACCACCATTTCAGCAAAGAATTCAGAAATAGAAATTAGATAAGCAATTCACCAAATTTTTGGAAGTTTTCAAGAAACTTCAAATAAATATTCCATTCACAGAAGCCCTAGAGTAGATGCCTAGTTATGCCAAATTTATGAAGGGTATTTTGTCTAGGAAGAAAAGGTTAGAAGATTATGAAACTGTGGCATTGACTGAAGAATGCAGTGCAATACTGCAGTAAAAGCTCCCTCCTAAATTGAAAGATCCGGGAAGCTTCACAATTCGTTGCGCGATTGGCAATCAAGATGTGGGGAGAGCTCTATGTGATTTAGGAGAAAGTATAAATCTCATGCCACTATCCATTTACCGAAAGCTGGGGTTAAAGGAGGCAAAGCCAACAAACATCAGCCTACAACTTGCAGATAGATCCATTACATATCCACTGGGGATAGTAGAAGATGTGTTGGTAAAAGTTGACTCATTAATTTTTCTAGCTGATTTCGTGGTCCTAGATTATGAAGAAGATAAGAATATCCCTATCATATTGGAATGACCATTCCTAGTAACTGGACGGACATTAATTGATGTGCCTAATGGAGAATTGATCATAAAAGTGTTCGATCAGGTAGTATAGTGAAAGTATTCAAGGAAATTCCAATTCCTACTGATGAGGAGGAAAGGGATGTGAACAAGGTGTCTACACATGTAAAGTACAAAGATTGTAAAGAGGTTGGCGGTCTAAAAGCTTTGATCGAGGATATAAAGTCAAATTCAATCGGAGAAACGCAGTTGATCGGACATGCAATACAACGATGTTGGTTATGTGTTATAAACAAAAAGCATGCCACGAATAGCCCAACCGATCCAGGATAACAAAGGGAGTAGTTAGGCTGAAAGACTTATAATCAAGTGCTAATTGGGAAGCAACCCAATTTTACTTTTTTTTTAGTATTTTTGAGCATGCTAATTAATTTGTAGTTTAGAGTACAAGTAAGTATTGATTTAGTTTATTTTAATTTATTATGTAGTAAGTGATTCATGAAGTTAAGTGAATTAAACCTTTAATGTTCAATTTTTGTGTTGTTATCTTAAGATTATCATTTTTTGGTGTTTCAGGTACTTACAAAGCTCATGGATAAGTGTTGCAGGCAAAGAAGAAGAAAAAAATCATGTGAAACTATAGAATCACCCCCCGTCGGGGTTGGGGTCTTGAACTAGAAGCAGTGTACTACCCCACCGAGGTGGGCCTCCAAAGCTTATAAATCCCAGCCAGGGCGGGGGTACGGGATTTTAATATGCAAATTCGGTAGTTAGAGCGCATTCAGACCATCTTCAACACTTCCTTTTACTTGAAACATAACTGAAACCCCACTTCTCCACTTCTCCACTACATTAACCTATGAATTAGTCACCAACACACCACTTCTCCACTACATTAACTCACAACAATAACTACACTACTTCCTCTCTATAAATCCAAGCCCTAACCACCTCAATTTCATCACATTCCATATAATTTCAACCATAATAGAGCTTGGATTCCTCTAGTTCGAGTTTCAACAAGAAGGAGAGTACTTTAATTGGCTTCAACCATTCCATCAATTTCACCATTGAAGGAGAAATCAGTGGAATCAACGACGGTAATTTTCTGTAATACTAATTCTTCTAAGTTATTCAACATCATTGGGTTACAGTGATCAAATTTGGGTATTATAAGTGGGGCAAACCAAGTGTTCGACGATTTTCTTGAGTGATGTTTGGGGAAAATTTGGCTAATTTCATTCATCCGAGTACCATGGCACGAAAACCAGCATCAAAGAGACAACGAGGTGAGAGTTCAAGGTCCACACCACCAACCCAAGCTTTTGATAGAAGAAAATTCATATGTACCGCCGTGGTTGATCGCTATGACTACCTAGTGACGAAGGCACTAACCCCGGGGCGAGGCTTGGCACCTGAACACATCGACGATGAAATGATGCAACAAATCTAAGAAAAAGGATGGAATAGGTTCACAGAAGAGCCAGAGCCTGCATTTGTCAATGTGGTAAAAGAGTTCTATGCCAACGTGGAGGATAAGGCCCCATTCACAACATTTGTGAGGGGCAAGAAAGTTCTTGTCAGTACTGATGCCATTAATGCATACTACCAATTACGAGTTCCTAGAGAGTGCCAGTATGCCTACTTGCGTGACCATGATCCCGACTATGAGGCCATTTTAACTGAAATTAAAAAGCCGGGTACCACATGGGTTAAAGGCCGAAAAGGGGGCACTATCTTCCACAGTAAGGATCTCAGCCGGTATGGAAAGATATGGTACGCGTTCATGTGCGCCAAGCTATTCCCATCCACACACTTGACAGAGGTGACCAAGGAGAAGATATTCCTCTTATATGCCATCGTCCAAGGCTTTCTCATCCACGTGGGTGCTATTATTAGTTTTTCTATCCAAAGATGCCTGCGAGGACCATTTTCTGGCGGCTTGCCACACCCATCTCTCATTTGTGGGTTGTGTGGGCAGGCGAGAGTTAGATGGTTCGATGATGAAACCATCTAGATGCCACTTTAAACTTTAGACATGTGAATGATTGTGCGGTATTCGATGTGGCTCGGGGGTGAGTCGCACCCATGAGGAGTCGGGTTTATATTTCCACCAGCCTCGGAGGATGAGGCTGATGCTGAGGAGACCTTGGATGACGACGAGTTCCAGGTGGATGAGACGATGGGAGAGCAAGGAACTGAGGGGATGCAGCAAATCGGTGATACATTTAGCCCTCAATTGTAGAGCCTCCAGAGATAAGTGGATGAGTACAACAAAGATGCCAGAAGACAAATACGGAGACTCGCGGCCAGGCAGGACCATATGTTTGAGGCCATGAATATGTCCTTTGCCTCTTTGAATGCGAAGCTTCAGAGTTTCAACCCCACCGCTCAGTTCTTATACCAGCAGCCTGCCCCGATGCCATGGTTCCCACACTCTGATTTAGATGATGAGCAGCCACCACCACCTCAAGATTAGGAGATTACAGGGAAGTCCTCGTTTACTTAATGCTATATCTTTACAATGAGGACATTGTAATTGTTAAAGTTTGGGGGAGTTAGTTTTTATGTTTTACGTTTAATTTTAGTAGTTAGATTTCCATATGTTGTTTCATGTTTAGTTTTAGGTTCATGTAGTGTAATAGTTGCATAGTAGTATAGGATCGTAATTAGTTTTTATTATTTTTTAATCATGTTATGTTATGTTTACCACATATAAAATTTTTTTTAGTTAAGTATTGTGTTATATTCCATAAGTTCAGCGAATTGAGATAGTTCAGTTTATTTTGGCCAATGATGAGATTGGGATTAAGTAGACAAGTACAGTACCGACTATTAGAACTTTGATGTAATTTTCTATTATGAATTGGATCTTTTGCCTGTTTGAAATTGGTATAATAAGGCTAGCACGTTAATAACACCTATATAGACTGATTTAGTTTAAATTGATATATAAGGGACCTCTAAAGGATAATGGTAGTTTAAATGAAAGAATGACAATGATAGGTAGTGAAGGCAAAAAATTAGGCAAAAACCTAAGTTTGGGGGAAAAAGTGGGGTATATAAGCTTAATATCTAAAAAAATATAAAAAAATAATAATAAACACCGTGGTATGCTTATCTAGTTTTGTGGCCTTTGTTACTTGATTAAGTAAACCCAAGGGAATTGTCTTTACACCTAGTGCCCTAAGGTCTTAATGGTCTGGGAGTCGTTGATTGAAAGCTCGTTAAGGTAGCACTGAAAAGCCTAAGAAAATAAGACATTGCATAGCCATGTGTATATATATAAAAAAATGAATAAAACGAAAAATAAGATAAAAAAGCTCCCGTAATTGAACAAGAAAGTTTAAGTACCCTATTTGGACCCTTAATATTGGTAATTATTTTATTTTAGTTGGATCTCGTCTGTTTTTAAAATTCTTGGGTTTACACTTTATGATGCCTTCTAAGAGACTTGTTATGTATTAAATTTGAATTTGCATCAGTTAGCATGGATGTTGAGCAGACACACACTATACCCGTAATAAAAATTTAAGATTTGATGAATGATATGAATTATTGATTAGTTTTGATATAAAGTATTGTTGTGTTTGCTTGATTTCTCTGAGGCCGGTTGAATAAATTTGATTCTATAATTATTGTTGGGTTCGTAGGCATATAGATTAGTTGCATTACATTCTATTACATTGCATTGTATAGCATTTTTGTTTTGTTTTGTGTTCGAGGACTAACACACGTTTAAGTTTGTGGGAGTTTGATGAGTGGATTTTATACCTACGAATCGACCTCTAATTCGAGCTTAAACTGTGTTAATTCTTTATTTTTATGTTTCGTTTTACTTGTTTAGTGTTGTTTTGTGTTTAGGTGTGGTGGTGTGGCATTTGGACTTAAAAGGCAAAACTTGTCAAGATCAGGAGCTAAACTTGGACAATAGCAGAAGGTACCCCCGCTGGGGCAGACCTTGTACATGTAAAACCCCCGCTGGGGCGGAGGGTGCTTAGCCAAAGATAGAAGACATGCTTGATGGGGCGGACTATTAAGGACAAAAACCCCCTTCGAGGCTGGGGTACGGGGAAAAAGCCAGAGTCCTGGTTCAGTTGGAATGCTGCAGTGACATGAAGGCTAGTGGTTTGCTTGGTCTAGAACTATGATTGACATCAAATTAACTCAGAATACGTGTCTTAGGATTATAATTAACAACAAAACAAGGGAGAAGAATCATATAATCAATTAACACCTTTGAAGATAATTTTTTGAGCAAGAACATTGGAGGAAGATTTTGAAGGAGAATTCACGATAGTTAAATTGATATTGAACAGGAAGTAGTGTACTACCCCGCTGGGGTAGACTTATTACAAGATAAAACCCCGTAGGAAATGAAGGTATTAGTTCATTAATGAAGACTAGCCCCTTTGGGCGGGATTTTGAAACCTGACCCAACTACTGGGAAGGGAACGGAAAGCTTAAACTCCTATTTCTTTTGAACTATTGTAGAAGCGTAAAGGGGAGAGGTTGGCTTGGTCTGGAATTGTGATTAACATCAAATTAAGTCAGAATACGTGTCTTAGGCTGATAATTAACAAGAGACAAGAAGGGAGAAGCATCATATAATCAATTAACAATCTTTGAAGACAATTTTTTGAGCAAGAGCATTGGAGGAAGAATTTGAAAGAGAATTCATGAAAATTACAGATTGAGGCTAGAGAGAAGGGTGGTTCTGGATTCATTCTTTTTCTTTAGTTCAATATTTGTAATTGGGATGATGTTTACTTTAATTAATTAAGTTTTTATTTCATCTATGATGAGCTAATTTACTTTTTAGGCTTGTGCTAGATCTTTATGGTGGAACAATGATTATGTAGCGTTGATTTTCAGTTTAATAATCTATCCTTCAGTTTATCTATATTGATTTGTGCTTGAATCTATGAATTGCTTGATCACCAATTCTATGTGGACTTGTATAGATTCGAGAGAGGAAATATGAGTCTAGACTTAGTCAGTATAGCACGTGTTCTTGAATTATGTATTTGAATGGAATCTTGATTAATGTTAGGATAGAGATATGCCTAGCATCGCATGTAATTGGATAAAGAACTTGAACTTAAACCTTCTTTGATTGTAATTCACATAGAGATATAGTGAATTAGTTAATGAAGGTGTTTATCTTAATTCTATCTAATTTGTGGATTTAAGTTAATAAGGTATTAGTGCATCGAGAGATGGCTAGTTCTACTTGAGTGTTCTTGATTAATAAACTAGGATAGTGAATTAAACTGGAATAAAGGTTAATAATTAGAGTGAAGTTGTAAGCCTAATTCTCCAATATTTGTTTGAAATTACAATTTTTAAGTATGTTGATTGTTAGGTATTCTTAGTATTTTTAATATTTTCAGTTGTTATAGTTATAATTCTTAAATTTGATAGTTTAATAGAATTTGGATTAATAGAAAGCTGATAATTGTAGGGTTAATTTCATATTTAGTCTTTAACTCAAACTTATCATTATATTACTTATTGACCACGTGTACTTGCGTGAGTGTGCGTAATTAGATTTTACCCAATAAGTTTTTGGCGCCGTTGCCGGGGACTAGTATAAATTTTAATATTTTGCAATATCAGTTTAATTAGTCCAGTTTTACTTGAACACTTTTTCTTTTGTTTTATTCTTTCTTTTTCAAGTTCTTGGAGTGGTTTATGCAAACTCGGTCCAAAAACCCAGACTTGCTTCCTTTTATGGACGATATCGAGAAACTGTTTCAAAGGCTAAGTAAGTGGATCAGAGACACAAGGGGAAACTTTGAGAGTTCTGAGAAAGAAGAAGAAATAATGGCTGCCGAAGACCAGAAAGCGTTATGGGATTTTGCTACTCCTAAGGTGACTGAGCTACAGTCAAGTATCACCAGGCCGGTGATTGCTGTAAATACATTTGAAATCAAGCCTGGGACTATTCAAATGATCCAAAACTCGGTTCGGTTTGGGGGACTTGCAAACGATGATCCAAATGAGCATTTGGTCAGCTTTTTGGATATATGTGATACCTTCATATATAATAGGGTGTCGGATGATGCAGTAAGATTTCGCTTGTTCTCATTCACACTGCAGGAGAAGGCGAAAAGTTGGTTACATTCTCTACCGCCAGGATCAATAACTACATGGGAAGACCTCGCTCAAAAAATTCTTAGCAAAATTTTTCCCACCAGGAAAAATTGCGAAAATGAGAAACGAGATTACCATGTTTAAACAGCAGCATGGGGAATCATTGTATAAGGCACGAGAGAGGTACAAGGAATTGGTTAAGAAGTGCCCACATAATGGATTACCTAAATGGTTGCAGATGAACACATTCTACAATGGGTTGATTGGGAATCTTAGGACCAGTATAGACGCAGCTTCGGGTGGAGCATTTCTGACCAAGAGTTATGAGGAGGCGTATGAGTTGATAGAGACAATGGTGGCTAACAACTACCAGTGGCCCATGGCAAGAATGATACAACATAAGGTAGCTAGAGTGTTAGAGGTAGATGGAGTGATGGCGTTAGCAGCACAGATATCAGCGTTATCAAAGAAGGTGGATGCTTTGTCAGGTGCACAAACTCAACAGATTTCGGTTATATATGAATTGTGTGCGGGGGAACATCCTACGGAATAATGTGCTATTAACCCAGCTTCAGTACAATTTATGGGTAGTTACAATAGGATCACACAAAACATGTATCAGAATGCATATAATCATGGGAATAGGAATCACCCTAATTTTTCATGGAGTAACAACCAGAATTATCACGCTCCACGACCATCTTATCCCCCAGGATTCCAAAATCAGAATCAACAGATAGCTCCATAACATGAGAAAAAAATCAAAATTGGAAAAGCTACTGTTAAAGTATATAGCAGGCAATGAGGCAGCGATGAAAACGCAAGTGGCATCGATAAAAAACTTAGAGAATCAAATGGGATAGCTTACATTGGCCCTAAATAATAGGCCTCAAGGGACGTTACCGAGCGATATAGAAAAGAATCCGAGAGGAAATCACGAGTAATGTAATGTGATTACACTGAGAAATGGTAAAGCTTTGGGTGCCGACCGTGATGGGAAAACAAGTACAGAAGAGGTTTGTGAGAACGAAGAGAATGAGTTGACAAGGAAAACCAAGGAAAATTTTTTGGAAACGCCGAAGAGAGATAAACATAAGATAATTACACCACCGATACCTTTTCCTCAAAGATTAGAAAGTCAAAAGATAAAGGACTAGTTTTCAAGGTTTATGGATATATTCAAACAATTTCACATCAATATTCCATTTGTCGAAGCACTTGAGCATATGCCACATTATGTAAAATTCATGAAAGAAATACTTTTAAAGAAACTCACACTCAAGAACTTCGAATCAGTGGCATTGACTGAAGAATGCAGTGCAATACTGTAGAAAAAGCTCCCTCCTATATTAAACGATCTGGGAAGCTTCACAATTCTGTGCGCGATTGGCAATCAAGATGTGGGGAGAGCTCTATGTGATTTAAGAGCAAGTATAAATCTTATCCCACTATCCATTTACCGAAAGCTGGGGTTAAAGGAGGCGAAGCCAACAAACATCAGTCTACAACTCGTAGATAGATCCATTACATATCCACTGGGGATAGTAGAAGATGTGTTTGTAAAAGTTGACTCATTAATTTTTCTACCTGATTTCGTGGTCCTAGATTATGAAGAAGATAAGAATATCCCTATCATATTGGGATGACCATTCCTAGCAACTGGACGAATATTAATTGATGTGCCTAATGGAGAATTGATCATGAAAGTGTTCGATCAAGTAGTATAGTGAAAGTATTCAAGGAAATTCCAATTCCTACTGACGAGGAGGAAAGGGATGTGAACAAGGTGTCTACACATGTAAAGTACAAAGATTGTAAAGAGGTTAGCGGTTTAAAAGCTTTGATCGAGGATATAAAGTCAAATTCAATCGGAGAAACGCAGTCGATCGGGCATGCAATACAACGATGTTGGTTATGTGCTATAGACAAAAAGCATGCCACGAATATCCCAACCGATCCAGGATAACAAAGGGAGTAGTTAGGCTAAAAGACTTATAATCAAGTGCTAATTGGAAGGCAACCCAATTTTACTTTTTTTTTTTAGTATTTTTGAGCATGCTAATTAATTTGTAGTTTAGAGTACAAGTAAGCATTGATTTAGTTTATTTTAATTTATTAGGTAGTAAGTGATTCATGAAGTTAAGTGAATTAAACCTTTAATGTTCAATTTTCTGTGTTGTTATCTTAAGATTATCATTTTTTGGTGTTTCAGGTACTTACAAAGCTCATGGATAAGTGTTGCAGGCAAAGAAGAAGAAAAAAATCATGTGAAACTACAGAATGACCCCAAGCCGGGGCGGGGGTCTTGAACTGGCAGCAGTGTATTACCCCACTGGGGTAGGCCTCCAAAGCTTATAAACCCCCGCCAGGGTGGGGGTACGAGATTTAAATAGGCAAATTCGACAGTTAGAGCACATTCAAACCATCTTCACCATATCCTTTTACTTGAAACATAACTGAAACCCCACTTCTCCACTACATTAACCTATGAAATAGTCACCAACATCCCACTTCTCCACTAGATTAACCCACAACAATAACTACACTACTTCCTCTCTATAAATCCAAGCCCTAACCACCTCAATTTCATCACATTCTATACAATTTCAACCATAATAGAACTTGGATTCCTCTAGTTCGAATTTTAACAAGAAGGAGAGTACTTTAATTGGCTTCAACCATTCCATCAATTTCACCATTGAAGGAGAAATCAGTGGAATCAACGAGGGTAATTTTTTGTGCTACTAATTCTTCTAAGTTATTCAACATTATTGGGTTACAATGATCAAATTTGAGTATTGTAAGTGGTGCACACCAAGTGTTCGACAATTTGCTTGAGTGAAGTTTAGGGGAAATTTGGCTTAAGTTCATCCATTCTAGTACCATGGCAACAAAACTAGCAGCGAAGAGACAATGAGGAGAGAGTTCAGGGTCCACTCCACCAACCCGGGCTTTTGACAGGAGAAAATTCATAAGCTCCATCGTCACCGATCGCTATGACTACCTTGTAACAAAGGCACTCACACTAGAGCGGGGCTTGACACCTGAACACGTCGACAACGGAATAATGCAATAAATCTATGAAAAAGGATGGAATAGATTCACAGAAGAGCCAGAGCTTGCAGTTTTCATTGTGGTAAAAGAGTTCTATGCCAACGCGGAGGATAAAGCCCCTTTCACAACATTTGTGAGGGGCAAGCAGGTTCTGTTCAGCGCCGACGCCATTAATTAGTACTACCAATTGTGAGTTCCTAGAGAGTGCCAGTATGCCTACTTGCATGACCATGATTGTGACGCCCCCAAAATAGGTATACATCACCCATCTTGAGTCGCCAAATACATGGTACAGAATACAAATACAAACTTAATTATACAACCGTCGTGTAATATACGACAAAACATAGTCGAGAGTTTAAACAGGAATGTCGCCTTCTAGACAATATCCACTCTCAAATAGAGTCCTCATTACATTTATTTTCACACTATTTTATAGAATAGTGAGGACTACTAATACACCATCTCGGACCATCACTCCATTCCCCGACTAGTCCCGGCTACATTCTCATTTCCCGAGGAGAACAATGAAAGCAAAAGGGTGTGCTCAACTAGCCCAGTAAGAAATATTATGACAAAGATAATGCAAAATAAATTATCATTAGTCTTCAATAATGTTAAATTGATAAAATACAATAGACATCAAGTTTAACTGTAGCAGAATAAGAAATCCATTAGAAGAGTCAAGTAGAGCATGATATCTACTATCTTCTATGATTTAAAATGTTTTAATCAATTTTTATCGCTGAGACTCAGCTTAATAAATAAACCACATTATCGAGTCATCCGCACTACACGGCCAAGGATATTCATTAAATCATCAATGGTCATGACTATACCGAATAATCCTCGGTTATAATCATACCAAAAACTATCCATCAATACCTTCATGTGCCACCGAGGACTTTTACCACGTCATTTATAACATTACGTGTCATGATTATACCGAGAATAATCACAGTCATAATCATACCAAGTCCATCTACGCACGTAAGCCAAAGATGACTTTCATCACAATATAAGCATGAGGATGATGACAATGACATAATAATTCAATAAAACAAGTTCAAGAATAAATTTTAAAGATTTATAAGTTAATTTATCCTCGAACTCAATAATGTCCAAATTGTCAACATGATCTTTGCTTTGTGGAGTAAAATTCAAGAATGCTCAGAAGAATATTTCCATGAAAAGATACTGGATGAAGCGCAAATATTCAGGATATTCTACTAATTTCATGGAGTATAGAAGCCAAAACTTTAACCCACCGAGTATAATAGAATATATGAAACATCAAATGGTTTTTCGTCCGCCATGTGGTAATCCACATAAACGGATCATTTCCATAATTTAATAAGGAATAAATACGAAGAATCATTCACCATGCATGTGGTAATCCACATAGACAGGTTATTCCAACAGAATAATAAAGAATGGAATAACAGAAGAATTCACCAGGCGTGCGTAATCCGCATAGACATATTATTCCAACAGAATAATAAAGAATGGAACCAGGTCATGCGTAATTCGCATAGACAGGATATTCCAACAGAATAATAAAGAATGAAATAACAACAGAATTCACCAGGCATGCGATAGACCGTAAAGACAGGTTATTCCAACAACATAATAAAGAATGGAATAACAACAGAATTCACCAGGCATGCGATAAACCGCATAGACAGGTTATTCCAACAGAATAATAAAGAATGGAATAACAGAAGAATTTCACCATGTATGCGGTACTTCGCATAGACAAGTTCTTCTAACATAATACTAAAGAACAGAAGAATTTCACCATGTATGCACTACTTCGCATAGACAGGTTATTCCAACATAATAATAAAGAATGGAATAACAACCCTTACGAGTATTGAAAGCAAATAACTCTCTTCATGAATACGAAAGAATAATACCCCTTACCTTATAAAGAAGAGTACTCCGACGGGTAGGGCGAAGATATACTTGAAGAAAACTTGCACTATTTTCTACGCTCAAAGCTTTATTAAACTCTAAAGAAATACGCTCAAGATTATAGAAGAATAATTCTCTGAACTTCTGGTGTGATTTTAAATTCTAACTAAGCATCCTATTTATAGGGTAATGGAAAGGATACTATGAAATAAAATAATATAATATATATATATATATATATATATATATATATTCTATTTAAAATCTAATAAAACAAATAACTTTATAAAAGTATTCTATTTTATATAAAAAGATTTTACTATGCAAATACTATGCAGGTAATTATGCAAACACTATACATAATAAAATATAATATATTCTATTTATAATCTAATAAAACAAATAACTTTATAAAAGTATTTTATTTTATATAAAAAGATTTTACTATACAAACACTTATCGCAGACATTATACAAACACTATGCATAATAAAATATATTATATTTTATTTATAATCAAATAAAACAAAACTTTTTAAAAAGTATTCTTTTTTATATAAAAAGTTTTCTGTTTTATTACATTTATAATAATAATAAAACAAAATTCATCATCATTATTATAATTCACACTATTAATCGACCAGGTCGTTCCCAGGAAAGAGAGGGATTTCCAATATGGATTTCTCCCTATTGGCGCGTAATTAGGTGACAAAACCTCTCATTGACAGAACTTCTAGACATCGTTAATATTACAAATAATAATATTAATAACTTTGTTATCTCAATTATTGATTTAATAATATATAAAATATCGACAATAATTGAATCAAATAACGCGAGATACTATGCAGCAATTACTGTAGCAATAATTGAACAAAACTAAGTGACTTCTCACATAAGCATCAATAATCAATACTGGTGTGCTACTATGCAACCACGCCAGACATCGTATTTTTTACTACCGAAAGTAGTTCAACGGTTTTAACGGTAAAACTTCCGCCGTTATTTTCATAAAAATATTTTTGTCGTTTTCTTAATCCAAATAATAATTCCTTTGTAGAGGTCCATGAATGATTGCAATATTCCAGTAAATGCGGATATTCCCCGATAAAAAGAATATTATATAACAACTTGCGTACTTTGCAAAATTTATAATTATTACCCACAACTATAACATTATATCAAATCCACACCATAATATTAAAAAAATATTTCGAGAAATTTAAATCTTTATTCATAAAATTTGGGGTCTCACAATCTCCCCTCCTTATGAAATTTTGCCCTCAAAATTTACGTACGTACCTGGTATGCCGAAAAGGTGAGGATACCTTGACTTTATTTTAGATTCTAACTCTTGATTTATAACCTTTGAGTGTAGAATATAATCCTTCTTATCCAAGATTTTAACACGTATCTCCTCATACGTTAAATCTTCTGCTATCTCGTCTAATTTTAATTCAATAATATGGTTCGAGTCATCCACATATTTACGTAACATCGATATATGAAAAACATTATGAACACGCGACATACTTGGCAGTAAAATGAGTCTATAAGCCACGGTTCCTACTTAATCGAGGATTTTAAATGGGCCAATTAAATCAAGCGTTGAGATTTCCTCTCTTCATCGAGTCTTGCTTCTAGAATAACACCCTCTTGAACCTTCTTCTGCACATTCATCAGCTTTGAGTATGTAGCTTAAGCAACTTTAGCATTATCGACTAAAGTCGGTTCTAATCATATATTCGTTATCTTCACGTAGGTTGGTATATTCGCACTCGTAAACGCATACAATCTTCTACTCAACTCGTCAGCTACCACGTTCGCTCTTCTATAATGATATTGAATGGTATAGTCCTAATCTTCAACAGCTCGAGCCAATGTCTTCGGCACATTATACGTTCGCTTTGGTTGAAGAAATATTTAAGGGTTTTAGAAATGGGTTTTGTACTGGGGTCAGTACAAAATTCGATTTCACGCTCTGGGGTAGGCCAAGAAGTCTTCAGAAATACGTCAAGAAATTTATTAACGATAGAAATATCATTCAAAACTTTGACCCTCATCCAAGACTTGGATATCACGTCACATTGATACCTATTAACTTGTCATCGTCATTCACGACGTCGCCTATAAAAAGTCTGGCTTCGGTGCATTCCACATAAGGAAGTCAACAACAAAAGGATCGGGGCTCTTTACTTATGGCTTGATATGACAATGATTAACTTTAGTGGTTTGGTTTCTTGAATTCGCATAACAGGTTGGTTAGGAATATGAAAGCTAACAACCTTATGAAAAGCATGATGAGTAGTTAACCAATCGATTCCTAAAATCTCATCAAAGGCAGTATTTTCAAAGAGATAAGATCGACAGGTAACGAGAAAGTGTTGATTTGAATCAAACAAGATTTATAAACAGTGGAGGTAACGAAGGTTTCTCCTAACAGAGTTTCAACAGATAAGTCAAAGTCTAATTTCTCAGGAGTCAAATTTAAACGTTGAGCGCAAGCAAGAGAGATAAAAGAATAGGTAGAACCGGTATCGAATAAGGTATAGACTTTGCAAGAATTTATAATTAACTAACCCGTGACAACTTTGTTCGAGTTCCTCGACAAACGTTCTCATTTAAACTACCGGCTTTGACTTGTCTGAGACATCCTTTGGCATCACTATCCCAGCTGGACTTGGCTTCACTACACGACAAAATCGAGCTAGGTGACCTTCTTTTCCACAATTGTAACATGCTTTGGACTGCATCGCACAGTTTAGACTGATATGTCCCTCCCCTCCGTATTTGAAACATACGACCGGTGGTCGTTCTTCTTCCTTTGAAACGGGTGCTGGTGTTGCTGTCTTTCCATCATTATTGAACCTTCTCTTCTTGAATTTTCCACTTCTATTATCTTGACCATGATTACCACTGAAGTGGTTACCATTCTTGGCATGATAATTTCCCCCACGATGGTTATCATTGTTAGATGGTGGTCGTTGCCTGCCGCGATTATTATTATCGTGTTGTTGGTCGTTGCCTTTTGGTTATGCTGACTCATTATCGCGCTCCAATAACTGAGCCCTATTCACAACATCTGAATATAAACAAAGTTTATGAGAAATGAGGTATTGATGTATATCGAGTTTCAAACCTCTTAGAAACATCCGCGTCATTCTCTCCTCATTAACAACCAAGTGGGACACAAACCGAGATAACTCGACAAACTTAGCTTTGTACTGCACCACAGTCATACTGTTTTGCTTAAGCTTGATGAACTCTACCTCCTTCATGTGATGAATACTTTCAAGAAAGTACTTGTCGTTGAACAGCTCTTGGAACTTCTCCCAAGACATCTTGGTCGCGGCGGCAGTTGAGTACACTTTCTGATTCCCCACCAAGAATCGGCTTTGCACGCAACATGAAGGTGGCAAAGGGAACCTTTTGCTCCTCGGAGCATCCCAAGATATCAAATATCTTGTTGATCTGGTTTATCCACGTCTCTGCCTTAAGTGGTTTTGGCTCTCCAAAAAATTCCGGTGGTCCCAGCTCCTTGAACTAGTTAGCGGTGACCGTCCGAGAGTTGTCTGTGTTTCCACTTGCATTTTGGACAGGAGCCGCCCCGCCTGATATTGCATGAATTGCATAAAACCTCTGAACATCCCATCGTTCATCATTTGATCGTTGTTGTTTACCTGAGGATTATTGTCCTCCTATTGCATATTACCCTGATTATTAATCTGTGGAGATTCAACGGTCTCCTGTGCTCCATTGCTATTCTCAACATTCTCAGATGTCATTTTCAAATACTGCCACAAAACAAGGGTCAATTAACATATCACATATTATCCCTATACTCTGACCGACCAATTAAATACCAAATAAACTTAGGTAGGTTATACTAGCGAAGGAATTCCCCGTCTCTCCCCTCCTATTTCTTGTCTCACATCTCAGCCAGGGATCATATCCCTAAGCTTTGATACCGACTGTGACGCCCCCAAAACAGGTATACATCACCCATCTTGAGTCGCCAAATAAATTATATAGAATACAAATACAAACTTAATTATACAACAGTCATGTAATATACGACAAAACATAGCTGAGAGTTTAAACTGGAATGTCGCCTTCTAGACAATATCCACTCTCAAATAGAGTCCTCATTACATTTATTGTCACACTATTTTATAGAATAGTGAGGACTACTACTACATCATCTCGGACCATCACTCCGTTACCCGACAAGTCCCAGCTATGTTCTCATTTCCTGAAGAGAATAATGAAAGCAAAAGGGTGAGCTCAACTAGCCCAGTAAGAAATATTATAACTAAGATAATGCAAAATAAATTATCATTAGTCTTCAACAATGTTAAACTGTTAAAATACAATAGACATCAAGTTTAACTACAGCGGAATAAGAAATCCATTAGAAGAGTCAAGTAGAGCATGATATCTACTATCTTCTATGATTTAAAATGTTTTTATCAATGTTTATCGCTGAGACTCAGCTTAATAAATAAACCACATCATCGAAGTCATCCTCGCACACTACGGGCCGAGGATATTCATTAAATCATCGGTGGTCATGACTATACCGAATAATCCTCGGTCATAATCATACCAAAAGCGTCCATCAATGCACTACGGTGCCACCGAGGACTTTTACCACATCATTTATAACATTACAGGTCATGATTATACCGAATAATCCCTGGTCATAATTATACCAAGTCCATCTATGCACGTAATCCAAAGATAACTTTCGTCACAATATAAGCATGAGGATGATGACAATGACATAATAATTCAATAAAACAAGTTCAAGAATAAATTTTAAATATTTATAAGTTAATTTATCCTGAACTCAATAATGTCCAAATTGTCAACATGATACTGCTTTGTGGAGTAAAATTCAAAAATGCTCAGAAGAATATTTCCATGAAAAGATACTGGATGAAACGCAAATATCCTGGATATTCTACTAATTTCACGGAGTATAGAAGCCAAAACTTTAACCCACTGAGTATAAAAGAATATATGAAATTGCAAATGGATTTTTGCCCGCCATGCAGTAATCCATATAAACAGATTATTTCCACAATTTAATAAGGAATGAATACGAAGAATCATTCACCATGCATGCGGTAATCCACATAGACATATTATTCCAACAGAATAATAAAGAATGGAATAACTGAAGAATTCATCGTGCATACGTAATCCGCATGATGTGTTATTCCAATGAATAATAAAGAATGGAACCGTGTCATGCGTAAACCGCATGCATGTGATATATTCAACATAATAATAAAGAATGGAACCGGTCATGCGTAATCCGCATGCAGACGAGGATATTCAATAGAATAATAAAGAATGGAACCGTGTAAATGCGTAATTCGCATGCATGTGGGATATTCAACATAATAATAAAGAATGAAATAACAATGAGAATTCACTAGGCATGTGATAAACCAAATGCATAAGGTTATTCCAACAAAGATAATAAAGAATGGAATAACAATGTAATTCACGTGCATGCGATAGATCAAATGCAGATAAAAGTTATTCCAACAGAATAATAAAGAATGGAATAATGAAGAATTTTCCTATGTATCTTGCATTACTTGATAGATAGGTTATTCCAATATAATAATAAAAAACGAAGAATTTCACCATGTATGCGCAGATTTAGATGTAGGCAAAGTTATTCAACATAATAATAAAGAATGGAATAACAACCCCTTACGAGTATTGAATGAAAATAACTCTCTTTATGAATACGAAAGAATAATACCCCTTACCTTATAAAGAAGAGTACTCCGACGGGTAGGGCGGGGATATACTTGAAGAAAACTTACACTATTTTCTACACTCAAAGCTTTCTTAAATTCTAAAGAAATACACTCAAGATTATAGAGGAAGAATTCTCTGAACTTCTGGTGTGATTTTCAATTCTAACTAAGCATCCTATTTATAGGAGAATGGAAAGGATACTATGCAATAAAATATAATATATTCTATATATATATATATATATATATATTATCTAAAATCTAATAAAATAAATATCTTTATAAAAGTATTCTATTTTATATAAAAAGATTTTACTATGCAAACACTATGCAGAGAACTTATCAAACACTATGCATAATAAAATATAATATATTCTATTTATAATCTAGCAAAACAAATAACTTTATAAAAGTATTTTATTTTATATAAAAAGATTTTTTACTATGCAAATACTATGCAGCACTATACAAACACTATGCATAATAAAATATATTATAATCTATTTATAATCAAATAAAACAAAACTTTATAAAAAATATTCTGTTTTATATAAAAAGTTTTCTATTTTATTACATTTATAATAATAATAAAACAAAATTCATCATTATTATAATTCACACTATTAATGTGACGCCCCCAAATTCAGGTACTTGAAACCCGAATTTAGTGCTTCACGATACCATTTCTATGAGCGGAATAATACTAATAACAATAACAATAATATAAATATTAAATTTAATTTACATATCAGAGTCTGAATCCCAGGTACGCGACCTTTAAACATTCATTACATGATACTTAATAGCTATCAAAGTCTTAATATGGTTATACTATTACGTAGAATACCATAAATCTTATTCTGTTTGCTTTCCTTTTCCTTTGTTTCTGCATGAGCCTTCTGGTTGTTCACACTTAGCTGAAAACATTTAATTAAAGCAAGGATGAGCATTTGAGTGCCCAGAAAGTAATAACAATTATAAATATTAGCTGAAAGGATTAAATATTTTCTTTGTACTACTCTTCTACAACAAATCAAAAGTTGTGAAGAAATCTGAACCGATAATAATAACATAACAATTATCTATCAAATTTTTGAAACTACGTACTGACTATAAATAGGGTTAAGGTGACATACTATGAACATTGTTCTCAATTTTCGAAAAGGTCTAACAGAACTTCATCTGTAAACCGTCATAACTTACAGACACGGGGTGATCGACTGAGTTATGCCTGTATTGATCAATACTACATGCAAGAACGATATTATCGTTCACTCTGTCCGCCTTGGGCGCATACAAATTTTCCCATGTTTGGGATGTTCATACTTAGTCTGGAATCCAAACCAAAATAATTTGATTGGATACAAAAAGATTTTATCATATTCAACAACATTTCTAAATCTGGGTCTAGCTGGTCAAATAGCTTAGACGACTCTTACTTCATGCATACATACTGGTATCAATAGGTATATATATATATATATATATATATATATATATATATATATATATATATATATATATATATATATATATATCAACATGTGATTAAATCTAATGACTATCCAAGTGGAGACACTTGTATAACCATGTTTAGAAATTAATGAACATAATATATATCTAAATTACCATATACTAACATGTTGATAAGCAATGATGGGATATAGAATATATCACAATAGGGTTAATAATATAGCATAATAATAATATAATTACGAAACTTCTTACTCATGTCCATCAGATAAAGAAAATGCAAAGGTAGGATACTTGCTTTCAATAATAATTGGAGTAAGTATAGGAAACTTACTCATTTCTCAACGCTTACACAACTTAGTTCTATCCTTAACTCAACAACTTATCATTCATAAAATTGTTCTATTGATTAGAATAACATATCATAACACATCGTACTATTATTTACAGTCAACACATATCCTAATCACATTGTCACATAGTTATATCGGTCATTAAGACGCAAACAAACACTTATACTACAGTTAACTATAAAGGTTTGGATCAATTTTGATAACATTAGGAAAAATCTTAATGACTCTATCGGGTAATTTTCGAGTCTAAAACTCTAATACGTATCTCAAACATTATTACGGATACTTCAAATATCAATTATAGGACTTATAATAATTTATAATTACTTATTATAATTTATCATAATTTTCAAACACTTGGAATCACTATTACATGATTTAAATATTAAACAATACTATTATCATTAATATTTAAATAACATTAAAGTATTAATGAAACCATTGCCAAAATATTAAAGTTATTTATAATAACTTAAAATATTTTCAAAACACTTATATTACCCTTAAATGATTTTTAAAATATTTTAAATCATTTTTAAATAATTACCATTAATATTAAAATATTAATGTACCATTGAACCAAATATTAAGTCATTAATTATAACTTAAAATATTTTTAATTCATTTATATTCTTTTTAAATGATTTTAAATTAATAAAACCATTTTCAAAACTATTTATTTAATATAATTATTAAATAAATTTAATATCATTAATATTAAATTATTAATGAAATTATCCTTTAAATATTAAAAATATCTTTAAACACTTTATTTTCATTTAAAAGATTTTTAAAATAATAAAATCATTTTTAACTAAATTATTTAATAAAATTATTAAATAACTTTAATATCATTAATAATTAAATAATTAATGAAATTCATCAAAAAATATTAAAAGTCCTTCAAATAACTTAAAATATTTTCTTATATCATTATATGATTTTTTAAGTATTAAAATCATTTTTAAATAATTTATTTAATATAATAATTAAATAAATTAAATATTTTTAATATTTCAAAAATATTAAATATTTATGAAATATAATTAAAATAATTAAAAATAAATTTTCAGACCTTTAAATAACTTTTAATAATTTATTTTGTATTTTTAATAATTAAAAACTAATTTTCTATAATCATTTAATAAAAAATCTAATTTTTAAAATAATATGTCGCTAAAGATCACTATATGATTTAAAGCTGTCGTTATAAACATGCTTCTTGAGTCGCCTGAGATCTTCATCACCAATTATCGAGGGACCATGTTTGACCATCAATCAGTCATCACACAAAGTGTTTCTGGACTAACTATGAACTAGATCTTGTAGTATTATTGCACGTCTACATGACCCAACAACAAAAATGATCATAACACATAACACAAGAGAGATCCGAGCCTCTAAAAATGTTGTCAGGACTGTTCTTCGTTTTCTGGGTTACCCAGAAATGAAGAACAGTTCGACATGTCCCCTTTGGGATTCCACAACTTGCTAACCTATTAATGTTTAAGTGATTTAAGACGTCTAGATTGTAGCTAGCATGTAATATTAGAGATCTAATACAACACATCACCATAACAACAAAATACTAGCCCGATCCTGATCGGTCAACCCATGTCAGAAATAAGATGCAACCGGTTTCTGGAAATTCCCAGAAATAGAGAATATGGTCGGATGACCTACTTTGACCGGCCACTAATTCCAACCTACTTGATATCTAGATGTAATAAAAGCATAGATCAACAGTTTACATAATATACTACAACATGGGTTCAACAACAAACTCAAAACATCAAAACTCTGACAGATCTAGAGCCTTAAATATCTTGTCAGACGCTTGTTCATAGATTTGGGCTGCCAGAAATGGTCTTTATCAATGCTTAGGTCAATGAGTTTGATGATTAATAACTACCAATATGTACATCAAATGACTCTGATTCTTTTTACAGCTTAAAGACCACATTACAAGCTACACATATCAACTTAAAGAAAACACAAATCATAAACGAGCAAGTATCTGTGGCCACTGACATTCGTTGTCAGACCATAGAGCCAAGTTTTTCCAAATTTTTGAAAATCATCAATTTGAAGACTTAGATGTTATGGATCTGTATAATACCAACTCAGATCATCAAAATAGACTATAACTAACATATTTTAACAATAAAAACTAACATCTAACAACAGATTTATGGACAGATTTTAAGGCTAGGGTTTATACCTTCTTTGATCAATCTTTTCTTCAAGGCTACTGATTTGGTTAGTGTGTTTTGTGGGGCTGGTTTTGTGACTGACAAATGAAGGGAAATTCGTGGCTTTTGGTGAAAGGAGCTCTTGGATAAGTGTTTGAGCAAAATGGGCTAACAAGTGACCTCTTTCTCTCATCAATCCTATATATAACATGGTGTAATGCTCATGGTTGATCATGTCTATCAAATTTTTATTGATTAAAGGCTATTACTAGACCACATGGCTAGCTAGATTTGGTCACCAACTAAAGTTATGGCAAGTTCTACAAGTTATCTAATAAATAATGCAAGAAGAACAATTTGGTCATTTGGTGTTTACTTTTAGTGGCAAGGTTGACAATTCATTCTAACCTCTAGGGTTTGACCCTTAGGGTTTAACCCTAAGGTTTCCTAAGATCTAAATCTAGAATTGTGTATTAAAGGCAAAATGGAAATCTTAGTTTCTAGAAATGTGAATTAGGGTTCCTTAATGGAATTAGGTCTCCTAATCACTTTAAAAGTAGACTTTATAAAGTACTAATCACCACAAGCTTGCTAAATTAGTAATTAGGGTTTTGATATAGTAATTAGGGTTTCTAAACATTAACTAGGGTTTACCTAATTAACATTAAACATGATAATGGTCATTAATTGCATAACACATAACTTAACAAACATTACAGTCATATTTGACTCTGTACTATAGTTTATCAGTAATGCTAGGATTTTGTACTGTTTTACTATAACTGTTTCACACATTAACATTACACACATATAAGACATGTTTACATTACTGAAATATAAATAATATTATATTATTATTCTCATCCCTTATTCAAAATCCAGACTTAGGGTTTTGAATTCATATCTGACATATAACCTTCATAGATACCATTATAAATTAAGTTAAAATAATGAACTTAATTAATATAATAAATACATATCATAAAATCCATATCATATATACAATAATCATATTTTCATTGAAAATAAATAATAAATATTTTTATTACAAACATAATTTTATTATAAGAATATTAGCTATAATGATCAATAAATCTAATAAGAAATTATTTACATCTAATAAATAATTTTATTTATCGATATATATACATATACTTTACTTTGCACATATTCCAACCCTTATATATATATATATATATAAAAAAAATTATTCATAAAATTTCTTATTGAAAATATTGGGTTATTACAATTAATCGACCAAGTCGTTCCTAGGAAAGAAGGGGCTTTCCAAATAGGATTTCTCCCTATTGGCGCGTAATTAGGTGACCAAAACTCTCCTTGACAGAACTTCTAGACATCGTTAATATTGCAAATAATAATATTAGTAACTTTGTTATCTCAATTATTGATTTAATAATATATAAAATATCGACAATAATTGAATCAAATAACGTGAGATCTTATGCAACAATTCATGTAGCAATAATTGAACAAAAGCGAGTGACTTCTCACGTATGCATCAATAATCAATCTTGTGTGCTCTTATGCAACCACGTGTATTATTGTACTTTTACTAAAGAGTAGTTCAGTTCAAGTTTTAATGGTAAAAGTTCATAGTTATTTTTATAAAAATATTTTTGTTATTTTCTCAATTCGACAATAATTCTTTTGTGGGGTCCACTAATGATTGTACCGTCGTACGGATATTCCCCGATAAAAAGAATATTATATAACAACTTGCGTACTTTACAAAATTTATAAATATTACCCACAACTATAACATTATATCAAATCCACACCATAATATTAAAAATATTTTTCGAGAAATTTAAGTCTTTATTCATAAAATTTGGGGTCTCACAATGATCCCGACTATGAGGCAATTTTGACTGAAATAACAAAGCCGGGTACCACATAGGTCAAGGGCCGCAAAGGGGGCACTATCTTCCACAGTAAGGATCTTAGCAGGTATGGAAAGATATGGTATGCGTTCATGTGTGCCAAGCTATTCCTATCCACACACTTGATAGAGGTGACCAAGGAGAAGATACTCCTCTTATATGTCATCGTCCAAGACTTTCTCATCGACGTGGGTGCTATTATTAGTTTTTCTATTCGAAAATGCCTCCGAGGACCATTTTTTGGCGGTTTTCCACACCTATCTCTCATATGTGGATTATGCAGAAAGGCATGAGTTAGGTGGTCCGATGATGGGACCACCCAGATGCCACTTCAGACTTTAGACACGAGGATGATTGCGCAGTATTTAGTGTGGCCCGGGGGTGAGTCACACCCAAGAGGAGTCGGGTTCATATTTCCACCAGCCTCGGAAGATGAGGCTGATGCTGAGGACACCTCGGAGGATGACGAGTACCAGGTGGATTATACGATGGGAGAGCAAGGAATTGAGGAGATGCACCAAACCGATGATAATTAATAGATATCATTGTCTTAATAAAGTCTAATTATTACATAAGATACCATAAATTTATTCTGTTTGCTTTCCTTTTCCTTTGTCCTTGCCTGAACCTTCAAGTTGATCACGCTTAGCTGAAAACATTTAAATTTAAAGCAAGAATAAGCATTTGATTGCCCAGCAAGTAATAACAACAATAAATATTAGCTGAAAGGATTAAATATTTTCTTTGAATGAATAAATGTTTTCAGTCAATAGAATATGAATATTGTTTTCTATTTTTGAAAATGTTAAACAGAACTTCATCTGTAAACCGTCATAACTTACAGGCACGAGGGTGATTAGCCCGTTATGCCCTTTATTGATCAATACTACATGTTCAAACTATATTTTTATCCAGCATATCTGCCTTAGGCGCACAAAAGTTTCCCATATTTGGGATGTTCATACTTATTCTAAAATCTGAACCAAAACAATTCGGTTGGATGTCAATAAAGTTCTATCTTGTTCAACAGTTTTTTTAAATCTGTGTCTAGCTGAATAAAATAGCTTAGACGGCTTTTAAGTCAATGTATACATACTGGAAACCAATAAGTATGTATCAACATGTGATTAAATACAAAAATTATCCAAGTGAGGACACTTGTATAACCAATTTTAGAAATTAATGAACATAATAAATATATGGATTGTGCAATGAAACTGTATTGATAAACAATAATCGGATAATTTAAGAACGGGCATGTCTACAAAGTATAAATACATGAACATTAATAATAGGGTTAATAAGCTGACACCATAACAATATAGATCTGATATTGGCTTACACATGTCCATTGCATAAAGTAAATGCAAAGGGTAGGATACTTGGCTGATCTGCTGCTTACACAACTTAGTTTTATCTTTTATATCAAGACCTATGTGAGACCCCAAATTTTATGAATAAAGATTTAAATTTCTCAAAATATATTTTTTTAATATTATGGTGTGGATTTGATATATTGTTATAGTTGTGGGTAATATTTAAAAATTTTGCAAAGTATGCAAGTTGTTATATAATATTCGATTGGTCGGGAAATATTTGTTTTAACACAGAATATTCGTACGTTGACACAATCATTGGTGGACCCCACAACGGAAGTATTGTCGTAGGAAGAAAATGACAGAATTATCATTTTATAAAAATAACGGCGAAAGTGTTACCGTTAAAACTGTTGAACTACCTGGTAGTAAAAAGTACGATGTCTGGCGTGGTTGCATAGTAGCACACGGTATTGGTTATTGATGCTTAAGTGAGAAGTCACCCAGTTATACTCAATTATTGCTACAATAATTGCTGCATCATATCTCTCATATTATTGATTCGATTATTGTCACAGTATCACATGTATAATATGATATATTATTAAATCAATAATTGAGACGACAAAGTTATTCATATTATTAAATTGTAATATTTACAATGTCTAGAAGTTCATCGAGGAGAGGTTTGGTCATCTAATCTTGGCGGCTTGATAAGGAGAAATCCTTATCGGAAAGCCTCCTCTTTCCTGGGAACGACCTGGTTGTTAAATATTGTGAGTTATAATATTAATGATGAATAAGTTTGTGTTGATTAAAGATGAAATTGATAGTTTCATTGTGTTGGAATTATTAGTGTTAGTGAAAATCGACATTTATTTCGATAATAATTGATGTCTGGAAGTTATCGGGTAATTAATCGGATAAATGATGAATTAATTGCTATTAATTCACATGATTATAACTATCTGTTCACATGTGTGTACTATTGATTCACATTCTTGTACTATTAGGGGAGTTGGTGCAAGATTGATAATACTTGCATGACTAAGTTAAAAATGGAGGTATAGATGGAGGTACTAAACTGTAATTTGTATTTTTCACATGATTATAACTATTGATTCACATTATTTACTATTAGGGGAGGTGGTGCAAGTTTGATAATACTTGCAGGACTAAATTAAAAATGAAAGAAAAGTTGAAGGTATTATACTGTAATATTTTGAGCCCCAAAACGTGCAATTATCGAAACTATATTTTTCTATAAATAGAAACTCATTCTTCCTTCATTTCTCACCAATTCACTAAAGCTATAGAGCAATTATTATAGAGAGAAATTATAGAGAGAAAGAAGAAGAGAAGTCTGCTACCTCTCTACTCCAGTATCCAGTTTCTTTCTAAGGTAAGGGATATTATTATTATAGTAAGGGGTATTATTTTCTTTCATATTCATGAAGAGAGCTTCTGTTATTCCATTCTTTATTATTATGTTGGAATAACCTATCTATGCGAAGTACCGCATACATAGTGAAATTCTTCTATTATTATATTCTTTATTATTCTGTTAGAATATCCTGTCTGTGCGGATTACGCTAGACCTGGTTCCATTCTTTATTATTCTGTTGGAATATCCTGTCTGTGCGGATTACGCTAGACCTGGTTCCATTCTTTATTATTCTGTTGGAATAACCTGTTTGTGCGGTCTATCGCATGCATGGTGAATTCTATTGTTATTCCATTCTTTATTATTCTATTAGAATATCCTATCTGTGTGGATTACGCATTACCTGGTTTCGTTCTTTATTATTCTGTTGGAATATCCTGTCTGTGCGTATTACGCATGACCTGGTTCCATTATTTATTATTTTGTTGGAATAATCTGTCTGTGAGGTCTATCGCATGCCTGGTGAATTCTTATGTTATTCAATTCTTTATTATTCTGTTGGAATAACCTGTCTATATGGATTACCGCATGTATGGTGAATGATCCTTCGTATTCATTCTTTATTAAATTATGGAAATGATCTGTCTACGTGGATTACCACACGGCGGGTGAAAATCAATTTGCAGTTTCGTATATTCTATTATACTCGTATGAAATGTCATTTCTTTTGTACTCGTCATGAAATATCATTTTATTTGGTATTTTTCTGTTACGAGTTACTATTCACGGGTTATTATTTACCTGGTTATTATTCACTCTAGTATTATTCACTCGGTTATTCGGGGCACTTTTTGTGTCAAAGTACTATTCACGAGTTACTATTCACTCAAATATTATTCACTCGAATATTTGGGGTACTTTTCATGTCGGGGTACTATCCACGAGGTACTATTCCCTAAGTACTATTCACGGGGTACTATTCACGACAAAAAATTGATTCTTTTCTGTCCAAATTATTTTTGTTACATGAATATTAATCTTGAATTTTACTCTACAAAGCAGAATCATGTTGACAATTTGGACGTTATTGATTTCTGGATAAATTAAATTATAAATCTTTAAAATTTATCCTTGAACTTGTTTTATTGAATTATTATGTAATTGTCATCATCCTCATGCTTATATTGGTATTAAAGTCATCTTTGGCTTACGTGCATAGATGGACTTGGTATGATTATGACCAGGGATTTTTCGGTATAATCATGACCGTAATGTGATAAATGATGTGGTAAAAGTCCTCATTGGCCTGTAGTTCCTTGATGGACAGTTGTTGGTGTGATTATGACCAGGGATTATTCGGTATAGTCATGACCATTGACGATTACATGAATATCCTTGGCCGTGATGCAGGGATGATTCAATTTTATTTATTAAGCTGAGTCTCAGCGATAAAAGTTGATGAAAAACTTTTTAAATCATAGAAGATAGTAGATTTTATGCTCTACTTGACTCTTCTAATGGATTGCTTGTTCCGCTGTAGTTAAACTTGTTGTCAATTATATTTTATTAGTTTAACATTGTTGAAGGCTAATGATAATTTATTCTGCATTATCTTAGTCATAATATTTCTTACTGGGCTAGTTGAGCTCACCCTTTCTTTCACTGTTCTCTTCAGGAAATGAGAACGTGGCGCGGGACTAGTCGGGGAGCGGGTGACGGTCAGATGATAGCATTAGTAGTCCCTCACTATTCGTTAAATAGTGTGACAATAAATGTAATGAGGACTCCATTGAGTGTGGATATTGTCTAGATGACAATATTTTTATTAAAACTCTTAGGATTATGTTTTGTCGTATTTTACACGTCTGTTGTATAATTAAGTTGTATTTGAATTTTTTACCATGTATTTGGTGACTCAAGATGGGTGATGTATACCTATTTTGGGGGCTTCACAGTTGGTATCAAAGCTTAGGGATATGATCCTGGTGAGATGTGAGACAAGAACTAGGAGGGAGAGCAGAATTCCTTCGCTAGTATGACCTACCTAAGTTTATTTGGTATTTAATTGGTCGGTCAGAGTATAGGGATAATATGTGATATGTCAATTAACCTTTATTTTGTGGCAGTATTTGAGAATGACATCCGAAAATGTTGAGATAAAAAATGAAGCACATGAGACCATTGAGTCACCAACGATCAATACCTAGAATAATGTGCAACAGGAAGACAATAATCCTCAGGTAAATAACAACACCGATCAGATGATGAACGATCAGATATTCAAAGGCTTTATGCAATTCATGCAACATCAGGCGAGAAAGACTCCTGTTCAAAATGCAGGTGGAAATAATGACAACCCACTGCTGGTCATTGCTAAGCAGTTCAAGGAGCTGGGACCGCCAGAGTTTTTGGGAAAGCCTTAACAACTTAAGACGGAGACGTGATTAAAGCAGATCACCAAGATATTTGATGTATTAGGATTCTCCGAGGAGCAAAAGGTTCCCTTTGCCACCTTCATGTTGCGTGAAGAGGCAGATTATTGGTGGGAATCTGTAAAGCGAACCCAGCCTGACGCACTCAAGATGTCTTGGGAGAAGTTCCAAGAGCTGTTCAACGACAAGTACTTTCCCGAAAGTATTTGTCACATGAAGGAGGTGGAGTTTATCAAGTTGGAGCAAAACAATATGACCGTGTCACAATACGAGGCTAAATTTGCGGAGTTATCCCGGTTTGCATCCCATTTAGTTGATAATGAGGTGAGAATGACGCGAATGTTTCTAAGAGATTTGAAACCCGAAATACGTCAATACCTCATTTCTCATAAATTGTGCTTGTATTCAGATGTACTGAATCGGGCTCAGTTATTGGAGCGTGATAATGAGCCAGCCCAACCAAAGGATAACGAGCAACAACCTGATAATAATTGTACCGGTGGCAACGGTCATCAGAACAATGATAACCATCGTGGAGGAAATTATCATGCTAGAAATGGTAACCACTTCGGTGGTAATCATGGCCAAGATAATAGAAGTGGAAATTTCAAGAAAAGAAGGTTCAAGAGGGCGTTATTCTAGAAGCAAGAATCGATGATATCAAGAAGAGAAGGTTCAACATTGTCACGTAGTTATATCAGTCATTGTCATTGGAACACAAACAGACACATATCTAGTTAAACTATCCATGTCCAGATCAATTTCTGAAATATTTTAGTGTGCCGACGGCTTTATCGGGTAATTATCGAGTCTAAAACTCTATCTTGTAATTCAATATCCATTTAGATAACTTAAATATCAGTCATATTATTTTTCATAGAATTATAATAATTTTTAAATAATTATTATAATTTATTATGATTTTTTAAACACCGAAATAATTATTAAATGATTTAAATATTAAATAATTCTACTATCATTAATATTAAAATATTCATGAAACCATTGCCAAAATATTAAAGTTATTTATAATAACTTAAAATACTTTTTAAAGTATTAATATTACCCTTAAATGATTTTTAAAATAATTAAAATCATTTTTAAACAATTACCATTAATATTTAAATATTAATGCATTATTTATCAAAATATTAAAGTCATTAATTATAACTTAAAATATTTTTAATTCATTTATATTCTTTTTAAATGATTTTAAATCAATAAAATCATTTTAAAACTATTTATTTAATATAATTAATAAATAAATCTAATATCATTAATATTAAATTATTAATGAAATTTACCTTTAAATATTAAAATTTATATTTTATAACTTAAAATATTTTTAAACACTTTATTTTCATTTAAAATGATTTTTATAATATTAAAATCATTTTAATTAATTAATTTAATATAAATATTAAATAAATCTAAATATCATTAATATTAAATAATTAATGAAATTTACCTTTAAATATTAAAAGTTATATTTTATAACTTAAAATATTTTTAAATACCTTATTATCATTTAAAATGATTTTTAATTAATTTATTTAATGCATTTATTAAATAAATGAAATATTAATAATATTCAAATAAATACTAATATTTATGAAAAATATGTCAAATTATTAAAAGTTAATTTTTATAACTTAAAATAATTTTTGTAATTTTCAGAAATTAATTTCTATTTTTTAATGATTTTTGGAAATTAAAATAAATAAAATTAATAATTCTATCGCTATAGCCTTTAGCGACAGAAAGTGTAGCCTTATGTGTTCTTGAGATTCAAGAACATGTATAGACAGTGTTCAAGTGGCATACTTTGACCAAGTTTAATTCTTAATCTATGATGTTTTTGGGCAACCTATTAATCTGATCTTGTAGTACTAACGTAATACTACAATTTTCAAGTAAGATCTGGGTCAGATTACAACATGCAAGCAAGATATAAGGCATTGAACTAGCTGTCAGAGCTGTTCTTCATTTCCTGGGTTACCCATAAATGAAGAACAGTTCGACTGCCATACTTTAGGCTTCCACAACTTGTGATTCTGGTGATGGTTTAGTGATTTAAAGGTTTCAATGTGTAGCCATCATGCAAAGGAATAGATCTAACACATAAACTTGATCTAACAACATCACAATAGCTAGATCCATGCCGGTCAAAGTCTGTCAGAGATAGTGTTCTTGATTTTCTAGAAATTCCAGAAAACGATTTTCATGATCATCCCAGCTACTTTGACCATCCACTAAATCCATCCTATTTATTTTTTAAGTGATGTAAATGCATGACTTTGTAGTCCATATAACATACTATAACCTAGATACAACAACAAGATCAAATCAACAAACACACGAGAGATCCGGATGCATAAACAAGCTGTCAGACGGTTCTGGGCATGATTTGGGTTACCCAGAAAACCGAAAAGTCGTGGTGGTCGGTCGATGAGGTTTGACCACCCATAACTTTTCATTCGCATAACACGATCTAGGCTAGATTCAAGTTCTAGAATAGAGATCTCATAAAGCATACTACAACTAAAAACTTTCAAAACACAAAAATCATTAACGATCACTGATCTATGAGGTCTGACATTCGGTTGTCAGACCACTTTTTAAAAATTTTCCAGATTTTAGAAATCTTTAATTTTTTGCCTCTAGATGTTATAGATCCACAAGATACCAACCCAGATCTACTTTATACACTACATACAACATGTTTAAACATAAAAACTTAACATCTAACATAGGATTAAAGATCAGATTCAAAGTCTAGGGTTTATACCTCACTTGATCAATACTTTATTTTAGGCTTTCTGATTTGATATGAAAGTGGTAGTGGGAACTTGCTAAGGGACTGGTCTAGCAATATATTTAGGAGGTTTGGGGTTAAGAGAGTTTTGGTTGAGTGTTGTGATCAAATGAGCAAGAATGTGCACATTTCTCTCTCTTGATCTATATATACTACTTGTATGCAATGAATTTTGTGATATAAGATGGCTGATTGCTGGAGTTTTAGTCACATAGCTAGACTAGGGTTGGCCACCAACTAAAGCTTTGGCAAGTTTGAAGAGTTAGCTTCAATAATGCAAGAGGGGTAGTTTGGTATTTTGGCTTATGATTTTAATGGCCATTTGGTAACTTGGCAAACCCTTAGGGTTTGACCCTTAGGGTTTAACCCTAAGGTAAAAAAATAATTAGTTTCTAGGATTTTTCAAATTAGGTTAAAATGAAAATTAAAGTTTCTAAAATTTCAAATTAGGGTTTCTTAATCATACTTAGTTTCCTAATTACATAGAACATAAAAATTAGGTTTAAAAATTTACAAAATATAATTAAACTTGCTACTTTAGCGATTAGTGTTTCTAATTAGCAAATTAGGGTTACTAATTTAATAATTAGTGTTCTAATCATTAGGGTTTTCTAAGTAATAATTAGGGTTTCCCTAATTATCATTAAATTCCATAATACTTAACCTTAATCATTATAACACAATTACATAATAGTCTCGAACTCATAATTTAGTTTCAAAATAGGGTTTAACAAATTAATGCTAGTGTTTGGTCATGATACAACATAATTGACCAACCATTATCGGTCCACACATACAATACATATTTATAGCATTGAAATATAATTAATATTATATTATTATTCTCATTCCTTGTTCAAAATCCAGAATTAGGGTTTGGATTCCATATCTGATTTATCTTGCATATATAGCATTATTAATTAAGTTAAAATAATTAACTTAACTAATCAATAAATTCATATAATAAAATAGTTATTATAATAATTCTAATAATCATTTCATATATTATTTAAATAATATATAATCATATTTTCATGAAAAATAAATAATAAAAACATTTCTACTATAAAATTAATTATTATAAGAATATAATTTATAATGATCAATAATTCTAAAAAAATTATTTGTAATTATTCATGTAATAAATAAATTTTTATTTATCATATAAATACATAAGCTTTACCTTATACATATTCCCACCTCTAAAAAAAAATTATACACAAAATTTCTGATTTAATTATATAGAAAATATTGGGTTATTACATTCACCCTCCCTTATAAAGATTTTGTCCCCGAAATCACCGTTTTAAAACTTATACATACCAGGGTACATAGCATATACAGTAATTTCAAGTAGATCTTAATCAAATTTGATCGAATTGATCTTTAACTATTCAGCATAAAGCTTGTCTATCTGATTAAACGAAAAATTGATTCTTAATAGAACTCAAATTATTCCTTCAAAATTTATAAAATAATTTACTATAGAGAAGACAATCACATATAAGAAAATAAAATTTGTTTGAATAATACCTGAAGTTCCATCACCGGCTGCTACTGTATCCTAGACCATCATGTTGAGGACTCTTGCGGTTGATTTTGTTATCTTATTTGATGAAGTTGGTCCTGTAATCGCCAGAGTCCCGCTGCCTTTCCCCGTAGTCACATTCCCTGTATCCATTCTCCTTTTCAAAAAATCCTTCACCTTATGCTCCGTTGATCCACACATGAAACACCCACTATTCATCGTTGGATTGGGGCAGTTGGGAGAGATATGTCCCTCCTGCCCACACTTATAATAAATAAATTTTCCTTTCAAACACTCCCTGAGTGATTCTTTCCATAATTTCCACACTACACAATCTGCTTGTTTACACTTTCCTGCTTGACCTGGATATTTCCAAAATTGTTCCCTTTTCTTTTCATATTCTTACTCACACTACCTGCTTCTGCCTTCAATGCTCCCTCGACCTTGCCCTTACTCTTTTTCTCCTTATTGTAGAGGCTTATGGCCTCACTTCCCTCCTCGGCTATGATAGCCATTTCCAAAAGTGCTGCAAAGGTATTGATCTGCAACACCGCCACCTTGTTCTAGAGCCAGGGTTTTAATCCCAGCTCAAACCTTCTCGCCTTCCTAGCCTTCGTATCAACTTGATGTGGAGCGAACCTAGCCAATTCATTAAATTTTGCAGCATATTCTGCAACTGTCATGTCCCCCTGCTTCAACTCCAAAAACTTCAACTCCAATAACTTCACCTCCATTCTAGCCTGCATACTAGACGAGAAATAATTCTAGAAAAAACAAGGTCTTAAACCTAGCCCAAGTTACCACACCTTCTTCTGCCCTCACTTGATTTGCCTCCCACAAAAAATTTGCCTCCCCCTTCATCATATAGGTGGCAAAAGCTGTCATTTGCCCCTTAGCTACCCTAGCTATCACAAACGCTTTATCTATATCCTTAACCCAAGTTTGGGCTTCTACAAGGTCAGTTGTCCTTTTAAATTCTGGCGGTCCTGTAGACACTCAAAATTTTCTGTACACCTGTTACTAACATTTCAGGAAGGTAGAATCATCTTTCAGAGATAACCCTGAAAGACAGCTCATATTCATCCTGAAAATACCACCGGAGGTTCAGTCTATCTCGAAAAACACACCAGGAGTAGCATTTCCAACCTCAGAGATAACCCCGAGGCATGCAATTTAAATACCGAAAATTCCACCGGAGAAGGCCGATCCATCTCAGAGATAACCCCGAGATATTCTGTCTCAGTCCCAGAAATAACACCGGGAAAGACAATGTCAACCTTGGAGATAACCCCAAGGAGTGCAGTTGTAGTTTCAGCGATAACCCCAGAAATACTTATTTCAAATGCATGCAGCTTCAACCTCGGAACTCACACCGAGGCACTCCGTACAAGATGCGGAGATAACTCCGGGAAGACATGCACATCTCAAAGATGACCCTGAGGACCTTTAGCACTTGCAGCAGTCCAATCTCAGAGATAACCTTGAGCAATGCCTGCTTTATTAGCCTAAACCGGAGATAACCCCGGTGAGGGGCAAAATCATCATTTTGCCACCTGAACCCCACATTGCTCCGTCTCAACATTTCATACATACATACACAAAAATTTACAACAAGAACCAAGGAGTTGCAATCCCGAGTGACTACTACGCGAGGCATCACACCGGATAAAATTTGAAGCTCGAAGAGATAGGACATTGTTCCATCTTCCTGACTTCGTACAACCTCTAATCGCATGTCATTGCGTAGCTCTCAACAAAAGTATGCTGAAACAGGTCTTATACACCTCAATCAGATGCTCGAATTGACGTTCCGAAAGCTCAAGTAGACATTGTAGTGCACGAGTGCACGTACTTCGAGACGACGGGACCCACAGAGCCCGGGACACCCCAAGAAGCCGCATGTACACCTGCGGCTCCCCCCTCAATAAATTGAGGGCTTGGGGTGGCCATTTTATAAGAGAAAAAGGCAAGGAAGCCCTATAAATTTTGCTCTGTACACACACCATATTGAGTACTTTCTCATTTTAAACACTTGTTAGCTCACATATAGCTATATTTTTACCAGCGGGAGCCGAGTGTTCATCCACTTAAAGTTATAGAAGTCTTCTTTGGCAGCCCACTATAAGCCTTCTTACACATTATAAATCCTTTCTCTTCATCTTTGCACACACTCTTCTTCACATTTAGAGTCGTGTTGTGTGTGTATGCCTGGACTTCGGTCTATGGTTTTCATTTCTGTCTTTATATATATATATATATTTGGACTAACATTATCGAGTTATGCCTCGATTGAGCCTAAACTTATGTCTGGAGCGTTTACTTGATTATATATATATATATATATATATATATATATATATAGAGAATGGGATCAGTCAGGACTTAACTTTGATAAAATTTGGACCTTTTTTTTTTGCTTTTTTTTTGAAAACAACTAAAAACAAATTATGAAACTTGGTTTTTTACATAATACAGTGTTTTGGGTGTGATTTGGATACATATAACAAAACATGTCTATACTGGATTCTGATCCGTCAGTAATTTAAGCTTCGTCAGGAATACCGGACATGATCTATTCTCTCTCTCTCTCTCTCTCTCTCTATATATATATATATATATATATATGAACTGTTGTCGGACTCTGTTCGATGAACCTAGATTTTACATGGGAGCAATGGCGCTCGGATGTAAAATCGAGCTCATCGAATAGATATCTGGATGAGCCTGGATTTTACATACTGGTGCATATATATATATATATATATATATATATATATATATATATATATATATATATATATAGCGATAAATCGTCGAAATGATAAACCATGCCGGGATCGATATATATCCTAAAATCGAGCCGTCGCGCCTGGAGTTTACTTCGTGGCGGTTGATCGTTTTTACTGCTTTCTTTACATTTAGTCCTGCCTGGAGTTTACTTCGTGGCGGTTGATCTCATTTACTGCTTTATTTACATTTCTAATCCCCCATGGAGGTGCTTCGTGGTGGTTGATCATGTCTCTATATATATATTTACCGCTTTTATCATTTACATTTCTGATCCCCCATGGAGGTGCTTTGTGGTGGTTGATCATGTCTGTATATATATATTTACAGCTTTTATATATATAACTGCTTATTTCTTTTCATATAAACTACGGCATCATGTGAACCTAGGAATCATGTGATCACAGATTCAGTCTATTGAATCTAGATTTAGTTCCCGTGAAGGACATTTTCAGCTGTAAGCAGCTTATAAATTATTCACGGTGTTTGAATTTCCTTAGATGGCTTTCATGCCCATGAGGAGTTCAGCACTGCTATATATTATTTTCTCGAATATGCTTCACATCTCGAAAATAAAAGCAACCAAGCCGAACATTTTAATAAAATGGAAGTATCAAAAGGTCTCAATTACTATTGAGCACAGGGTTTGAAAAACCTCTTTTATAAAACCTCATTGCTATATCTTGCTAAAACTGAATTTTTTATACAAATTCAAACCCTTTGTATATCGGTGCAAACAAGGCCTCACATTACTTCCAAATAACAGCACATTGACCCACACACACACACACACATTCATATAACAGTTTCTTGAAAAATGGCGGTCACCGTGGCAACACAGATGTCGGGGGGTGCCTAACACTTTCCCTCCGCATAATCAAGCCCCCAAACCCAAATGAGTCTCGGTTTTATAGACCCGTTTAGCAGTGTCACATCACTGAGTCAATGTACAAATCTTTTCTCAATTGTGTCGGTGCAACTAGTTAAAAACATCAACTGGCAACTCTTACAGTCAAATTGTCGACATATAAATGTCGGACCATTTCATAAATTATTTTTTCAAACAAATCTCACCTAACATGAGAACACCAAAGAACAAGAACAGAAAAGGGACTAATAAAAATCCCGACGTTAACAGGTGGCGACTCTGCTGGGGACACCAGTAAGAGGGCTTAAGCCGCTACTACAAACTTTTCAAAACTGTTATATGCTTGTGTGCGGATGTTGCATTTACATTTATGATGAATGTGTACGAGTGCATTTACTTACTACACTGTAATATATCTATCTGTGATATTAGTGCTTCGCATATGTCATCATTTTCAGAAATGGTGAGAAACGTTGTATGTGAATGTATGTTGTGTGGTTCCTCCATCAGGAGGCTATCCTGTCGGTGTTTGATTACTGGATTCTTAGGGAGACTAATTCCAACGAGGCTCAGGAAAGGCACCACCCAGATTCGCTCCAGTTGAAAGACCGGATTAACTTTTCGTCAAGTATATTGTGATGATCTGGGAACCTTTATGCCAAAAAGCCGTGAGAGTAAACCTAAGATAGGTCAGCCTCTGATAAACCAAACGCGTAGGGAAGTTTCTTCATACTCCCCATTTTCAATTACTTGTAAAAAGCATTTATTCGTAGAATCATGCCATATCAATCTCATTGTAATAGGAAATATGAAGTAATATGTGCACATGTATATTTAAATTAGCATGCTATCCTATATTACAAAACAGCTAACATCCATTTTACAGGATAATATTCCTAAAACAGAAACATCACATAGCATGTAAACATTTACATTATCCCTAAGACTAAACTACATAAGTTTTTTTAGGGAAACAATTGGGCCTGTTACCCGTTCAAAATCCAAAAAGGCCACGAGCCTACAAGCAATCATGTCTTCATCTGACTAGTCTAATCCCATTTCTCGTGAAGAATTTGACGGGTTAAGTAAACAAATTACAGACTTGGCTGTTCTGCTTAAAGAACTGCATCAGTCTACTCAAGGCCCAAAGATGCCTACACATACAGAATCCTCTGCATAGGGAGGAACTCAAGGTTTGGATAAAACGAATCCAAAACCTCAGTTGGATACTACCAACAAAGATCCTGAAAACACCCATCTCAAAGGAGATCCTGACACCGGTGATATCAGGAAAAAGGTCCTTCAAATGGAAGAAACCATTCGTTCTATCAAAGGGATTGGAGCACATGGAAGTGTTTCATATGCTGATCTTTGTATATTCCCTGGTGTTCATTATCCAGAGAAATTTAAAACCCCTGACTTTGAAAAGTATGACAGGTTAGGGGATCCTTACACATATTTGAAGGTTTTCATTGGAGAACTTGGATCTTATGTAGAGGACGAGAAGCTCAGAATGCAGCTGTTCCAGAAGAGTCTGACTGGAGAAGCCCGTTCATGGTATACTAGATTAGACAACTCAAAGATCCATAGCTGGGAAGAGCTAGCACATGCCTTCCTCACTCAATACAGCTTTTAGTCTCAGATGGCTCCTAACCGGTACCAGATTACCAAGGTCAAGAAATAGTCCAATGAGTCTTTCAGAGAGTATGCTCAAAGGTGGAGGCGCTTTGCTGCTCAAGTTATTCCTTCTATGACAGAGTCAGAAATGGTTATGACCTTCATAGACATATAAGAAGCTCCTTTCTATGAAAGAGTCTTAGCTGGCATTGGCAAGCCATTTTCTAAAATGATCAAACACGGGGAGATGGCTGAGATGGGATTGAAGTCAGGAAAGATTCAAGACCTAGCCGCTCTTAAAGCGATTCTTTGAGCGAGCACATCCTGGCCCGGAACTTATAGAAACAACCCCCGGAGGGTCCATAAAAAGAAAGAGGAAGATGTTTCCTTGATACTACAAGGTCAAAAAGGCAATCAGAATATGCCTATCCAAAGGAGAAACTACTCCCCTTTTTAAGCACAGTCTTCAAACCCTCCATTGCCTAAAGTTGGAGAAGCAAAACGCACTCAAACATTCACACCCTTAGGGGACTCGCTCGAGAATATTCTTACTCTTCTGACAACTCAGAAGAATATCACACATCTTCTTCCACCAGCCCACCTGAATGGGAAGGGTTTCAATGCTACTCGGAAGTGTGCTTATCATGCTGGGGCACCTGGACATGATACTCAAGATTGTTGGGCCTTGAAACAAAAGATCCAAGATTTAATAGACAACGGTGAGATCGTGGTCACCAAGCCAGATTAACCTCATGTGCAAGACAACCCTCTTCCTTAACACAAAGAAGAAGAGGTTAATATAATTAATTGGAGCAGTGGACAGAGTTCTAATCTCAACGGTGAATCATCCCAGTTCCTCAAAGACGGTGTTGAAAAATGGGATTATGTAAAGTTCCAATTTGCGATGGAACGAAAGATGAAAGCTCTTTGCAAGCCAATTGAGCAATTAGTAGAACTGGTGATCCATCAGCATCAAATCACACACCAATTAGTTAGCCAGGAGTATGCCAGTCTCCTTCCTTTTGTTATGAATATTCCATCATCACCTTTAGAAAATGAAACACTGGAGGACAAAGTTGCAAAGAGAGCAAGTGCCAAAACCAGTCACAATTTTGCCAATAGAAGGGAATTTACATACCTGGGCCAACCTATGGAGGAGATATTTCAGATGCTGATCAATGAAGGAAGGATCACCTCCCCTTTACCTCCAATTAATCCCTATTCAAGATGGTTCAACTGTAACGATCCAAAATTTTAAATTGTAATTTAAATATTTATTGAGTTATATAAATATTAATTGAGGTGTTTATTGTTAAATAAATAATTATTAATGTGATGGTCGTTAATAAATGTTTGTAAATCTAAATTTATTAGATAAATTTCTAAATTAAATTAATTTATAATTTAGAGATTTGTATTATAACATGAGGTTTTATATTATGATTAATAATTTAATATAATATGGTATATTAAATTATCAAATAAAATGATAACATGAAATTATAATTTTGTTATTTTTGATAAAATGGGAAGTATTCATTTAACAAATAATATGTGATTATAGTTTATAAACTAAAATGTTTATTAAAATAAATTAAAAGGGTTTAATTTAGTTTTCTTTGCCAAACAAGGCTTAAGTATGTTAATTCTTTAAAATTTAAATTGTTTGCCAAACAAGCCTTATGGCTTTTGATATTTCTAATTTTTGAAATTTAAATTTAATAAATAAATAAAATAAAATTAAAATAATAAATATAATATATTTATAATATAAACGTTTGTTTTGTAACTGCCATTTTATTAAGTTGGCGTATTAAGGTCTGGTCGTTTTATTTGTGCGCATTGTTATCTGTTGGTTCTATGCCTTATTGCTAAGCCTAGAGAATTCTGAGTTTGTGGGAGTTTAGAGAATTTGAGAGCGAAGGATTTCAGAGTATTTGCAGTGTCTAACAAAAAGGATTTCAAGCACTTGAAGGTACTTATACAATCTTAATATATATATGTATATGTCTACATATGTGAACTTCGGCAAAGTTTTGCTATGCTCTGTGAATTCTAGTTTTTCTGAATTGTTGTTATATAACTAAGTTATGGTGGTTATACATGCTTATAATGATAGAGTTTATGTCTAAACAGGAATTTGTATGCTAATTTCGGTTTACAGTAGAAGAAAATTTTGACTGTGTATGTTTATATGTATTTCTTTTCATATGTTCATGAAAAGTATCAATTTTAGTAGACAATTAGTATGTGAAATTATAAATTGAAGCTTTTATATGGTAGTTCATTGAGATATGAACATAACGTAATTTGAATGGGATGATTTGGTTATGTATGGAATTCACAGTGATGATTTTTAGGATGGATGTCAAGAAAATTAAGTTTTTCATGAAAACATGAAAATTGAGAAATTAAAATAGTTTTAGTGGTTGTTAAATTGTGCTAAGTGATTGAATAGGTGAGCAATCATGTTTATGATAGTTGTATAATTATTTTACGTGTTATTTTCACTGTTTGGTGGGTGAAAATTGTGTTTGTTGGGCTAAAGTCGGCTACTGTTCATTAGCCTTCTCTGATTTAATGTCGTGCACCAGTAGCAATTGCTACTGGTGCTAAGGCAAAAACAACCATGCATTGCTTCGGTCCTAAGCCTTTGTATGGGCGCAATGCGCGCCATACCTTGGTTTGAGATTCTAGTTTCTGCTGTTGCTGCAGATTTGAGATAGCAACATGGCATGGTCTGAAAATGTGTTAGCATGTTAAAAGTGTAATGTTAAGGTTAATATAATATAGTGAATTGGGGTTAGTAAGTTCAAAGTTGCAAAATGGTTAGTAAATCGAGAACGTGTTATGTGGTAACTTAGTATACATAATGAGCGTTAGACAAGTGTTGCGAAGTAAAACACTTGGATTTTCTGAAATATAAATGGTAATGAAAGACTTGTGCTTAAATGATAAGTTTAGCTAGAAATGAACATGTTATGGTATGTTGTGGTATATCTAATAAATGATGGTTCTAAACCTATATGTAAGTGATCGTGAGTTTAATTTTATAGCTTACGCTCAAGGCAAGTTTCTAAACTCTATCTTTTATATTGAGAAAGTTTCCTAATTCTTTACTTTCGTTGAGCTAGTTCCATTATTACATTATGTAGCTTTATTCTTTGTTTGAGCAAGCTTTCTATTTCAACTGTTGGTTGAATAAGTCAATTGTCCCTAGAGCTCATTCGAGCAAACTTTAACTCTAATGTTATTTGAAATCTCATTTTTGTTGATTTACTCTGACTTGTTTATGGTTAAGCAAGTTTCTTGAGTTATATTCTTGTATAATGAACACAGTTTGAACTCTCGTCTTTATTATTGAACTGTTTTTAATCCTTGCATGCATTAATACCATGTTGGGCAAGTTTTTAGTTTCCAGCTTTCTATCAGTCAATGTATGTTCAGTACTTTCATTTCTAATGTTATAAGACTCTAACCTTAGCTTATTTATTGTTCAATCAAAGGTTTACCACTTTTTTCATTTTGTTGAGTACTTATGCTCTATAGTTATTTCAAACATGAGTTGAATATGTATAATCAGTTCATTTATGATTCTCAATTGTTCAATGTTATGTTGTAACTATCAAACACTATTGATTCAACTAGTCCTCTAGTTGATGTTCGTTAAACTTCAAATTACCCTTGAAAGCTTATCCAAACCAAACTTTCTTTGGTGAGGACTTGTACTCTAAATACTGAGATGAACAACCCTACTATTATTAGGGGATAACTTACGCGTAGCGTTAAATGTTTTTGCACAATACATGGTACAAAGGGCTGATCCCCCTAAGTACGAGGAGTCATTATAGTCTTATGACTGTTAAAGTTGGAGTTGAAAGATTACTCGCAACTGTGGAAATAGTTCATGATCTTATGACCCTCAGTTAGATATATTCCATATTTTGGATTCCAGTTTTTGATTATCATCATTAGAGTACTATTCAGTTTTGATGAGCCAATTGTTGGCAATTATTATTGTTATTCTCCTGTTGATTCATTATTTTATCCAGTTAGCAATTGTTTTTCTCACTCTTGCATATTTATAAACTCATTGCAGCTAAAGTGGAGAAGGTAGATGAACCTTCAACTAGCAAAGGAAAGTGAAAAATGTACAAGTGATGCTGATTTGTATTTTTATTTATTATGATGATCTTAGAATTTTTAATATTGATGTGATGTAATAAGTTTTATTTCTGCACATGAATGATGTTTAAAAGTTAGATAACTTGGGATTGTTAATGATGTAACCCTATTTAAGGGAAGATTATGGTTTAAATATTATTTATTTGGGTAGATAGTATGAATGTATGGATAGTGAGCACCAAGTCTTGTATGAATGAAGTACCTAGATTTGGGGGTGTTACGTCAACTCTGATGGAGTATGTCAATATCATTCACATTCTTGTGGTCACAGCACAAAATAATGTTGGGCACTCCGTCACCTTATTAATAATCTAATTGACAGCAGTGTCTTGCTGCTGGCAGACGATGACACTGTGTTACTCGAGAGTGGGAATACCTGTCCTACCAAATGGAAGGGATTAGTAGCAGTTATATCCGCTGAGGCTGATGAGATTATCAAACCTTTCACAAAGTAATCCAACTCAAAGGTATTGACAATCCTTTGAAAGTGGCTGCACCAGAGCCAATTTGCTTATCATTCATACCACAATATCCTGTTGTCAGCTTATAAAACGTCCCATGGAATTATGGAGAAGCTAAAGGATCCACGTCGCATATAACTGCTACAGTGTTGAAGGATAATCGATTGTATCTTCCCTAACGGGTGATGAAGCCTACCATCAAATCAAAGGGGAAAATTCCCATGGAGAAGATTGAAAAATTCCTCCGTACTATGGGCTATAATGAAGCCAAGGTGGTTTTAAGCTTAAGAGAAGTTCCTCATCAAATTTTAATACTGGACTTGGTTTTCTCTTCTGAGGATCACAGGAAGATCTTACTGAAGGCTTTGGAAGAAGCCTACTTGCCGAAATCAGTGGATTTGGAAAAATTTCAACATCTGGTTGATCAAATTTTCAATAATAATGTTATATCTTTCACTGATGATGACATACTGCCCGAAGGGACTGGTCATTGCAAGCCGTTGCACATTGCAGTTTTGACCTTCGAATATATGCTAGCCAGAGTCTTGATAGATGGAGGTTCGTCTCCGAATATATGTCCATATGCCACTTTGGTGAAGATTAACGTCAACCTCAAACGTATCCGAAGTAGCCATACGGTTATTAAAGCTTTTAACGGATCCCGCCAAAATTCAGTCGGAGAAATTGAACTACCAATTGAGATTAGTCCTCATACATTCTGCATATCTTTTCATGTGCTAAAGATAGATTCAAGATACAACCTGTTATTAGGGAGACCATGGATCCACATGACTGGAGCCGTCCCTTCGACCCTTCATCAACAACTCAAGTACATTATTAACAACAACCTAGTCACTGTTAACGCTGAGCTAGAATGTCCTGAACTGGGTGACATACCACTCATCAGCTTCAATTTAGAAGTTGAACCGATTAGTTTTCACACCCTGGAAGTGAGCAACACGCAATACCATCCTATTGGGATGCCACTTCTCATACCCAAGATTTCTATCGAAGTAATGTCGGCTACTCAAGAAATGATATCATTGGGTCATCAGCCTGGAAAAGGGTTGGGTAAAAATCATCAGGGCATTAAGTACCCAATTCAAGTGTCCAGTCAAACCGGGACAGCCGAACTAGGCTATTCTGCCAGTTCCAGTCATAGGAATCCTTATAAGCACAAGTAGATTCCTTAAGCTTCCGCCATACGGCGATTATCTCCACCTGCAAATCCTGAGCCTATACAGTCTCCGGTAAAAGTGCCAGCCAACGTAATGGCTATGTTATTTCGCAAACCTATACCGGTTAAAGAAAAAGAGGTCCTGATTCCTGATCCCGAAGTGGAAGAGAGGGAACGGAGACATAAACAAGACATCGCCATGATGATGTCAGGTGTACGTATCATTGTCCATGATGAGTATACAAACAGATATACCCTAGATGATGATTGCCCAGATGTTATGGTCATCATTCGGGAGAAGGAGGACGATGATAGCCCCTCCATCACTACAGTCCATCAGGACTTTACCCTTAACAATTGGAACAACACTCCATGCATAGGTCGATAAGGGTAAAATAGGTAGAAAATCCCTCTGCCCTGTAGATATCATTAATTGCTTGCTTTTGTACAATATTAGCAGTTGTTTTGTCAGTACATGCTAACTTTTGTATGATTAAACAGTTTCATATATTAAGTGAAAGCATATTTTTTTTCAGGACTCTGAACTTAGATGTGCCTGTACTTGCTGATATGTGCCTGAACTTTGATAAAAAATTAAACTCAGACTTGATGGAAATACAAGAGGACATTGAGATAACTCAGGTGATCAAAGAATGGGTCGAAGATAAACCTAAACCCAACCTTGATCAAACCATTTCTTTCAATCTCAGAACCTTAGAAAGCCCTAAGCTAATCCAGATTGGTTCAGACCTCTTTCCAAACCAAAAGAATGACATGGTTGCTCTATTAACCCAATTCCAGGATGTGTTTGCATGGTTTCATGAAGACATAGTGGGTTTGTCCACTGACATTGTCCTTCATCACCTTCCCATTAAAGAGGGATTCAAGCCAGTCAGGCAGAAGCTCAGGCAATTGAAACCTGAGTGGAGTTTAAAGGTTAATGAAGAAATTGTGAAATAATTTCAAGCGAGCATCATCATGGTGTATACATAACCTGAATGGCTATCAAACATAGTCCCCGTGCCTAAACCAGGAGGAAAGGTGCGAGTTTGTATGGATTATCGGGATCTGAACAAAGCTTAACTTAAGGATAGCTTTCCTGTGCCATTTATCCATATTCTAATTGATAATACTGCTTAATACGGCATGTACTCCTTTGCGGATTGCTTCGCGGGGTATCATCAAATCATGGTTGCTGAAGAGGATCGTGAGAAAACTGCTTTCATCACACCTTGGGGAACCTTTTGTTATAGACAATTGTCATTCGGCCTCATCAATGCCGGAGTAACCTACCAACGAGCTATGATGGCTCTTTTCCATGATTTAATGCCCAAAGAGATAGAGATCTCTACATGGATGACATCATTTTCAAGTTCCGAAGGGAAGAAGACCACTTAGACCATCTCAGAAAGCTCTTCAACAGGTTACGTAAGTACAACTTGAAGTTGAATCTAGCTAAGTGCGCCTTTGGCGTTAAATCAGGCAAGTTGCTAGTATTTCTTGTCAGCCGCAGAGGGATTGAGATGGATCCCGCCAAAATTCAGGCCATCAAGGAAATGCCCATTCCTCAGACAGAGAAGGAAATACGGGGATTCTTGGGAAGAATCAACTTCATTAGCAAGTTTATTTCTCAACTCACAGCAACCTGTGAGCCTATCTTCAAATTATTAAGGAAGAACTCCTCCATGAAATGGAACAATGAGTGTCAAAAAGCCTTCCTTACAATCAAAGAGCAATTGGTTAATGCTCTTATTTTGGTACGTCCCAGGGATGATGTTCCCCTGTTCATGTACCTATCTATTAATGACAATGCCATGGGCTGCATGCTGGGGCAAAAAGACGATAGAAGCCAAGAGCGAGCTATCTATTACCTCAGCAAAAGATTCAGCAGCAGTAAACACAAGTACACTCTGATTGAGAAGACTTGTTGTGCTTTAGCATGAGCTTCCATGAGGTTACAACATTACCTTCATGGTCACACAACCCATCTCATATCCCACGTGGATCCTCTCAAGTACGTATTCAGTAAACCCATACTGAATTATCGGCTGTCCAGATGGCAGTTGATCCTACAGCAATTTGACATCGTCTATGTGATGCCAAAGTCTATCAAAGGTCAAGGAATTGCAGATCAACTGGCCACCGCACCAGCAGGGGATTACAAACCCTTAGAAACATACTTCCCCGATGAAGGGGTAATGACAGTTCAAAAATACCATCAATACAATACATGTCGTACGTCGAGAATATATTTCGATGGAGCTGTTAACATGGAAGGTTTTGGAGCTGGAGCAATTCTAATATCCGGTACAGGGGAGCAGTATCCCATTGCTGTCAAATTGTAGTTTGTCAGCACCAACAACACAGCTGAGTATGAAGGCTGTACCATGGGGCTAAAACTTGCCCATTCATTGGGCATCAAGCAATTAACTATCTTTGGGGATTCGGAGTTGGTAGTCAGATAATCCACGAGAATCTGTCAAACCAAAGAGCTACATTTGCTGCCTTACCATCAGCAAGTTTTATAGATGGCTTCGGAGTTCGAAGAGATCTCCTTTATCCACATTCCTCGTAATAGGAATGATTTTGCGGATGCGCTAGCAACTTTGGCCTCCTTAATTCACATACCTGACAAGGAAAACATGCCAAGCATCACATTGGCTCTGTAAAAGGCACTAGCCTATGGGACCTATGTTGGAGAAGTATCAGATGAGCTACCTCCCATCCAACACCCTTGGTATCAACACATCAAGGAGTACTTACGGGATGGATCTACACCCGTTGAGGCGTGCCCGAATGAAAGAAGGTGGATCCATCGACTTGCTATGAAATTCTACCTGAGCGGAGATGCACTCTACAAAAGAGATGCGGGATTAGGTCTCCTTATATGTCTGGACAAGGACCAAGATCAGAGGCTCATGGATGAGATCCATGGTGGAGTATGTGGCCCACACATGAGCGCCCCCTACTTGTTAAGAAGATCCTCAGAATAGGGCATTACTGGCTTACTCTCAAAGCTGACTGTGATGATCATGTCAAAAGGTGCTATCAATGCCAAATTCATGGGAATGCTATCCACGCCCCTCCAAGGGAACTCTATAATATGAGTTCACCCTGGCCCTTCTCAATGTGGGGAATGGACGTGATCGGGCCTATCGAGCCCAAAGCCAGTAATGGGCATCAATTTATTTTCACCATGATTGACTACTTCACCAAATGGGTAGAAGCGGTATCCTTCCCCAGGGTTACCAAAGAAGTCATCATTACTTTCATTAGAAACAATGTCATTTGTCGATATGGACAATCAGAGGTTATTGTATCAGACAATGCTAAGATTCTCAACAACAAAATGATGGTGGAGTTATGCAGTAAATTCCACATCAAACACCTTCATTCCGTCATCTACCATCCAAAGATGAATGGTGCTGTTGAAGCGGCTAATAAAAACATTAAGAAGATCATGCAAAAGATGTCCGCCAACCACAAGGGATGGCTTGATTTATTGCCTCTGACTTTATTAGCCTACAGAACATCAATGCACACTTCCATTGGGGCAACCCCCTATTCATTAGCCTATAGGATGGAAGAAGTGCTCCCCATAGAGGTGGAAATGGAATCTCTTAGAGTGTTGATAGACGCTCGGCTGGATGAAGACCAATGGGTACAAGACAGGTATTACCAATTATCTCTAATAGACGAAAGGCGAACCATGACTATTTTCCATGGTCAGTTATATCAGCAAAGGATCGCCAGATTCTACAACAGGAAAGTCCGGCTACGACAGTTTAAACAACATGACTTGGTTTTAAAGAAGACCATTGACAACCAAGATCAGTCCAAGGGAAAATTCGCTCCAAACTGGGAAGGCCTGTTTGTTGTCAAGGAGGTATTGACATGAGGCGCTCTCAAACTACAGGAAATGGATGGCAATGAATTTCCGCAGCTTATTACCTCGAACACCGTGAAACGGTACTATGTCTGAGGTTACCAGCAAGCAAACATCCTGGTGTTGTATCATCAGATCACCAATCATTTTAGGTTCTTTAACCCTTACTACACACAACCTTTCCTTTTTACCCATCTGCCCCATTAGGGAAAAATACACTTCTCAAGCCAGCAGCCTGGTTTCATTTCATTACACATCTTACACAATTTTGGTTATCCCACCAGGGATCGAACCTTTCACACCCGCAATTTATCCTGAACATGGGATCAAACTTTTCTACCCCTGCAGTTTGTCCTGAATATAAGATCAAACTTTTCTATGTTCGCAGTTTATCCTGTACATGGGATTAAACTTTCATCCCTATAGTTTGTCCTGAACATGGTAACAAACTTTTTCGACTGCAAATCGTCTTGAACATGGGGCGAACTACGTCGACCTGATCTCCCTGATACCCGGGAGTATGTAGGCAACCATATTCTATATGGCCCAGTCGCAATAAAAAAAATAAAAATATTTTTGCCCTTTCTCTACAAAAACAAAAACAACAAAAACATTTCTACACCCTTCTTCATCAATAAAGCTTCTACACCCATTTACACCTTTCACATTCAGCGTTGAACCTCTTACACCAGGTTCGAACTACGCAGACCTGATCTCCTCTTCAATAGGAGTACGTAGGCAGCCATTTATGGTTCGGTCTAACCCCTTACCAAAATACAAATACTTGTCAACGGTATTGGGATCAACCTTCAATCCACTACTTTTCATTGGCTTCAGACCAAAGGGATGGAACTACCTAACCTCCCCCTAAATGGGAGATTCGGCGACCATCTAAGCTGCGGTTGTGCCTCGAAGAGCAACACCGATCCATAAGAGATGGAACTAACTGGGCTCCTCTTAAATAGGTGTACTGGCGACCATCTGTGGTGCGGTCAATCTTAGAGAGGAAAAGCCACACTCCTCTCCTCATCTACATACAGAAACCAGTCCCAAGATACAAAATGTGGTAGGGATACACACAGATCAATGATCCATTCTGAAAGATCCTGTGACGTATCAATGTCAACACATCAAGGATGAGTTTAGAATACATCAAGATCACAAGCCCTGAAGAAACAGGCAAATATCAAGCAAGTATCAAGGCACAATTGAAAGGGGAGTAAATCAAAATATATTTCCCTGCCATATATAATATTGTTTGATATATACGTATGTGTTGTACATGAAAAAATGGCAAAGCTAGTCTGTGCAGGAAAATACAAGTCTATCTACGGATCTGTGTGTATGCAGACTATCAGATCTAACATAGCATCCCTCTCCGAAGAAGGAGGTAACACTGCAAGCTTCTGCCCAATGGTATCTACACGAGCTAGCAGATCTGAGGCCAACTACATGGTGGAATGATGCTCATCAATGTATGCACTCATATCGGCAAGGATGCCAGTCGTAAGGGATCTCATTGAAGTACTATCTGCGATGACCACATACCGGGCAGATAAAGAAGCATCCCGCTCTACAATTAATGCATCTCTGGCTGATCTGGCCTCGTCTCTCTCTAATAGAGTGGCGTCTCTCCCATCAAGAGATGTCAACATCAAGGCCCTAGCCCGATCTCTCTCAAAGGTCATCAGATGTAGACTCTGCTCCAGATAATGTGCTGAATGTTGAATCACAATAGCACTCATAGTTGGAGAATCCATCACAACTGCTGGAAACCCAGTAGACAAATCCTCCTCGATGGGAATATAAGCCTCCTCCATAGGCTCCCCATCGTCGGAATGAATCCCCTGCACTATGGATACTGCCATAGTCAATGCTGTCTTTGTCTCCATCCATGCAGAATACTCTGTAGAACAACTCAGATGGCTGACGGAAAACTCAGCTAGCTCATGCTGATCCCAACAGGCATACAACCTAGATCTATCCTCTACTGATAAGTGGCAAGAAGCTAAGCGCTGACTCAATGCCCCCTCAAAAGGATGGAAATCCTAGAACTGGTCAAACTGACGCATCACGACCAGTGGGTGGTAAGTAGTCATGCCCCTCAAACCAGCTAGAGGGAGATAATCTGTAAGACCCCGAATTTTATGAAATAAAAGTATTCAATTTTTTTTAATTACTATTCATGAGTTACTATTCACGAGTTACTATTCACGAGTTACTATTCATGAGTTACTATTCACGAGTTACTATTCATGAATTACTATTCACGAGTTACTATTCACGAGTACTATTTATGAAGCATGATAATTTTTTTTCGTAAGAAGGCATTACTCAATAATTGTTACATTTTATTTTATTGATTCAATAATTGCTACGTTGATATTTTATATTATTGTTGTTTCATTAATTGTCACGACATACGATTTTCCATTATCAGAGCAATAATTCATATTATCGAATAATATTATTGGATAACATTATTGGCAATGCCTAGAAAGTTCTGCCTAAGGAGAGGTTTGGTCACCTAATTGCTTGGCCTTGAAGAGAGAAATTCTTATTCGAAAGCCCCCTCTTCCTAGAAACCGCTGGTTGTCAATATTGTGATTCTCGTAATATTATTTGTGAATAATTAATTATTGATTTTATGATGAAAAAAATATTTATTTTATGAGGATATAGATGGAGAAAATTTTTAAAGTGACAATTGTTGAAAATTAATATTTTATCTTTTTCTCGATAAAATAATTCATTTAAATATATTATTTTAATAATATAATAATGGTGATATTTTTACAATTGAATGTGGAATATATGAGTATATGAGGAGGAAGAATATTTTTGTTACAATAAATGTTTAAAACATGTTAAACATGTTTGTGGACCCCATTTCTTGACCGAAATTTGATTATAGATCGTAAAATCGTTAATTTGTGTATTTTGGTCAAATTTTCATTTGGAATTTGGAAAAACTTTCTTCGCAAAGTTGTAGAGAATTGAATTTCCTATAAAAACTCATGAGATTCAAATTTTCTGATAAAAGGGATATTTATTATGAATTATTGAAGTTCAAGTTCAAATAATTGATTTTTGAAAGTTTTAATTAATTTTAATAACAAAAACGTTTTTTTGTTTTTGTCATTATTAGTGGCTGAATTCAGATGGTCGATGGTCGAGTGGGCGAGGAATTTAATATATATTATATTAATATTTTATTAAATTTTCGCTTTGGTGTTCTAAGCATTTTCCTATAAATAGGGTGTTTAGGTTAGAATTGAAAATCACACTAGAAGCTCAAGTTTTCTCTCTATATTATCGAAAGCGTATTCTTGTGAGTATTTTGAGTATACTTTGAGTATTGCTATATGGTGCAAGTTCGTTCAGCGTTATTCCAGTCAGAAGTACTGCTCTTTTGAGGTAAGGGATAGTAAGGGATTTTAAGGGTTATTATGTTTTTAGTTTCGAAATTTTTCTGAACCTTCAAAAATTCTGAAAAAATTTGAAATGATATTTTGATGAGTTTTGTAGAGTGTGTCCAAAAATGGAGATTTTTGGATGTATAGATTAGGAGTTATGGATTTTATGAGAAAAGACTATTTTAAAAGTAACTATTTATAACTCCTTGTGATTAACTCCAAAATTGATGAAATTTTTATTGGGAGTACATCTATATAATATCAGTATACTGTGTAAATTTCAGAATTTTTGGATAAAAGTATAATTTATGATAAATGTTTAAATATTCGGTGGTTATGGCCATATGAAAAATAGTAAATGAATTTTTAAAATTTTGAGAAAAATATATGTTCAATATGGGACTATGTTATGCTAAATCCCAGAAAAGAAATATTCTTGGAACTGATTTGGTATTTTTCATGAAAATGTTCTAGTTATGAGTAAATGAATTAAATATGTTATGTGAAGTAAGAAAATTGGAAAATATGATTTATTGGCTTGAGATTCATATATGAGGTATATGCAGATTTTTATGAGGGTTTTGGTTATTGGTGATGAAATCTTATGAGTTTGGCATTTTATGATGATTAAATGCATTAATTAGTAAAGTGTAAATAATTTAATTAAATTGTTTATAAGTTTAAGAAATGATTAAAATATTATTATAATATTAATAATATTAGATTATGAGATTATTAAGTGATTTATAACATTTTGATTAAGGTGTTATGAGATCATTGATTTATGAATCTTACTCTTGAGATTAAATCTATATGTTTTGATTATATTATTTTTATATAACATTCTTATAACCCTAATGATGATATTTCTCTTTGACTTGAGTGTAAAGATGAGTAGATTATTGGTATGATCGTGACTATAGGTTCTCTTTGGCCAGTAGTGCAAAAGTTGAATTGTTGACTGGTATGATCATGACCATTGAATTTACAATTGAATATTTTTAGCTTAAGTGTAAAGGTGAATTGATCAACATGGTTATAATTATTGTTATATAACTTCTGAAATGATTATGTATTTCTTTGATATATGAATATCTTTGGCTCGTAGTGCAAAGATGACTTGTTGTTGAATATCTTTGGCATGTAGTGCAAAGATGAACTGTTGATGAATATCTTTGGCCGTGGTGCAAAGATGAATTTATTAGAATGATTATGAACAGGAACTGTGATTTGGTATAACCATGATCTTTGATGTTTCGTAAAAGCAAGTGATGAAATTATCTTCATCTCCGGGAAGAAGAAGAGGATTTAGAACTACAATTATGATTATAAGTTATGCATGTGATTGTGGGATGGGAATTGTTGATTGATGTTACTGAGGATAAAACATTGTTGGTGGACTTTTAACGTGGAGAAGACAATAGACTTTATAATCTATTTGACTCTTTTAATGGATTGCTCGTTCACCGCAACTATGGTTGAAAAGTTTTATCATCTACCATATGTTCTAAATCTCGATTTATTCATCGATGAAGACTATTGATAATTTATTTATCTTTAGTCATAATATTCTTTACTGAGCTAGTTATGCTCACCCTTTTGTTTCACAATTCCTTTCAGGTAATAAAAGTGTAGCTGGATTGAGCGGGGATAACAAGGGAATAGAACGGTGGTCTATAGTTGTTGAGGTTCTCCCTAAAGAGTATGAAAATAATTTTATTGAGGACTTTAGTGTATTGTATTTTATACATCAATTAATAGTTATTTTTGGTTAATTAAATAGGGTGAGGCGAACCCAACTTTGGAAGGGTGTTTTGTCACTATCATACAAGATGTCTAATGACATACAAACTCGTGTTATCATAAGACATGGTTGTGCTCATCCACTTGCTGAGTATATTTACAAGCACTACCTATATAATCTTGGTGTTTGTTTGGAGTATAATACCCAATTAGAGACAGTGGAGATAATGATATGTCAAGAGAAGACTCACCATTGGGAAGAATATGATAGTAATCTTCTCGTTTTTCTTTGGGGTCTATTAGGTCAACCAAGGATAATTTCGTGGCCATATGATATCTACCATAACCTAAAAGCATGGCCTCCCATGTATACGAAGGTTTCTTGAGCACTTCCCAAAGATTCTAATTTCTAAAAGCAGCTTTTTGACTATACCTTTATGTAAGGTGTCATTGTGACATGCTACAGTTGGTATATATTTGTATCCAAACTCACAACATATGTGTTGTTGTATTTTGCACGACAATTGTTGTAATAAAGTTGTAGTTGTTTTTCGTACCATATATTTGGCGACTCAGAATGGGTTGGATGGAATGGACCTATTTTGGGGTCGTTACATAATCCATGCCCGGAGCATGAGTGATGAATCTATAGGGTGAGCTAAGCCCTGTACATGATAATATATCAAACATATCTCCGATCCCTGACAAGAAAATGGACCAAGATGCAGGATCTCTGCACTCCGCAAGCTGAAAGGAGTATGACATGGCTATATCATACGTGAAACAATACCCATGCCATCTGAAAGTGCCAATCAGTCTCAAGTGTGACATAAACCACACATACAACATGACCGAACTACCTGCGAATACCCCTGCAGGGTAAGTGATGCAATACATGGCTGACCTCAGCGTCTCTGCGATGATCATTGGTACAATGGTGTGACCCTCCCTGAGAGCTCTCACTGCCATGATAACACCAATATCTAGCTCATCCAGGTATCGTGGCATGTATACATATGATAATACACACAATATTAAGACATCTACTCTGGCTAGACGCCAATGATCCTCCGGTGTGGTGAAATCCCCGGAATGCCGTGTATAACTATACTCAGAGCCAAATCTGTTAAACAAAAAATGCTGGGATATCCTGTACAACTCTACGCCTCAGCACGGTGAGAGTCATGAATTTTTGGCTCATGTCGCCAATGGCCATATGCGCGCAAGGTCTGTCCAAAGGCAGCACCGTCAACCGTGCATACTCCTCCAGAGTAGGAGTTAACTCGTGGATACCAAACCGGAAGACCTGCCTCTCTGGTATCTAGTGCTCCAATATGCCCTCCACAAAGCCTGTGGGAACCTGAAACATGAAGAGGGTCATAGAATGCTGCAATAGCTGATCTACAGTCACCCTGGCTAATGGTGACATACTATTATACCATAACCTCATGTGTGAGGCCACCAATACTAGTGGGGTATGGTCAATGCGGCTAACTGTCAAAGAAGACATCTGTGTGGGCCGTGTCATAAGACCGTCCAGGGGTCAATGCTGAATATCTCTGAACATATATACATATGCATAACATAATACATGTATGATAAATAATAGATGGCAATATGATATAGGGAATGGAAAACTGTACATACATTCGTAAGTATATCATCATCTAATACATCTTTGTACAACTAAAATACAGGGAAATGGGACAAAACTGCCCTACAACTAACAGAGGCCTATCAAAAGATATAGCGAGAATGGGGTGAAGTCACCCAGTGTCTAACAGAGGCCTATCAAAAGAAATAACGAGAATGCACATCAGAAGAAGACAATGGTGTCAATGTCTACATTATCAATCCTGTCCACTAGATGTAACTCCTCCTGAGTCATTAGATCTCTATCCATAGGGATGTTAGGCCTATACAAGGGAGGATCTGCATCGACAAAGCCATATGGGTCACCTGAGGGGCCAGCACTAGAGTTGGAAGGATTAAAAGTATCTGCCTTTGAAGGATCTTTGCCCAAGTGCCTAATAAAGAAATGTGCCCGGTCCAACTGCCGGGTCAAACTGTCAATCTGTGTCAAATGAGTCAGATCTCAGACACAGGCTAACCAATCCATCATCATCACAGATCCAGAAACCATATCCCCCATGAACTGAGTGGCGCGGGTCTGGGCTCCAATGGTACGAGGGAACCACCAATGTTGGAATATATCCTGAGTGCAGAGACACTCTGACATTGCAAAACCATCAACACCCAACAATGGGATATCAATGACGGGTGACTTCGAAAAAGGCCAATAATGCCTGGCAGGAGGCAAGATCTGTATACGAATCTCTCCTGTGGTGCTCTAAATAGCATGCTCTCCTAAATACAGCTCCCATCATCCATCAGTAAGAAGAGGAATCGTACTGGTGGAAATCACGTACTCAACAACAGTCGGGTACCCATCCTCAAATCCAATGGCCAACTGCTCCCCAGAATAGGGAATCCATGTGATGACATCAGCTGTTAACAACTCCAGCTATAGGCGGAAATGAGTGAAACCCTCAGCTACAGGAACCTCCGCCAGTATGGAATGATGCCATCTCCATCCTTGTGGATAGGTATCCATTCCTAGCACACTCACAGGACACAAACATGGGAGCCTCTCATAGGCCCAGAACTGCCAATACAAAGGCAAACATCTGCTATCAGTTAACACTCTTAACCTGTACATGGGAAAAGATAAGAGAAATACTAACCAGTAGAAACGGGTAGAATCCTAGCCAAGCCTCGGTCAAGCCCTGCGACCGTATGCGCATTCCCTTGAGGAAATAGGCGAAGGTGTAGGAGCTCCAATCATGCTCTCCAATACAGTCCACCTCCTGAGTGGCGCTAATCAAAGCGAATGACACCCTAGAAGAGTTATCAACTATTAAGCAGCCCCTAATGATCATCAGGAACAATCGCCAAAGAATGCGATCCTTGACTCGCACATCAGCAGGTATGGGCTCACTCAACAGCCCACTCATAGCATCCACGCTCAAAGGACTTGTACTTACAGTCCTGCCCTTGAGGGCCTCCGCCGGAACTCCTAGCAAGGTTCTGACGGCAGTCGGGGTAATATTCGCCTTACAAGGCACTGGTGCCCCTCAAAACTCCATACCTGTGATAAACTGCCAATCCATCGGCGTCATCATCACCTCATAGTCCAGCAAATGGAGTGACTGAGTCTGGTAAAACCAGTGGTCAGACAATGCCCTAAGGAAACCCCAGGGACAACGGCGGGGAAGGATGGAAAAGAATGCCCCGAATCCCTAGCCATGTACAATCGCTCTATAGTCTTCATGCAGAGCTTGGTACATAGAGTGGATGCTAAACCAGTTCCCTCAAGGCTGTGTAAAGCCGGAAACTACATCAAATGCTGATCAACATCAGAATCCTTTACTCCTCATCAATATAAAAGAAGAAAGATTAAGATCTAACTTTATACCTCATTTGCGTACAAGTAAACTGAAGGGTGTCGACTCAAATCACCCAGAAGCTCTGGGTTCACCACCTGAATACTCGGGAGGTCCCTACGAGGAACATGTGCAGCAGGAGCAGGAGCCTCAACCGGTACATCCTCTTCCTCATCCTCGACGTCCGGCACATCAACCTAGACTGGACGTATCACCGCCTCCACCAAACGACGAGGATGTCTAACCGAACGGGGACGAGGCACTTTAGAAGCCCTCCTCCGTACACCTGAAGTAGTCCTACAGGAATTACTCGGCTGATCCAGATCCATATATCTAGATAATAAGTCTCCAAATCACCTTAGAAAGGGTGTGGTAAATTCTAACCTGGAGCTTTTCAAAATGCATTTTATGACTATATGTATGCATGCATTATTTTAACATACGTCTACAGTAGAGTTAAAAATGCATGACTACCCAATGCCTATAATTTGGAAAAAAATTTCCATAGTCCCCTTTGTAAATAGGATTATCCACATGCACATAAGCATGACTAGGTGGCCATTTAGTAACACACCTACCCACAATCATATACATCCTACATGCATTAACACATCATAGTTAAAAAAATTATAAGTATAGTCTAATTACCAAGATTTTTATGCTTTTCCACCTTTACTCATTTGTCCTAAAAAAGGATAAGAAATGATAGTAAAAGGTGCCAATTTGACTGTTTCAAAAGTTAAATTTTCTCACATCATTATGTTCAGCATGGTTTAATACTAACATTTACTATTTTGAATATTTTTTATCAAGTCATTTCAGCATTCATGTGCACTACTATGTGTTTAGATGCATTTCATGTGATAAGTCATTCTCCAATAGATAAAAACTGGAAAAGAATACATGCATACATTACCAGGACAGTGTAGAACACTTGTACGGTGATAGAATTTATAGAAGATCGCCCGAACTCAGCAGATCTGAAGAAAATCTCTCGGATTTCTTTCGCGGCGCAACTTAAAAATAACTTATGAAAACAACCTGCAGGCATTATGTAGCCACGGTTGGCCACAGGTCCACCTGCATCTGCTACAGGTGTACCTGCGGCTGCTATAGGTGTACTTGTGGCACTCCTACATGGGTCCCACCCCTCCGGCTCGGTCCAGTTCGAGTTGCAAAGGAGGTCTCACAAGATGAAAAGGCCAAATTAGGAATAAAAATGTTACGCAATTGAGCAGAATAGCCTGAAATCCTGGTTTTCACAAGTCTAACCATGGCTTTACAAGTCGCTCATTGGTGTTCGCCCAAACACAGGGTTCACTATACCAATGATTTCTACTTTTGCAAAATCATGCTCGACAATGCCCCACACAGGTCCGATGTCGTCAAATGCAGGGTCGTCACCCTAAAATCATAGGAATCCATGGTAGGGGTTACAACGTAACTTATCCATTGATGTACATGTCAATGTTGGTCAAACAACTTTGACGTTATTTTAACCGATGGCAAGTAAATCCATCGAAGCATTGGAAGCCATTCGATGATTTCATCTATTGGTGCACGTATCCACAGGTATCCCTGGTGGGGGTTACAATGCAACTCATCCGTTGATGCAGACATTAATGATGGTCAAGAAACCTTGACAGTTTTCCCGATAGGGATATTATCCGGTGATGTATATATCAGCGAAGGTCAGACAACCCTGACGATACATACTGTTGGTAGTAACTCCGACAGAACATTAGTATGTCCTGGCGATACAAACCAGGGAAGACCATCCTCATCGGGGAGGACCGATGATGGAATATGTTATACACATCCTCAAACAGACAACACACATCCCCACAGAGTCTCTTGCACATGAGAGATATATCTTCAGTAGAAAGTCTACATCAAGGATTCAAGATTTTGGTGATAACCCCAATGTCAACAATCCTAGAGATTCCAGGTAGCTGTGGATCACGCGTCCTTGATAGTTCACCAGGCTGCTTATTTATTGTCATCCCTAGTAGAAGCAACAGGGAGCTGGCAATCTTCCTATCATGTTGGAGAATAATCCAACAAAACACATGCATCATACATTTGCATCATGTTACTGCACATGACATCATGTTTATCTTGTTGTATTTTAAGTGTCTAGGATTCTTTATCATATCCATGCCATTGCATTGCATGAATATGTTAAAGAAGGGCATCTGTAGACACTCAAAATTTTCTGTACACCTGTTACTAACATTTCAGGAAGGCAGAATCATCTTTCAGAGATAACCCTGAAAGACATCTCATATTCATCCCAGAAATGCCACCGGAGGTTCAGTCCATCTCGAAAAACACACCGGGAGTAGCATTTCCAACCTCAGAGATAACCCCGAGGCATGCAGTTCAAATACCAAAAATTCCACCGGAGAAGGCCGTTCCATCTCAGAGATAACCCTGAGATATTCAGTCTCAGTCCCAAAAATAACACCAAGAAAGACAATGTCAACCTTAGAGATAACCCCAAGGCGTGCAATTGCAGTTTCGACAATAACCTCGAAAATACTTGTTTCAAATGCATGCAGCTTCAACCTCAGAACTCACATCGAGGCACTCAGTACAAGACCTGGAGATAACCCAGGGAAGACAGGCACACCTCAGAGATGACCCTGAGGACCTTCAGCACTTGTAGCAGTCCAATCTCAGAGATAACCTTGAGCAACGTCTGCTTTATTAGCTCGAATCGGAGATAACCCCGATGAGGGGTAAAATCGTTATTTTTCCACCTCAACCCCAAATTGCGCCGTCTCAACATTTCATACATACATACACAAAAATGTCATACAAGAACCAAGGAGTTGCAATCCCGAGTGTCTACTATGCGAGGCAGCACACCAGATAGAATTTGAAATTCGAAGATATAGGACATGGTTCCATCTTTCTGACTTCGTACAACCTTTAATCCCATGTCATTGCGTGGCTCTCGACAAAAGTATGCCGAAATAGGTCTTATACACCTCAATCAGATGCTCAAATTGACGTCCCGAAAGCTCGAGCGGACATTTCAGTGCACGAGTGCACGTACTTCGAGATAGTGGGACCCATGCAGCCCGGGACACCCCGGACAGCTACAGGTACACTTGTGGCTCCCCCCTCTATAAATAGAGGGCTTGGGGTGGCCATTTTATAAGAGAAAATGGCGAGGAAGGCCTGTCAAATTTACTCTATACACACCCCATATTGAGTGCTTTCTCATTTTAAACACTTGTTAGCTCACATATAGCTATATTTTTACCCATGGGAGCCGAGTGTTCATCCACTTAAAGTCATATAAGTCTTCTTTGGCAGCCCACTATAAGCCTTCTTACACATTATAAAGCCTTTCTCTTCATCTTTGCAAACACTCTTCTTCACATTGAGAGTCGTGTTGTGTGTGTATGCCCAAACTTTATCGATTGGTTTTCATTTACATGCCTCGTATATATATATATATATATATATATATATATATATATATATATATATATATATGGATTATGGATAAATCGCCAAAATGATAAATCGAGTTTAGATCGATATATATCCTGTAGCGTTTACTGCTTATATATATATATATATATATATATATATATATATATATATATATATATATATATATATATATTTACATTCCATCCCTTTCGAGTTTACTTCGTGGTGGTTGATAAATTTTTGCGCTTTTTTACATGTAGTCCAAATTTTGGAGTTTACTTCGTGGTGGTTGATCGCATTTACTGTTTTATTTATATTTTCGATCCCCTATAGAGGTTCTTCGTGGTGGTTGATCATGTCTCTATATATATATATTTACCGCTTTTATATATTTACATTTCTGATCCCCTATGAAGGTGCTTCGTGGTGGTTGATCATGTCTGTGTATATATATATATATATATATATATATATATATATGTACAACTTATATATATATATAACTGCTTATTGCTTTTCATATAAACTGTGGCATCATTTGAACCTAGGAATCATGTGATCACAGATTTAGTCTATTGAATCTAGATTTGGTTTCTCTGATGGACATTTTCAGTTGTAAGCAACTTGTAAATTATTCACGGTGTTTGAATTTCCTTAGATGGCTTTCATGCCCATGAGGAGTTCGGCACTGCTATATATTATTTTCTCGAAGATGCTTCGCATCTCGAAAATAAAAGCAACCAAGCCAAAAATTTTACTAAAATGGAAGTATCAAAAGGTCTCAATTACTATTGAGCATAGGGTTTGAAAAACCTCTTTTACAAAACCTCATTGCTATATCTTGCTAAAACTGAATTTTTTATACAAATTTAAACCCTTTATATATAGGTGCGAACGAGGCCTCGCACTACTTCCAAATAACAACACATTGGCCCACACACACATATACACACATTCATATAATAGTTTCCTGAAAAGTGGCGGTCACCATGGAAACATGGATGTCGGGGGGTACCTAACACCTTCCCTCCGCATAATCAAGCCACCGAACCCATATGAATCTCGGTTCCACAGACCCGTTTAGGAGTGTCACATCACTGGGTCAATGTGCAAACCTTTTCTCGGTTGCATTGGTGCAACCAGTTAAAAACACCAACTGGCGATTCTTATAGTCAAATCATCGACATATAAATGTCGGACCTTTTCACAAATTGTTTTTTCAAATAAATCTCACCTAACATGAGAACACCAAAGAACAAGAACAGAAAAGGGACAAATAAAAATCCCGACGTCGATAGGTCCTACAGCCTTATAATCTTTGAAGTTCGCTAAACGATTATCCGGCTGATTCCCTGTGGCTGGCATTCCCTGCTGCATAGCCTAAGCTACCATGTTCACAAATTTTTGCATCGGGTTTGGTTGTTGTCCTCCGGCATTTGTTGACAGATTTTTCTGCCCTTTGGTTTCGAGTTTGACGTCTTGGCGACATTATCTGGTTAAATAAAACCATAAATTATTCTTTATTAATTTACATTCTAAACCTTATTATATAAGTGTAATATATCAAACTTATTTCATTAATCAAACATAGATTCATATTCATTCAGCTAATTCAAAGTACTTTACATAGCATAACACATACTGCTATCCCTTTGCGACAACAAAAGTCAGGATTTACTCTTACAACTTATACAAAAGTTGAGAATATTATATTATACAGACATACTTATCATAGAACACACATATTTCGAAACAATACTTGTACTACTTATTCACTACGCCTTTTTCTTAATTTTGGACAACCTTTCGCCTGATGACCTTCTATCCCACAAATAAGACAGACACCTTGCTTTGGATTGGGACAATGATGAAAGAAATGTCCCTTATGCTCGCAATTGTAGCAAACATTTTCCCCTTTCCGGCACAAGCCTTCATGTTTCCTGTTATAGTTTGTACACCTTTCTATTCTGCTAAGGCTCCCTTAGTTGTTATCAGAATTTCCTAAGTCGCGGTCTTTCATCTTTTTTTCTCCTTCTTGCTCGGAGCTGCACACAATTTGTTGCTTTTGGCTCCCATCTAATCAATTTGGATTTTAAGCTTATTTTGTTATTCCATTGTTTCTGTTAACACTTTTCGTAATTGATTATTTAACAGCTTTTCTATTTCCCACGGCTTTTCTAGAGAAGAAACCTTGTTTTTCAGATTCTGCACTTCCGTTGATGCTTGATCAGCTCCAACTTCGGTGTCCGAATCACTATCTGTTAGTTCCACCATTTCTAGGTCCAGTACTATATTTTGTAAAATAACCACCTCATCGAGGTTGCTCTCACTTTGAGCCTCTATTTCAGCTATTGGCTTTGATATTGGCTCCATCTTTACGATCCGAGGGTATCCTAATCCTTTTCCACCTGACATCTACACACATAAACTATCCTGATTAGCATATAATATATACACACAACACATAATAGTTTTATATAGGTTATCTTTTATTTGGTTTGACGATGAATTTATTTAATTCATCTCCTTTTAAACTCTATATGAGTTATTTATATTTTCAACATTTCCCTCTGTCCTAAGGTTATAGCCTAAGGTCTATCCCCACCTAAGGTTTCTAACCCTAAAGCTCTGATACCAACTTGTGATGCCCCCAAATTTAGGTACTTAAAACCCAAACTCGGTGCTTTACGATACCATTTCTTTGAGCGGAATAATAACAATAATATAAATATCAAACTTAATTTCCATATATCAAAGTCTAATACTAGGTACGCGACCTTTAAACATTCATTACATGATAATTAATAGATATCATTTTCTTAATAAAGTCTAACTATTACATAAGATACCATAATTTTATTCTGTTTGCTTTCCTTTTCCTTTGTCCTTGCCTGAACCTTCAGGTTAATCACGCTTAGCTGAAAACATTTAAATTTAAAGCAATAATGAGCATTTGATTGCCCAACAAGTAATAACAACAATAAATATTAGCTGAAAGGATTAAATGTTTTCTTTAAACGACACTTCTACAACGAATCAATAGTTGTAAAGTAAGCTGAACCAGTAATAAAAACATATCAATTCTATATCAAATTTTTGAAACTACTTATTGACTATAAATGGAGATCAGTCGACAGACTATGAACATTGTTTTCTATTTTCGAAAAAGTTAAATAGAACTTCATCTGTAAACCGTTATAACTTACAGGCACGGGGGTGATCAACCCTCTATTGTAACGACCCCAAAATAGGTCCATTCCATCCAACCCATTCTGAGTCACCAAATATATGGTACGAAAAACAACTATAACTTTATTACAACAATTGTCGTGGCAAAATACAACAACACATATTTGGAGTTTGGATAAAATATATACCAATCAGAGTACGTCACAATGACACCTTACATAAAGGTATAGTCAAAAAGCTGCTTTTAGAAATTAGAATCTTTGGGAAGTGCTCAAGGAAACCTTCATACATGGGAGGCCATGCTTTTAGGTTATGGTAGATATCATATGGCCCACGTAATTATCCTTGGTTGACCCTAATAGACCCCAAAAAAAAAGCGAGAAGATTACTATCATATTCTTCCCAATGGTGAGTCTTCTCTTGACATATCATTATCTCCACTGTCTCTAATTGAGTATTATACTCCAAACAAACACCAAGATTATATAGGTAGTGCTTGTAAATATACTCAGCAAGTGGATGAGCACAACCATGTCTTATGATAACACGAGTTTGTATGTCATTAGACATCTTGTATGATAGTGACAAAACACCCTTCCAAAGTTAGGTTCGCCTCACCCTATTTAATTCACCAAAAATAACTATTAAATGATGTATAAAATACAACACACTAAAGTCCTTAATAAAATTATTTCCATACTCCTTAGGGAGAACCTCAACAACTATAGACCATCGTTCTATTCCCTTGTTATCCCCGCTCAACCCAGTTACACTTTTATTACCTGAAAGGAATTGTGAAACAAAAGGGTGAGCACAACTAGCTCAGTAAAGAATATTATAACTAAAGATACATAAATTATCAATAGTCTTCATCAATAATAAATCAGAGATTTAGAACATATGGTAGATGATAAAACTTTTCAACCATAGTTGTAGCGGAACGAGCAATCCATTAAAAGAGTCAAATAGACTATAAAGTCTATTGTCTTCTCCACGTTAAAAGTCCACCAACAATATTTTATCCCTGTAACATCAATCAACAGTTCCTTTCCACAATCATATGAATAACTCATAATCATAATTGTGATTCTAAATTCCTCTTCTCATCCAGGACGAAGATAATTTTCATCATTGTCTTTACGAAACATCAAATATCATGGTTATACCAAATCACAGTTCCTGTTCATAATCATACTAATAAATTCATCTTTGCACCACGGGCCAAAGATATTCATCAACAGTTCATCTTTACACTACAGGCTAAAGATATTCAACAACAGGTCATCTTTACATTACGAGTCAAAGATATTCATCAATAATTCATCTTTGCACTACAGGCTAAAGATATTCAACAACAGGTCATCTTTGCATTACGAGCAAAAGATATTCATCAATAATTCATCTTTGCACTACAGGCTAAGATATTCATCAACAAGTCATCTTTCCACAACGAGCCAAAGATATTCATATATCAAAGAAATACATAATCATTTCAGAAGTTATATAACAATAATTATAACCATGTTGATCAATTCACCTTTGCACTTAAGCTAAAAATATTCAATTGTAAATTCAATGGTCATGATCATACCAGTCAACAATTCAACTTTTGCACTACTGGCCAAAGAGAACCTATAGTCACGATCATACCAATAATCTACCCATCTTTACACTCAAGTCAAAGAGAAATATCATCATTAGGGTTATAAGAATGTTATATAAAAACAATATAATCAAAACATAGTTTTAATTTCAAGAGTAAGATTCATAAATCAACGATAATTTGGTCAAAGAAGAAACCAATTTGTCATGAATAGTACCCGTATTCAGACATACGTAGTCTTAGTATACGTGTATAAGTAACCTCGACACTAAAAGATAAAGTTTCATAATAAAATTCATATCCATATTTATAACACCTTAATCCAAATGTTATAAATCACTTAGAAATCTCATAATCTAATATTATTAATATTACAATAATATTTTAATCATTTCTAAAACTTATAAACAATTTAATTAAATTGTTTACACTTTACTAATTAATGCATTTAATCATCATAAAATGCCAAACTCATAAGATTTCATCACCAATAACCAAAACCCTCATCAAAAATCTGATATACCTCATATATGATTCTCAAGCCATAAAATCATATTTTCCAATTTTCTTACTTCACATAACATATTTAATTCATTTACTCATAACTAGAATATTTTCATGAAAAATACCAAATCAGTTCCAAAAATATTTCATTTCTGGGATTTAGCATAACATAGTCCCATATTGAATATATATTTTCTCTAAATTTTAAAAATTCATTTACTATTTTTCAAATGGCCAAAACCATAGAATATTTAAACATTTATCATAAATTATACTTTTATCCAAAAATTTTGAAATTTACACGGTATACTTATATTATATAGATGTACTCCCAATAAAAATTTCATCAATTTTGGAGTTAATCACAAGGAGTTATAAATAGTTACTTTTAAAATAGTCTTTTCTCATAAAATCCATAACTCTAATCTATACATCCAAAAATCGTCATTTTGGACACACTCTAAAACTCATCAAAATATCATTTCAAATTTTTCCAGAATTTTTGAAGGTTCAGAAAAATTTGAAACTAAAAACATAATAACCCTTAAAATCCCTTACTATCCCTTACCTCAAAAGAAAAAGACTTACATTGGAATAACGCCGAATCTAACTTGCACCGTATAGCAATACTCAAAGTATACTCAAAATACTCACAAGAATACGCTCGATAATATAGAGAGAGAAAACTTCAGTTTCTGGTGTGATTTTCAATTCTAACCTAAGCACCCTATTTATAGGAAATTGCTTAGAACACCAAAGCAGAAAATTTAATAAATTAATATATATATATATCAAATTCATACGCCCACTTTTTTTTTTGTTCAAACTTCAGCAACACAAGTATCTCACCTTACAAAACTTACAAAAAACGTTTTTCATAATTAATTAATTTAAAACTCCAAAAAATAATAATTAATTAATCCGGAACTTCAATAATTCATAATAAATAGCCCTTTTGTCAGAAAATTTGAATCTCGCGAGTTTTTATAGGAAATTCAATTCTCTACAACTTTGCTGAAGAAAGTTTTTCCGAATTCAAAACAGAAGTTGACCGAAATCCACAAACGGACGATTTTACAGTCTATAATCAAATTTCAGTCAAGAAATTGGGTCCACCGACACATAAAACATGTTTTAAATATTTTTGGTAACAAAAATACTTCTCCTCCACATATACTCATATATCCCACATTCATCGTAAAAATATCATCATTAATATATTATTAAAAAATATATTTAAATGAATTATTTTATCGAAAAAGATAAAATATTAATTTTCAACAATTGTCACTTTAAAAATTTTCTCCATCTATATCCACATAAAATAAATATTTTCTCATCATAAAAATCAATAATTAATTATTCACAAATAATATTACATAATCACAATATTGACAACCGTGCGGTTCCAGGAAAGAGGGGCTTTCAATAAGAATTTCTCTCTTCTTGGCGCAATTAGGTGACCAAACCTCTCCCAGATGTAACTTTCTAAACATTGCCAATAATGTTATCCAATAATATTATTCAGATAATATGAATTATTGCTCCGATAATGGTAAATACTGTGCCGTGACAATTATTGAAACAACAATAATATAAAATATCAACGTAGCAATTATTGAATCAATACAATATAATATTGAACAGTAATTACTGTAACAATTATTGAGTAATGCCTTCTTACGAAAAAAAAAATTATCATGCTTCATGAATAGTACTCGTGAATAGTAACTCGTGAATAGTAACTCATGAATAGTAACTCGTGAATAGTAACTCATGAATAGTAACTTGTGAATAGTAACTCATGAATAGTAACTCGTGAATAGTAACTCGTGAATAGTAACTCATGAATAGTAACTCATGAATAGTAATAAAAAAAAATTGAATACTTTTATTTCATAAAATTCGGGGTCTTACATCTATGCCCTGTAATGATCAATACTACATGTTCGAACGATATTTTCGTCCAGCACATCCGTCTTTGGCGCATAAAAGTTTTCCATATTTGGGATGTTCATACTTAGTCTAGAATTCGAACCAAAACAATTCGGTTGGATGTCAATAAAGTTTTATCTTGTTTAACAATAATTTTAAATCTGTGTCTAGCTGAATCAAATAGCTTAGACGACTTTTAAGTCAATGTATACATGCTGGAAACCAATAAGTATGTATCAACAAGTGACTAAATACAATAATTATCCAAGTGAGTACTCTTGTATAACCAATTTTAGAAATTAACGAACAGAATAAATATCTGGATTGCACAGTGAAACTGTATTGATAAACAATAATCGGATAATTCAAGAACTAGCATGACTACAAAGTATAAATACATGAACATTAATAATAGGTTTAATAAGCTGGCACCATAACAATATAGATCTGATACTGGCTCACACATGTCCATTGCATAAAGTAAATGTAAAGGGTAGGATACTTGCCTGATTCGCTGCTTACACAACTTAGTTTTATCTTTTATATCAAGACCTATCATTAATAAGATAATTTATTCGATTAGAATAACATATTATAACACATAGTACTGCTATTTGCAGCTTAATCACATTGTCACGTAGTTATATCAGTCATTGGAACACAAACAGACACGTATCTAGTCAAACTATCCAAGTCCAGATCAATTTCTGAAACATTTCGGTGTACCGACGGCTTTATCGGGTAATTATCGAGTCTAAAACTCTATCTTGTAATTCAATATCCATTTAGATAACTTAAATATCAATCATATTATTTTTCATAAAATTATAATAATTTTTAAACAATTATTTTAATTCATTATGATTTTTTCAAACACCAAAATCATTATTAAATGATTTAAATATTAAATAATTCAACTATCATTAATATTTAATTAATATTAAAATATTCATGAAACCATTGCCAAAATATTAAAGTTATTTATAATAACATAAAATACTTTAAAGTATTAATATTACCTTTAAATGATTTAAAATAATTAAAATATTTTTTAAACAATTATCATTAATATTTAAATATTAATGCATTATTTATCAAAATATTAAAAGTCGTTAATTATAACTTAAAATATTTTTAATCCATTTATATCCTTTTTAAATAATTTTTAAATCAATAAAATCATTTTTAAACTATTTATTTAATATATTTAATAAATAAATATAATATCATTAATATTAAATTATTAATGAAATTTACCTTTAAATATTAAAAGATATATTTTATAACTTAAAATATTTTTAAACAATTTATTTTCATTTAAAATAATTTTTATAATATTAAAATCATTTTTAATTAATTTATTTAATATAATTATTAAATAAATCTAAATATCATTAATATTAAATAATTAATGAAATTTACCTTTAAATATTAAATGATATATTTTATAATTTAAAATATTTTTAAATACCTTTTATCATTTAAAATGATTTTAATATAATAAATTCATTTTTAATTAATTTATTTAATGCATTTATTAAATCAAATAAATATTAATAATATTCAAATAAATACTAATATTTATGAAAAAATATGTCCAATTATTAAAAGTTAATTTTTATAACTTAAAATAATTTTTAAAATAATTTTTATAATTTTTAGAAACTAATTTCTATTTTTAAATAATTTTTGGAAATTAAAATAAATAAAATTAATAAGTCTGTCGCTATAGCCTTTAGCGACAGAAAGTGTAGCCTTAGGTGTTCTTGAGATTCAAGAACATGCATAGATAGTGTTAGAGTTGTAAGGTTTGTAATATTCATGAACGCAATCAAATTGCAAAAATAAGCGGAAACGTGGAAAAATCAGAGTTTAAAATTTTTACAAACCATACACCCGGATCACCCTTTATGCACAATTATTAATTAAACGAAAAAGATGAATAAAAAACATACCCTTGAAGATCCGAGCTTCCTCAGGTACAAGTTCACCTCCAATCCTTTTCGCGTTCAACTTGAATCCACCGGGTTTGGTTCCTTCCTTTGATCAACGTTAGCCACCCAAGTGTTTGGCCTCTAGAGGTGATCCACCAAGGAAGAAGAAGGATTTTAGAAGATGGGTATTTGGCTAAACCCTAGTTTTTCTATCTCTATAGAAAAGGAGCGTACTCTTCCAACTATTGGAATTATCACGTTGTCTTAATATCTGATATAAGACTCCTCTTATAAAGATATCAAGTAACCCTATTAAAATAAGGTATTATTTAATTAAACCCTTTTTAATTAAAGGGGCTCCCTAATCTTATTAGAGATAATTAATTAAACTCCTTTAATTAATTTTCCCTCCTAATCCTATTAGGAATAAATGAGAGTACTTATATTAAATTAATTCCTAAACTCTTTTAGAAATTAAAATAATAATAATTGTAATAATATTAATAAGACTCCTCTTATTAATTTATATTTAATATTTCTAAAATATTAAATAATAAATATTAAGCTATTTAATTTATTCTATCACCATAGATTTAATTAAATATACTTAACATATTATTATGATTATGCCATTAACTTCTTAAATAATTATTCTTCCTTTTATGGTGTGACCCTTTAGGTTCTCCATATTAAGCTAGGTTGTGAATAAATCAATTAGAACAATTCTAATCTTATTTAAATAAATAAATTAAATAATTAATTTATTTAAATAAATAATATTTATTCTACAATAGGGATAAGCCTCCTAGCGATCAACGACTTTCCGAGATAATATAGATTTCAACATTAATCATAAAAGAACCTTTGAGTAAATAGTTACCAGACAATTCAATCCTTCCACCATACAATGTCCCAATTAAATATAAGACATGGAATTCTTTATCAAGTCTTATTTTATTTAATTATATGTATTTCGACTCTTAAATGCACAACACCAAATAATGCAAATTAGAAACTCTTTTCTAATTTCATTACATCGCCAACCAAGGACTAAGTGGTTGTCATTTATCGAATCACATAGGACATTCTCTTCTTTTAATAGAAGTGGTAGATTCTTTATTGATCATACATTATCTCCATGTACAACTTATTATACCCAAGCATACCCTTTGATATACCCTAAGGGTCTTAAGGAATAAGTCAAAGTATAACTCATCATACACAAGATACTATGATGATCTCAAGTCCAAGGATCACTTGTACTACTATCACTACTGAGAATTCCTATTGACATGCAAGTAAAACTCCATTAGGTATTCCTTAGCGAGCCATGTTCAGTGAACTTATTCTCTAATAAGCACCTACATACTTGCTTTAATGTCTCCACACAAATGATCATGAGATCAATCATCCTCATCCAATGAGCAAGCAACATATGTACCAATCTATCCGGATTTACTAATCCCCAATTTAATAATCCAACGATTGGGAACTATTTTAGTTTTAAGCTTTCTAAGAATTTAGATCTCATTAGAATGATCATCATCATTATTCTAAAAGCATTGCTTAAAACTATGGGTTTATCACATATTATAAAAACAAAGATCATGTAGATAATTAAAAGCCTTTAATAAATTAATACTTTTTATTAATAAATGAATAAGATTGTTACAAAGTATATGCTTTATCATCAAACATGATTGGCTTGTGTTCATACTACTTTCAATCTCCCACTTGCACTAAAGCCAATCATCATGGTATCTCATACTCTTCTTTTCTAAGTGACGATTATCCTGCTGTTGGATAAGCTTTAGTTAATGGATATGTAATGTTGTTCCTGAGAGTCCACTATCTCTATAGTGATTTCCCATCTTTCAATGATTCTTATAATCAAATGAAAATGCTACAACACATGTTTAGATCCAAGATGAGACTTAGGAACTATTCCTAGTTCTGTAATGAACTTTTAATCCAAACAATCAACTTGCAGCTTCATTTATAGCTATATACTTTGTCTTTATCACTAAACCAGCAATTCTTTGTTGTTTGGAACATTTCCAATTCACTGCACCACTGTTCAAGATAACGCTTTACCTTAAAGTGGATTTTTTCGTCATCTTGGTCATACGAAAAACTTGAGTCTGTTAAGCCCTCTAGTTTTAATTTAGACCCACCATGAATATGATCACATCCTTAGTGTCGGTTAAGCACTTTAAGATGTTTTTCACTGACTCATAGTGAACTTCTCCATAATATGACTGATCAACATCAGGTCTCGTACATTTCATTGCATACATGATTGTCACTCATGCGACCTCTCTTTTCAGGAGTCTGTGGGGACTATTAAGAGAGATACACTCCATAGCTCATCGACATGAGACATCTCTTGGAGTTTGCCATGCTAAACAACTTTAGCATCAAATGAATATACGTTCCTTGGGTTAAGTCGAACATCTTCTTAAATCTATCTATATAGATTTATATCCCCAATTAAGATACTCTTCCAAATCATTCATGGAGGAATGTTTAGACAACTTTATCTTTACTGATTGTAGCATTGGTATGTCATTCCTTATCCGTAGTATATCAACATATAATACTAGAAATTTCATGACGCTCCCACTGACCCTTTTGTACACACTAGAACTCTTACCTCATCGTATGTAACTCTGGATCATCATCTTCTATGATGTGTACCTCATCATCATCATCTATGATGAATTCATACCTCCTGGTATCTTGGTACTATTCGCATTTACGATTGATTTGTGGTATAATAGGTCTATATCTACGTGTTCCTCTTATTTAACTTATAGTATTTTGTGGTTCTTGAACTCTTCAAGATCTATTATCCTCCCACTAGCCCTTCAATGATAAACACATTTATCTTAGAAGGCGGCGTGTTTCATAATAAACACCTTTTGCTAAGCGAGGATTATAGAACATATACCCTAAACTTACTTTAGGATGTCCCACAAATCGACACTTGTCAAATCTTGTCCCAAGCTTATCCTTTGAAACCTTTTTCACATAAGTTGGACAACCCCTTATCTTAACATACTTAAGATTAGGAATCCTCCCCATCCATAACTTTTATGGAGTCTTGGAAATGGATTTTGAGGTTACCGTTTTTCAGAGATATGCGACCATTTCTAGGACAATATCCCGAAGGATCTTTGGAATGTCGGTAAAATCATTTTGGACCGCACCATGTCCAACACGCAGATGACGATTTTTCATTCAGATACATCAATCAATTATTGCGTATCGGGATGTGTCCATTATGAGAAAACTATTTGAGATGATCCGAAACTTATTGCACAAGTATTTATTCCTTGATCTAATCAAAGAATCTTAATACATTGCCAATTTGTTTCACTTCGAATTCTTTGAACCTTTCAAATAATTCACACTTGTATTTCAAAGCAAATACACACATTCAACTCTTTGAATGATCGTCTCCTTTTCTTATACTAATTTGTTCAAAATGCAAAATTATTTTCATGTAAGTCAAGTATACAAAATTTATTAGTAATATTCCGATTCTATACAAAACATTATTATTATAAATAGAACAACAATTGTTCTTAATTATAATACCAAAGATTTCATTGTCAACAATAAAATGGAAATAATATTTTTAACAAGAACTGGAATACAATAACAACTTATTGACTTAATAGATTTGCTCAGTAGGCATTGCTAAACTATAAGTTTCTATGGCTAATATGGCAACCTTTGCTACATTTCCATACATAGGATTACTTATATTTGTTTAGCTTTCTACTTCTACTTGGTCCCTTCATAAATCTATATTTATGATAACCAAAGTCGGTATCCAATACCCAAGTAGAACCTTGACTTAAAGAAAATTTATTTCAATCATGAACAAAAGCGATTGTGAATAGAAACTTCACTAAGCTTCTTTGGTTAGCCTCGCAAGATGCTTCTCGCAGTTTCTTTCCAAGTGTCCGGGCTTATTGCGGTGGAAGCAAGCTCCTTTGCTATCCGTATCGCTTTTGTTCTTATTATCCTTTGTTTATGCCTTTCTATTTACCTTCTTTGAATCGTTCTTCTTTTCGGAAGATCCTTTGGCCCCTCGCCAAGAAGACTTGGTCTTTCTTGGTTGGAAAGTGACTCTCAACATTTTTCAACATGTTAAGCAAATCAAGGCCGATATCTAGCTTGTTTATATGAAAAATTCACAACAATTATGAAAGGAGTCAGGAGTGAGTGCAAGATCAAATCTTGGCTCAACTCTCCATCCATGACAAAACCAGTTGTCCTAATTGATCAATCAAATTGATTATGTTAAGAACTTTTTGTCTGTACTATAGTGTCATTGGCCATTCTAGATCGGAAGAGCTCCTTAGATATCTGATATCTATTAGTCCTACTTTCCTCACCATCAACTACTTGATGTGCAGGAATATAGTAGGAGCATCCATAGTTTCATGCTGACGCTGAAGCTCGTTACTCATGGATGCGAGCATGATGCATTGAGCCAACTGTGCATCATCTTGTCACTTTCTAAAAGTAGCAATTTCTTCCTCAGAGGCATTGTCTGCAACCATTACAGGGATAGGCATATTAAGGATATAAGATAGCTTTTCAGCCGTGAGAACTATTCTCAATTTCCTTAACCAATCCTTTTAATTGATGCGGTTAATTTAGCATCTAATATGCTACTGTGATGATAGTAATTTAGACATTGTAAAATTACGTAAATGAATTTGTAATTAACAACATTTTAACATACATTCTTTTATTAATTACCAAAATAAATTAGGTCTTGTTTTAAATTGGTATCTCCCACTATTTTCTTCAAACTATATTACCCTCACTTATATAGTTCGGCAAAATCTAATTAAAGATTTGCTAGTGAGAATAAGGATCCCATTTCAAATGTATATAGCCTTGTGGTGACACAACAAACTATATATAAATAAATAGGTAGACAACTTTTGTCAATTACATCAACTATGCAACTCCTTTTCTTTTGTCTCTTAGATTATTTTGATCAAGTGGTGGCACATCAGAATCAAAATTATCCAAGTTAAGTCCGACCTAGCACTCCATATATTCAAAAAGAAAAATATCATCCTTGTGGTGACAAAACAAAACAATATTGTTCAATTTTCTTTATAAGCATCAAATGTGATAAATTAACATCTTAAATACTTAATACTTGCCTTGTGGTGACACAAAAAACTCATATTAAATATTTAATACTCTATTAATTTTATCATGCTAGAAGGCGACGTTCGATATTCCAAATATCTTTGAACGCTTAGGACTTAATATAAAAAAAAATTTGAGGGATTTATTATTAAATGTCTCATCTTGTTTAGCGCGCATGCAAATATATATATAAAATACGCGTCATATTAATTAACATGCAAAGCATGTTTGCATAATATATAATATATATAGTATAAGCATGCACATATAGAATACTATATTCTACTTGGATTGATTATGGACTTTTATTCTAGTTTGGTTCACTAGAGCCACCAAGTGAACCAAAAGGTCAAACCCTAGGGGTGCAAAAATTAATATTTAAATATAACTATTACATTTAAACTCGGGCTCCATTACAAACGGGTCTTCAAGCGCTCCTTGTCCCTTGATCTCTAATTCTTCAAAATAATTCTAACTATTCCTATTACAAAACTATTTAAAATAAATAGAAACTTTGATCGTGATCAAGGGAAGTACATAGGAGGAGTTAGAATTTACATTAAAGAAAAAATTAGAGAAGGCGAGTCTGTGAGACCCCATTTAATAAAACCCATACATTCATGCATCCAACTAAAATAAAATCCAATCACATTGGTTGATAGTCCATAATCAATCCCATTTATTATCATACACATCACCATATGCATCAATAAATAACATTCATATCATGAATAATAAACATTCAATATATATATTGATATCATTTAATGGGCAAAATTTAGTTAGTATAAAATCTAATTTTGAATCAAAATAAACACATTTATTTTAATCCAAATTTAAATCAAAATAAAACTATTTTATTTTAATTTATCTAATTTTGAATAAAATAAACTTATTTATTTTAATCAAAATTTTAATCAAAATAAACTCCTTTATTTTAATTAATTATGGAATCCAATTTATGTAATAACAAAAAAACTCCTTTATTAAAGGAAACACGGATTCTCTTTCCTATTCACAAATAAACTCCTTTATTTTGAATAATATAAAATCTTATTTCATATCTAAATAAACTCATTTATTTAAGGAAACATGGATTCACTTTCCTATTCACAAATAAATTCCTTTATTTTGAATAATATGAAATCTTATTTCATATCTAAATAAACTCCTTTATTTAAGGAAAGATGAAATTCAATTTCAACTCTAATTAGTTATCATGGAATCCAATTCCAACTCTAATTAGTTAGCATGAAATTTAATTTTAAAATTAAAATAAACTTTATATTTTAATATTAAAATAAACTTTTTATTTTAAGATTAAAATATATTTTATTTTAATTATAAAATAATTAATATATATATATATATATATATATATATATATATATATATATATATATATATATATATATAATGCGATTTGTGGCATAAAAATAATTATAATTCATTCATGAATTACAAAAAAAAATTAAATTGCCGGTAGTGAATCATGGTAAGATTATATATATATAATCTGTCCCACATTTACATGAAAGTTCAAGAAATCCTTATGTAAACTATTACAATATATATATATATATATATATATATATATATATATATATATATATAACCTTAAAGATTCTCAAGCATTATAAAATATATATATATATATCATATATACCATTATAATAAACAAAGAAATCATGTTACCTTTTTTTTTTTAAACAAATCAGTGAACATGCACGGATTCGAGTGTTACGCCTTGAATTTAAAAAAAAACGGCAGGTGATTTCATTTTTTTTTAAATTAAATTTTATATAACAAATTATGCCCAATTAAATTGTTCTAAACACATATCAATATACATATCAAATTAGACAATTAATAATTCGCATAAAGGTTTGGCTCTGATGCCACTGTAAGGTTTGTAATATTCATGAACGCAATAAAATTGCAAAAATAAGCGAAAATGTTGAAAAATCAGAGTTTAAAATTTTTACAAACCATATACCGGATCACCCTTTATGCACAATTATTAATTAAACGAAAAAGATGAATAAGAAACATATCCTTGAAGATCCGAGCTTCCTCAGGTACAAGTTCACCTCCAATCCTTTTCGCGTTCAACTTGAATCCACCGGGTTTGGTTCCTTCCTTTAATCAACGTTAGCCACCCAAGTGTTTGGCCTCTAGAGGTGATCCACCAAGGAAGAAGAAGGATTTTAGAAGATGAGTATTTGGCTAAACCCTAGTTTTTCTATCTCTATAGAAAAGGAGCGTACTCTCCCAACTATTGGAATTATCACGTTGTCTTAATATCTGATATAAGACTCCTCTTATAAAGATATCAAGTAACCCTATTAAAATAAGGTATTATTTAATTAAACCCTTTTTAATTAAAGGGGCTCCCTAATCTTATTAAGAATAATTAATTAAACTCCTTTATTTAATTTTCCCTCCTAATCCTATTAGGAATAAATGAGAGTACTTATATTAAATTAATTCCTAAACTCTTTTAGAAATTAAAATAATAATAATTGTAAAAATATTAATAAGACTCTCTTATTAATTTATATTTAATATTTCTAAAATATTAAATAATAAATATTAAGCTATTTAATTTATTCTATCACCATAGATTTAATTAAATATACTTAACATATTATTACGATTATGCCATTAACTTCTTAAATAATTATTCTTCCTTTTATGGTGTGACCCTTTAGGTTCTCCATATTAAACCTAGGTTGTGAATAAATTAATTAGAACAATTCTAATCTTATTTAAATAAATAAATTAAACAATTAATTTATTTAAATAAATAATATTTATTCTACAATAGGGATAAGTCTCCTAGCGATCAACGACTTTCGAGATAATATAGATTTCAACATTAATCATAAAAGAACCATTGAGTAAATAGTTCCAGACAATTCAATCCTTCCACCATACAATGTCCCAATTAAATATAAGACATGGAATTAACATCACGTCTTATTTTATTTAATTATATGTATTTCGACTCTTAAATGCACAACACAAATAATGCAAATTAGAAACTCCTTTCTAATTTCATTCTACCTTTGCCAAGGACTCTTTGGGTTGTCATTTATCGAATCACATAGGACATTTTCTTCTTTTAATAAGTGGTAGATTCTTTATTGATCATACATTATCTCTATGTACAATTTATTATACCCAAGCATACCCTTTGATATACCCTAAGGGTCTTAAGGAATAAGTCAAAGTATAACTCATCATACACAAGATACTATGATGATCTCAAGTCCAAGGATCACTTGTACTACTATCACTACAGAATTCCTATTGATGTGCAAGTAAAACTTCATTAGGTATTCCTTAGCGAGCCACGTCAAAGTGAACTTATTCTCTAATAAGCACCTACATACTTGCTTTAGTGTCTCCACACAAATGATCATGAGATCAATCATCCTCATCCAATGAGCAAGCAACATATGTACCAATCTATCCGGATTTACTAATCCCCAATTTAATAATCCAACGATTGGGAACTATTTTAGTTTTAAGCTTTCTAAGAATTTAGATCTCATTAGAATGATCATCATCATTATTCTAAAAGCATTGCGTAAAACTATGGGTTTATCACATATTATAAAACAGCATCATGTAGATAATTAAAAGCCTTTAATAAATTAATACTTTTTATTAATAAATGAATAAGATTGTTACAAAGTATATGCTTTATCATCAAACATGATTGTCTTGTGTGCATACTACTTTCAAGAGTGGCATACTTTCAACAAGTTTAATTTTTAATCTTTGATGTTTCTGGGCAACCTATTAATCATATCTTGTAGTACTAATGTAATACTACAATTATCAAGCAAGATCTGAGTCAAATTACAACATACAAGCAAGATATAAGGCATTGAACTATCTGTCAAAGCTGTTCTTCATTTTTTGGGTTACCTAGAAATGAATAACAATTCGACTACCCTACTTTGGGCTTCCACAACTTGTGATTTTGGTGATGGTTTAGTGATTTAAAGGTTTCAATGAGTTGCCAGCATGCAAGGGAACAGATCTAACTTATAAAATTGATCTAACTACATCACAATAGCTAGATCCATGCCGGTCAAAGTCTGTCAGAGATAGTGTTCTTGATTTTCTAATAATTCCAGAAAACGATTTTCATGATCATCCTAGCTACTTTGACCATCCACTAAATCCATCCTATTTATTTTTTAAGTGATGTAAATGCATGACTTTGTTGTCCATATAACATACTATAACCTAGATACAACAACAAGATCAAATCAACAAACACACGAGAGATCCGGATGCATAAACAAGCTGTCAGACGATTCTGGGCATGATTTGGGTTACCCAGAAAACCGAAAGTCATGGTCGGTCAATGAGGTTTGACCACCCATAACTTTCATTTTGTACACGATCTAGGCTAGATTCAAGTTCTAGAATAGAGATCTCATAGCATACTACAACTAAAAACTTTCAAAACACAAAAATCATTAACGATCACTGATCTATGAGGTCTGATATTCGGTTGTCAGACCACTTTTTAAAAAAATTCCAGATTTTAGAAATCTTTAATTTTTTGCCTCTAGATGTTATAGATCCACATGATACCAACCCAGATCAACTTTATACACTACATACAACATGTTTAAACATAAAAACTTAACATCTAACATAGGATTAAAGATCAGATTCAAAGTCTAGGGTTTATACCTCACTTGATCAATACTTTATTCTAGGCTTTCTGATTTTATATGAAAGTGGTAATGGGAACTTGCTAAGGGACTGGTCTAGCAATATATTTCAAAACACAAAAATCATTAACGATCACTGATCTATGAGGTTTGACATTCGGTTGTCAGACCACTTTTTAAAATTTTTCTAGATTTTCTTCACGACAGACGCCCTTTCCCATAATTCTTGATCAATCGACGGACGCGGGGTGCCTTCAGGATAGCGCTCATTCATTAAGCCCTTATAAGTGTCATGTCAGAAGGTCAACAATTAAATAGTTAAAAATAAATAAAAAAAATGCTAAAAAAGGTCGTCACAATTTATAAACAACATATTAGTATAAAGTTAACTTATTATCACTATTTGAACAGCCTCAGGCAGACGATCGCGGGAGGCCACATACACATCCAACCAATTGATAGGTTGACCTTGAGACTGAGACTCCTACAGTTTATTTTCTCATATTAATATTTAAACATATGATATTTTAGCTACAAAAGATGACTGTAAACATAACATACGTACCCTGGCAGCAATATGCTGTAGTTGTGATATATTGTCACCCCGATACGTGTTTTTTGCCTTTTCTCCTTCAGATACACCTGAGAATCTGTTCGAGGCGGCAGTCTTGCGCCACTTGACCCAGCTCTCAACTCTCCACTGGTCACACATCTGCACCCATATGGGTTGTGCGCACCACCAGGGGCTATGCTCATGTATAAACTATTCACCTTATCTTGGATGGTCAATCTCAGCATTATGCAGGGCATTCTGTCGTTCCTTGTTCAGATTATCTTTAGTTCGAACGGCGCACTTCTACCAGAACAGTGTCTGAATAACTGATGCATGCGCGTCATCCCATCTATACCATTTCTGCAAATAAAACAACAATAATAATATTAAAACTGTTATATTACCATAATCCAACATTACTAAACAATATTATTTGATTAACTATGTATTATCTATCAGAGTGATAAAAAATAGACTTGAAATTTAGCCCAAACAGCATCCTTATGGGTGAGAGGTGTGCTCGCCCATGTAATCACTAGCGTAGGCCAGTTCTGTAAGCATAATTGTGAAATGCACTTCACAATTTTACTATCTTGAAAATCACTACAATATACAACAATTTACATTAAAATATATTTATAACAATGGAAATATTAAATTGTTATATATACACGATGTTTAACTTACGTGCTTTCTGGAGGAGGACGGATCTATATGAGAATGTAATCATTCGGATTAGCCGGGGCCTTTAGCACATGATTAGGGCCCCGACCCAACCAGTACTTTCGTGCTGCTGGTTCAGAAGACATCTATAAATAAAAAATTTAGGATGTTAGTATGATTTAAAAATGAAAGGTACATAAACATGTCAAGGATATATAGAACATGTATATATGTAATTGTATGTAATACAATTAAAACTAAACATACATTTTATAGAAAAGAAAATAATGACAATGAATTGTATGAAATAATTAACTACGATTACTATAAATGAAAGGTACATAAACATGACTACAAAATAGTTAACTACGACAACTATAAATGAAAGGTACATAAACATGTTAAGGATATAGAGAACATTCCTATATGTAATTCATTGTAATACAATTAAAACTAAACATACATTTTAATGAAAATTGTTGTCATAGTCAGAATCATTTTGTACAAGTATCGGAGATTCATAACCATCTTCTTCTTCAGATTCTGTGTCAGTGTCAGTAAATAACTCTTCCTCAGTATCACTGTCATCTGGCACAATAACTATCTCGGGATCCAATTCATCAGGTTCATCTCCACCCTCTAACTGGATTAATTCATTGTTGTCCTCTATATTTATTATAGGAGGTCTATGAAGCATCTCCTCTTGGTAGAAATCCCCGTCTATTACTTGGACACGACTACGCGCGAAAGTATGAATTATAACTTGCCAATCTGTAGGCGGTCTATCCCTTTTCCTAACTGGACTAGGAGTGTAGTATACTTGTACTCTTTGAGTTGGTAAAACAAACGGTTTGTTAGAGTACGCAGACCTATGGAGGTCAATATCGACGATTCTATGTATGTCACCACGTATCCCTTTTTCTGAATCAAACCAACGACACTTGAACAAATTAATATGACCCCCAGACGTGCCTTTGTACGACAACTCTACGATTTCCTCCAACTCCCCATAAAAGACACGACCAAGCTCATTGTAACAATCTCCTTGAACACACACTCCAGTATTAGTTGTTCTTTTATCGCGAGCATATGTCTTTGTATAAAATTTACATCCATTTATTTTGTAACCATTGCGAATGACTTGGTCCCTATCTGAACCCATAGCTAGGACTTGTATATTTGGAGGAATCGTTCCCTCATTAAGAGCCTACTAAAATTCTATTAAATTAAATACATTCATAAATTAATATGATATATGTCGTTCTTAATTAACTTACCTTACTTTATGATAGCCCTAAATTCGGGTCCTAAATTACCACGGATCTGGTACAATCATTCTATAACTATTGCGGAAGATATAAACATACATTGTTTATACATTAAACATTACACACTATTCCCCAAGGTCGAGTAACCTTAACTTATACACAATTCATAACTTGTCTAACATATAATATTATTATCATACAATACTATTACAAATCTAGCTGCACACATTTACTTAAAGTTGGAACTGTCTTTAACCTTTCCTTGTATCTGACGCATTGATCTTAATCTGCGATGTTTATCATGATATAGCAAGGGTGAACATATGTTTTCCCAGCAAGTATAAGTTTATTTAAGGATATATCATGATTGAAAGAATTTGAATAATAAGCTGGCTATAATTCAACAATATAGTTGTGAATTAGCATGAACAAACTTGCATAGCTGAAGAACATTTAACATGGACATATCGATTATATCTGGAGCGAATGGTAATGAAGGTGATCAGCCTTTCACATCTGATTAATACATACATTATGTACAGAGTACAATCTAACAATTCTTAGACATGACAATTAACAATGATTAACCATAAGTATATTTGGAATAAACAACTCAAAGTTGAGTTAAGGAAAACTTGCCTGTTCGGTCGATTACTGTTACGTAATTTATTAAGCTTTGTCTGGAGACCTAATATATAAATAATATCGATATACAAATTAAAATAATATCATCACAATATAATACTATTATATATATATATATATATATATATATATATATATATATAGAATAACCTAAACACATAACACATAACCCTATCAGTCTACAACACACATAAGACTTAGTATCAGGTCAAACTATTTCAGTCTGAGTTGAATCTGACACAATTCTAACATCCCGACGGTCTAGTCGGACTTTTATCGAGTCAAAGTTCAATTAAACTCTGCCTAAACACTTAACAATTAACTTAGATAATTTTATTATTAGTATAAATATTTTTCATAAGCTCGTAATAATTTTCAAGTAATTATTACCATTTATCAAAAAAATTCAATCACTTATATCACATTTAATATTAAATAAATATTAATGAAAATCTTATCATAATATCATAATATATTTATAATATCACAAAGTATTTTTAATACCTTAAAATCATATTTATATGATTTTTAAACAATGAAATCCATTATCTAATAATTGCTATTAATATTAAAATATTAATATTTTCATGACAAAATATCAAAAGTTATATTTTATAACTTAAAATATTTTTGGAACACTTAAATACTTTTATATGATTTTTAAAATATTAATTCTATTTTTCCATAATTTATTTAATATATAAATTAATCACCATTAATATAAATTTATTAATGAAATTCATCACAAAATATCAAAAGTTATTAAAAATAAATTAAAATATTTTCTAACACCATAATATAATTTTTCATGATTTTTCAAGTATTAAAATGATTTTTAATTTATTTAATATTATAATTAAATAAATTAAATACCATTTATATTCAAAAAATATTAAATATTTATGAAATATACTCTAAATAATTAAAAACAAATTTTTGGACTTTAAAAAATTTTTAGAAATTTAATTTGTGTTTTTAATAATTAAAAACTATTTTTTCTATTTATTTAATAAAATAAATAATTTTAGAAATAAATTGTCACTAAAAGGGGTCTATAGCGATAGGACCGTCGCTATAGGTGTTCTTGGCAAACCCAGAACATGCTATGTCAGTTATCAAGTTGCTAGGTTTAACCACATGTAGATCTATGATCATAAGGTTTTCTGGGCTGCTTGATGTGTTAGAATTGTAGTATAAATGTAATACTACAATTAAATTCTAAGTTCATGGCCAAGCTACAACAAAATCAAAGATTTATAAGCTCTCCAATATGATGTCAGAGCTGTTCTTCATTTCTGGGTTTTCCAAAAAATGAAGGACAATTCATGGTGTTACTTTTAGATCTTTATATCTTGGTCTCTAGATCTGTTTTGTGTGATTTAAAGGTTCCACCATGTATTCCATATGTTAAGGTACAAGTATAATGCACCAAACCTGTCTAATAACATAACACAAAGAGATTAAGGATGGTCAAAGTTCTGACTGGAAAATGGTTTATGAAGATTCTGGGTTGCCCAGATTGTTCTTCAGGCAGATCGGTCAACTATAGTTTGACCGGCTACAACTTCGATTCTGTTATGCATTTAAGTGATATAAAGGCTTTAAAGTGTAGTACTCATGTCATACTACATGATCAAAACACTAACACAACCTAATATTTTAAACACAACAAGATTCAAGCCCTGCAAAAACCTTGTCAAAAATTCTTGGTTTCTGGGTTTGCCTAGATTTCTAGAATTCGTGCTCAGTCAACGCACTTTGACCGATCATAACTTGCAATCTATACATGATTTGAGCTTGATTCAAGTCTCAGATCAAAGCCCTGACAATAACGAACATATATATATATATATATATATATATATATATATATAACCTTAAACACAACAAATCATTACCACTGAATTAAGAATCTAGAGGCTCTGACATTTGCTTGTCAAACGACTCATGAAGGTTCAAGAACAGTTTCTAAAAACTTGATTTTTGTACATCTACATGATATGGATCCAAGTTTAAGTAACCCAGATCATCGAATGACACCCTCTAACATAACTTTAACCAACAACTAACAACATTAACACAAATCTTGAAGTTCTAGCAAGTTTAGGGTTTATACCTCTTCCATGCTTGACCTTTAAATCTGAACCTTGAATCTGTTATGGGAAAGCTAAGAGGTGGTATTGTATTAACTTTTCACTCCCTCTCATTCAAAGTCCTAAAATATAGAGAGAAAATAGGCTTGGACAAGTTTGGGAAAATAAAGTAAGTCTTTTCTCTCTCTAAATCTATATAAATGATATGATACAATGCATATAGATATCTAGATAGCTGATATGTATTAAATTAGTCACATGGCTAGGGCTAGGGTTGGTGAACAACCAAAGATATATATAGCAAGATTTGCAAGCTACCTTATTAAAGAAATAAAAAGGGCACTTTGGACATTTGATTTCTCAATTTAATGGTAAAATTGTAACATATGCAAACCCTTAGGGTTTAATCCTTAGGGTTAAAACTTAAGGTTTTACAAATTCAATATTCTAGGATTTCCAACTTAGGTTTTCAAAATAGAAAATTAATATTTCTAAATTATAATTAGGATTCTATAATTATATTAAGATTTCCTAATCATAAGTTAAAGCTTACTAATTAGGATTTAATATTTCCTAATTAAAATTAAAATTACCTAATTATCAATTAGGGTTTTGAATTTACAATTTAGGGTTTCTAATTATTAGAATTTTTAATTAATCATTAGGGTTATCCCTAATTAGATTTGTGATTAATACACAAAAAGTTTATACATAGCATTTAAATTCCCAAACTAGGGTTTTAAATATCCGAATTAGGGTTTCAAAATCCCCGGAACTAATATTAGGGTTTCAGAACCGGTTTCTAGGGTTTCTTATAAATCAGAAGAAATTTCTAGTTGAACGTTGACGTTCACATATATAATTTATTTAGCCAGCCCTTGACCCGTAACCACATTCTGAACACATAAATGACCATATACACAGAACATAATCATTTATACCCTTAATCCTGAATAATTCACCAAAATCCTTCACAGAATTTTGAAATCCTCAAAATTCCTTCCCAAAAATATCAAACGCATACACTTATTTTCTGTCTAGGTTCTTATATTGAACCTTAAACCAATCAATTATGATTTCAAAAATTTTCTAAATTCTCGGGTTGTCACATACTTTGTCCTTTAGCTAAAGATCAAATTTTTGATCACGACTAACTTGAATATCTTTATCAGTGATGCCGGGCTGATTTACTTTTAACTCGTCATCGTATGTTCTATACAATTTTGTAAACATTAACATATATTAATATGAGATTGCAGGTTAAGATATAGGTCTAATACATATGAATTTTACATGTATACCTCACAAATTGATCAATCTCCTCGCAATTGAGAAGAATGTAAGTATGCGCATCATTTAATTCTTGCTCAGAAAGGAATATGCGCTTTCCTTTTCCATAAGCACGACCCATACAGAAAGCCGACCATTTAGTTCAACATTGCCCCCATCATCATGTCTCGGGACTCGATTGGCCTTTGTCAAGACTTCGTCGGGAAAATAGTCTGGGACAAACGTAGATATCTCATCGAAACTGTATGCCTCACATATCGACCCCTCGACATAAGCTCTATTCTTCCCCTTCCACTTAAGGTTTCCCATGACCCTCTCGAAAGGGTACATCCATCTATATTGAACTGGGCCACCAACACGAGCTTCATAGGGTAGATGGATTTGCAAATGCTCCATAGAGTCAAAAAAAGCAGGAGGGAATATTTTTTCAAGCTTACACATGATCTCAATCATGTTCTTCTCAAGTATAGACATGTCCTTTTCATTTAATGTTTTTGAACATATGTCTCTGAAGAAACGACTAAGATCAGTCAAAGCATCCCATATTGGTTTATCAAGCAAGTCCCGAAATGCTATAGGCATGAGTCTCTCCATGAACACATGGCAGTCATGAGTCTTCATCCCATGCAATTTCCCACATGTAACACACCTTGCAATGTTTTACGCATATCCATCTGGTAGTTTCAAAGACTTTATCCATGTGCACACATCTTCATCCTGCTTTTTGGATAATGTGTACCTTGCATGCAGTTTGACCATTTTACCATTAGTAGATTCATAAAGTTCTAATCCAGGACACTTACAAATATCTTTCATGTCCAACCATGCCTTATCATTATCTTTCGTCTTGCCCGCAACACCCATCACGATGTTAAACATATTGTTGAACACATTCTTCTCAATATACATCACGTCTAGATTATAATGAATCAAATTTGTAGACCAATATGGCTGTTCCCAAAAGATGCTTCTCCGAACCCAATTATGAGACACGCCAAACCCATTGATGATGTAAGAGAATGACCGGTAATCTCATCACACAGTCACGCATCTCCGTCCCCGACAGTCGCGGTGCTGGCATATCATGATCTACTTTCCCTTTCATGAAGTTTTCTCTATTTCTTCGAAACGTGTGATCTACGGGCAAAAAACGACGATGACAATCAAACTAGCATGGCTTTTGACCATTTGATAGATTGAAAGACTTTGTATGATCCATACAATATGGACAAGCCAACTTCCCATGTGTACTCCATCCAGATAACATACCATAAGTAGGAAAGTCACTTATAGTCCACATAACCGCTGCCCTAAGGTTGAAATTTGTTTTTGTGAAAACATCCCAAGTCTGTACTCCATCCTTCCACAATACCTTCAACTCGTCTATAAGAGGTCTCAAGTAAACATCTAGGTTCTTTCCAGGAATCTTGGGACTAGGAATCACGAGTGAAAGAAACAAGTATAGCTTTTTCATACACATCCAAGGAGGCAAGTTATACAGAGTAATAATCACAAGCCAGCAGGAGTATGGAATAGCTGAGTGTCCGAACGGGTTGAAACCATCAATGGACGATCCAAGCCTCACATTTTTAGGTTCCAATGCAAACCCGGGATGTGCTATGTTGAAATCTTTCTAAGCCTGCCCATCTGCGAGGGATGGTTCAATTCTCCATCTTTGGTTGGACATTTCGCATGCCAAGTCATATGTTCAGCTGTTCTTGAAGACATGTATAATCTTTTGAGCCGAGGTGTAATTGGAAAATACCTTAAAATCTTAAAAGGTATATTCGTCTTTTTTGTAGTCACACCCTCTTTATTAGACCTAAATCGATCATGACTGCAAAATGTGTACTTTGTTTACTGTTCATTTTCCTTATAAAACAACATGCAATCGTTCGGACATGCATCGATCTTTTGATATCCAAGACTCAACTTCTTCACCATTTTTTTACAATAGTAGTAGTTATCGGGAAATTTTTCACCGACAGACAACATACTCTTAATGGCCCTCAATAGTGACTCAAAACACTCATGGCTCATGTTGTGATCAACCTTGATGTTAAGTAATGTCGCCACTGCAGACAATGTAGTGTGCTTCGTGTAGACAATGTAGTGTGCTTCGTGCAACCATGCCACAACGGTTCGCTACCCTCGTCTAACAACTTAAAGAATGCTTTGGCATCAGAATTCATAGGTTACTCTCTGCCTTGTTCCCAATCAAAATTCGACCCTGTAATATCATGAACCATGTCATTCATACGATGGGTACTGCTACCTGGATTATGTACTTGTGCATTGCCACTATCTCTTTTCTGCCCAAGTGCCCACCAACATTCTTCGTAATTGTTCATGAACCCAGAAACAAGTAAATGATAGTTTACTATGTCTCTGTCCGTATAATTTACATTGTTACACTTCAAACAAGGACATCTTATCTTGTTCTGACCATTAACAAATTTCGGGTGACTATACGCATAATCTAAAAATACTTGGCAACCAGCTCTAAATTCTGCAGCAGCACCTATCTGGGCACTTGACTTTCGTCGTGTCATCCAACTACGGTTTGAATAGAGGTCCATGATACCACGGTACCTATGTTGACATGAATTATTGTATTCCCTTTTTAGAGATTTACAATTCAGCTCAATGCCATTTATGATGCTTATAAATACATATAGATGTATATGTACATATATAACATGAGTGTGCATCATATATGATTATTCAGAAATTGAACAAGGATACATGCCAAAAAAAAATTATACAGCTTGAGATCGACTACCCAAATGCATGGTATATTATTGTGGATCTTAAATTAGAATGGGGTATGGTCTTATGTCATTCTACATATTTTAACTGACACCAACCTAAAGACAATAGATTCCTAAGGGTAGAATATGAATCATTTCATCATGCATGGTCTGCATATGCATTGGGACAAGTCTAAATTACCCGACCAACGAAATTTTTTTGGCAGAGTCTCCCCTATAATATGGACTATCCACATGCACGAGGGTATGTATACTTGACCATTTGTAGACATATAATAGCAACAAGAATGTATAAGCAATTAACATAACATAACATATACTTATTGCCTTTATATATTCCAGGGTCCATATCTGAACACATCAAAAACTCTTCTACATAGAATATGACATTAGGTGATGAAAATATCTTGATGGTCAAGTTTGAAGAACAACCAATGGACTTTGCAATGTGTTCTAGAAACTATAACGTTGCGTATATCAAGATTGCAGAAGAAGGCATACTATTAGTCCCTTGATGTGGGACTATTAGTCCTATAAAGTCATTAAATAGAGTAAAACATTTAAATAAATGATTGGTAGTATAATATTAAAGGTGATGGTGAGGGAGCCAGATTTCATTTTCTTTCTATGTCTTGATCATTCAAGTGCTGGTAGTTTTGTCTTCATTTAATGTTTCATCAAACCAATTACTCCTATATATAAAAAAAGTAGTACTCCTTAATTCCTATATATATATACATATACATATACATGAGCAAATCACCAGTCACTTTAAAAGCTAATTATGTGTCGGGTACATACAGTGTGACGCCCCCAAAATTAGGTATACGTCACCCATCTTGGGTCGCCACTTACATGGTACATAAATTCAAATACAACTTACTAACATAACTATCGTGTACTATACGACATAAACTGTGAGTTTGAATACAAATATTGTCTACTAGATATTATACAAACTCAAAAGGAGTCCTCATTACAACTATTATCACACTATTTCACGAATAGTGAGGACTACTAATGCTATCCTACGGACCATTACTCCGCTCCCCGACTCGTCCCGGCTATGTTCTCATTTCAAGAAGAAACGGTGAAAGAAAAGGTGAGCTCAACTAGCCCAAGAAGAAATATTATGACTAAGATAATGCAGAATAAATTATCATTAGCCTTCAACAGTGTTAAACTGATAAAATACAATAGACAACCAGTTTAACTGCAGCGGAATATGCAATCCATTAAAAGAGTCAAGTAGAAAATAAAGTCTACTATCTTTTAGGTTTTAAAAGGTTTTCATAAATTTTTATCACTAAGACTCAGTTTAATGAATAAACCACAATATCTAATCATCCTTGTACCACGGTCAAGGATTTTCATCAAATTATCAATGGTCATGACTATACCGAATCACCCTTGGTCATAATCATACCAAAAACTATCCACCACTGCATTACAGGCCACTGAGGACTTTTGTTACATCATTTATATCAAGCCATGATTATACCGAATGATCCCTGGTCATAATCATACTAAGTTCATCTATGCACGTAAGCCAAAGATAACATAATATAACGTGAGGATGATGACAATGACATAATAATTCAATAAAACAAGTTCAAGAATTATTTAATCCAGGAATTATTAACGTCCAAATTGTCAACATGATACTGTTTTGTAAAGTAAAATTCAAGAATAGTCAGAAGAATATTTCCATGAAAAGATACTGGATGAAACGCAAATATCAAAGATATTCTACTAATTTCATGGAGTATAGAAGTCAAAGTTTTAACCAATTGGGTATAATAAAGAATGGAATAACCAAAGAAATCACCATGCATGCGGTTGCAGATGACAAAGTTATTCCAAACAGAATAATATTAACGAGAACCGGTCAGGTGAAAATTAATGCAAGCAGGATGATCAAATGTAATAATAAATGTTGAATAATAAACAATGGAACTGTGTCCGTGTAAAACACACAAACAGGATATTCCAAATGTAATAATAAATGCGAATAATAAACAATGGAACCGTGTCGGTGTAAAACACATGCATGGATATTCCAACAAAATAATAAAGAATGGAATAATGAAGAAGATCACCAAGTATAGGGATTCGCGATACAAAGTTATTCCAACAGAATAAATAAGAATGGAATAACATAAGGATTTCACCAAGTATAGGGTATGCCAGATATCACAAAGTTATGTATAGGGTATGCCACTTTTACAAAGTTATTCCAATGTAATAATAATGAATGGAATAACAGAGGTTCTCTTCATGAATACAAACGAATAATATCCCTTACGGGTACAACAAATAATACCCCTTACCGTAAAAGACACTGGATATCAAAGTAGTGAAGTACCAGAATACTCTTCTTCTTTCTCTCTATAGATTTTCTCTCTATAGCTTCTCTCTATAATTTCTCTCTAGAGTTTCAGTGAATTCGTAAGAAAATAATGAAGGAATGAGCTTCTATTTATAGGAAAATAGAATGCATAGTAATTAATCCATGAACGGTCCAGATTGATTTACTTTAATCTGACGGTCCATATTTAAAGCAAAATCTTTTAAATAAAATATAATATATTCTATTTATATAAAAATATTTTACTATGCAAACACTATGCAACACTATGCAAAACACTATGCAATACTATGCATAATAAAATATAATATATTCTATTTATAGAATAACTTTAATAAAGTATTCTATTTTATATAAAAAGATGTTTCGCTTTTATTACGTTAATAATACTGAATAAAACAAAACGTCATTATCGCTATAATAATTCATATTATTAATCGACAATAATGGAATCAAAACTGAGTGACTTCTCACATAAGCATCAATAATCAATACAGGTGTGCTACTATGCAACCACACGTATTCGTTTTTTTTACTACCGAGTAGTTCAACAAAGATCACCCAGTAAAACTTCCGCCGTTATTTCAATAAAATATTTTTGTCGTTTTCTCAATCCAAACAATAATTACATTAATAGGGTCCACCAATGATTGAGTAGTTCATTTAATATTCCCCGCTAAACCGAATATTCCCGACCAATCGAATATAATATAACCACTTGCATACTTTGAAAAATTTATAAATACTACCCACAACTATAATATTATCTCAAATTCACACCATAATATTAAAAATTATTTAAACAAAATTTAAATCTTTATTAATAAAACTGGGTCTCACAATCTCCCCTCCTTATGGAATTTTGCCCTCGAAATTAGGGTACGTACCTGGTATGATAAAGAGATGAGGATACCTTGAATACCTTTATCGTTGAAGACATTAAATTCATTTTTGCAATCCGGTCAAAGATATTCATTAACAATTCATCTTTGCACTACAGGCCAAAGATATACAACTGTAAAACCAATAATGCTGAGACTCAGCTTAATAGTATCACGACCAAGAATTATCCATGCACCACTGGCCAAGGATATTCGTGTTTTCAATTACGGTCATGATTATACCGAATAATTCTTGGTCATAATCATACCAAGTCTATCAATACACTACGACCAAAGATGACTTTTACCACATCCATGAATTAATATTTCATTGCTAAGACTCAGCTCAATAATTAATCCATATCATCGAATCATCCCTGCACTGCAGGCCAAGGATATTCATTAGTATCACGACCACGAATTATCCATGCACTACGGCCAAAGATAATCGTGTATTCATTAGTATCACGACCATAAATTATCCATGCACTACTACCAAAGATAATCGTGTATTCATTAGTATCACGACCACAAATTATCCATGCACTACTACCAAAGATAATCGTGTATTCATTAGTATCACGACCACAAATTATCCATGCACTACTACCAAAGATAATCGTGTATTCATTAGTATCGCGACCACAAATTATCCATGCACTACTACCAAAGATAATCGTGTATTCATTAGTATCACGACCACAAATTATCCATGCACGAAGCCATTCAGCTTCTTCTCCGGCTTTGTCTAAAGCAATGAATTCCGATTCCATTGTAGAACTTGCAATACACGTTTGTTTTAAGGATTTCCAAGATACCATCGCACCTCCAAGGATAAAGACATATCCACTTGTGGATTTTAGTCTTTATTATCGTGTATCTAATTAGCATCACTATATCCTTCTAATATCTTTGGATATCTTGTATAGTGCAAACCCATATTTTTGAGTATGTTTAAAATATCCTAAAACTCTCAAAATTGCTTTCCGTTGATCTTTACGGATTACTCAGATACCTACTTAGCTTACTTACCTAATAAGCTATATTCGGTCTAAGATCTGATTCATGACATACATTAAACCGCTTATTATACGAGAATATTCTAGTTGAGATATGATATCACCTTCATTTTTAGCTAAATGAAGATTTATATCAACTGGGGTCTTATTTAGAATTATATTATACTTGTTAAAATTTTCAAGTATTTTTTCAATGTAATGAGTTTGAGATAATATAATTCCATCAGATGTTATAGAAATCTTGATTCCTAATATTATATTTGCAACCCCCAAGTCTTTCATGTCAAATCTATTTGACAACATACGTTTGGTAGAGTTGATAACTTCATTGTTGCTACCCATGATTAACATATCATCCACATAAAGACAAACAATGACATATTGTTTTTGAGTGCTTTTGACATAAACACATTTGTCACACTCAATAATTTTAAATCCATTTGATAACATAACATTATCAAATTTCTCATGCCATTGTTTTGGTGCTTATTTTAATCCATACAAGGATTTAATAAGTTTCAGATACTTTCTCTCTCTTGTCTGGGAGCTATGAAACCTTGAAGTTGTTCCATATATATTTCTTCATCTAATTCACCATTTAAGAATGCAGTCTTTACATATATTTGATGTATTTCAAGTCTATTTAAAGATGTTATTGCTATTAGCATCCGAATAGATGTAATTCTTGTAATAGGTGAATAAGTGTCGAAATAATCCAATCCTTCCTTTTGTCTATAGCCTTTAACAACAAGTCTTGCCTTATATTTATCAATTAAGCCATCACTTTCATCTTCTTTTTTGAAGATCCATTTATACTCTAAGGGTTTAGAACCAGGTGGAAGGTCCACCAATTCCCATTATGATTTTGCATAATGGACTCAATTTCACTATTAATTGCTTCTTTCCAATGAGAAGCATCCGGAGAGGATATTGCTTCCTCAGACGTTTGAGGATCATTTTCTAACAAAAAGTTAGAAAATTCGGACCAAAAGACTTTGAAGTCCTTGCCCTTTTGCTACGTCTAGGTTCATCCTCCACAGACTCTTTGTCTATATTTTCAGGATTATTACTAGTAGCTTCCAAAGGTCTTTTGTTTGAATTTGAATCTTTATTTTCATTATATGGAAAAATATTCTCAAAGAATGATGCATCTCTTGATTCAATAAATGTATTAACATGAATATCATTAATTTCAGACTTATGAACAAGAAAGCGATAAGTACTGCTGTTATTTGCATAACCAATGAAAACACAGTCAATTGTTTTTGGTCCTATCTTAACCTTTTTAGGTTTAGGAACCATCACTTTTGCTAGACACCCCCACACTCTTAAGTATTTATAGCAAGGTTTATGACCTTTCCATAATTCACAAGGTGTTTTGTGAGTTTTCTTATGTGACCTTTCTTAAGTTTTCTCATTCAATTCTTACTTAACTTTTGAAGTTTAACATGAATATATATCTATATATATATAATATTTTATATGTATATATAAAAGCCAAGACACCTTTTTTCCTTTAGAAATACAAGTTGCAGGATTAATTCATGTCACGTCAAGATAAAATATATATATCATATATATATTACCTCATATAAATTTATTTTCGTAAATAAATTTCTAGAATTATGTGGATAATCATACGTATAAAACAATTTTATATTCACATAAAACAATACTATAATTACGTAAAATATAAATTTGCTTTAAGATTGTTATCTGTAATATATAGTATTATTTAATATATATATATATATAAATATGATAAAACAGAACATAATTTTATATATATATATATATATAACACAAAAAAAATATGAATAAATCCGAGTCCTTTGAATTTACAAAGTCTCCTTAAAGCAAATTTATTTCCTCACTGGTGCTAAGGATTAAATGAATAATTGCTTCCCAAGATAAAACGGATTTTCAGTTCTTAATTAGAAGTACTTCAAAATTAAGAACACATCGAATCAAATTCAATGTTTATGTACTCGAACTTTTACTGTTAATAATAATGATGCATGAAAGTGGTGCATGAATACACTTACTCAGAAAACGAGAAAAGATTTGCAGAACGGGAAAACACTGCAGAACGGTAGGAAGGAACGGAATCTGCAGAAACGGGATTCTTGCGTAAAGTAGGCAGAATTGCGTAGGAAACTAATATTTTTCTTCTTTGCGAGAATCGGGAAGGAAGGAAAAGGAACGGGATGGGAAAAATGTTACGTACTGTTTTAGCGCGCCCATATAGATTAATTTATAGATTAATCCGGCAGTTTATTACCGTTAAGATGTGTCAAAACTACGTAGTATTGATATATAATCTTAAAACAAAATCTGATAATTAATTAAATAAATTTTATCCAAAAAGTTCCTAGCCTGGCCTGAACCAATACGACAAAATACATGCTGTGAGTTTTAATACAAATATTGTCATCTAGACAATATCCACACTCAATTTTGTCCTCATTACATTTATTATCACACTATTTAACAGAATAGTGAGGACAACTAAGACACCATCTCGGACCATCACTCCATTCCCCGACTAGTCCCGGCTACGTTCTCATTTCCTGAAGAGAACAGTGAAAGAAAGGGTGAGCTCAACTAGCCCAGTAAGAAATATTATGACTAAGATAATGCAGAATAAATTATCATTAGTCCTCAACAGTGTTAAACTAATAAAATACAATAGACATCAAGTTTAACTGCAACGGAACATGCAATCCATTAAAAGAGTCAAGTAGATAATAAAATCTACAATCTTTTATGATTTGAAAAGGTTTTTCATCACTTTTATCGCTGAGACTCAGCTTAATAAATAATCCACATCATCCCTGCACTACGGCCAAGGATATTCATTAGGGTCACGACCACAAATTATCCATGCACTACGGGCCAAGGATATTTGTGTATTCATCAATGGTCATGATCATGCCAACAACTGTCCATCAATGCTATTCGGGCCAATGAGGACTTTTATCACATCATTTGTAACATTACGGTCATGATTACACTGAATAATCCCTGTTTATAATCATACCAAGTCCATCTATGCACTACAGGCCACAGATGACTTTCAAAAATAATATAAACATGAGGATGATGACAATGATATAAGAATTCAATACAACAAGTTCAAGAATTAATTTATTCAGGAACTAATAACGTCCAAATTGTCAACATGATACTTTTTTGTAAAGTAAAATTCAAGAATGCTCAGAAGAATATTTCCATGAAAAGATACTGGATGAAGCACAAATATCAAGAATATTCCACTAATTTTATGGAGTGTAGAAGTCAAAACATTAACCAACTGAGTATAATAAAGAATGGAATAACAAAAGAAATCACCATGCATGCGGTACTTCGCATAGACAGGTTATTCTAACAGAATACTAAATGACGGAACCAGGTTAGGTGAAATTCACACTAACAAGATGTTCCAATAGAATAATAAAGACGGAACGGTCCCAGATAAAGCATGTGCACATGATATTCCAAAGAATAATAAAGACGGAACCAGTCCTACAGAAAGCATGTATATATGATATTCCAATGTAATAATAAAGAATGGAATACAAGAAAATTTCACCAAGTATAGGGTAGCCCGCGTATACAGGTTATTCCAACAGAATAATAAAGATGGGATAATAGAAGATCTCTTCATGAATACAAAAGAAATAATACCCTTTACCGTAAAAGAAACATGATATCGGAGTAGTGAAGTAGCAGAATACTTTTCTTCTTTCTCTCTATAGTTTCTATCTCTAGAGTTTCAGTGAATTCGTAAGAAATAATGAAGGAATGAGCTTCTATTTATAGAAGAATGGAATGAATAGTAACCAATCCATGAACGGTCCAGATTGATTTACTTTAATCGGATGGTCCATATTTAAAGCAAAATCTTTTAAATAAAATATAATATATTCTATTTATAATCTAATAAAACGAATAACTTTTAAAAAGATTTTACTATGCAAATACTATGCAAGCACTATATGCAAACACTATGCATAATAAAATATAATATATTCTAATTATTGTCTAATAAAATGTATAACTTTATAAAAGTATTCTATTTTATATAAAAGATTTTACTATTAGCCTAATAAAACGAATAACTTTATAAAAGTATTCATTTTTATATAAAAAGTTTTTCTATTTTATTACGTTAATAATACTAATAAAAAAAAAACGTCATCATCATTATTATTATTCACACTATTAATCGACTGTGTCATTCCTGTGAAAGAGGGGCTTTCAATAACGATTTCTCCCTATTGGGCGCCGCAATTAGGTGACCAAACTCGTCCTCGCGTAACTTCTAGACATCGTTAATAATGCAAATAATAATATTAATAACTTCATCATCTCAATTATTGATTTAATAACATATAAAATATCGACAATAATTGAATAAAACCGAAAGTGACTTCTCACATAAGCATTAATAATTAATACCGTGTGCTACTATGCAACCACGCGTAGACATCGTACTTTTAATACCGAGTAGTTCAACAAAGATCAACCGGATAACTTCCGCCGTTATTTTCATAAAATATTTTTGTCGTTTTTTCAATCCGACAATAATTACATGCTGGGGTCCACCAATGTTTGTTGTGCTGTTGCATTTAATATTCCCCACCAATCGAATATTATATAACAACTTGCATGATTTTGCAAAATTTATAAATATTACCCATAACTATAACATTATATCAAATTTATTCCATAATATTCAAAAATGATATTTATAGAAAATTCATTTTTATTCATAAAAGTTGGGGTCTTACGATCTCCCCTTCTTATGAAATTTCACCCACGAAATTAGGGTACGTACCTGGTATGTCGAAGAGGTAAGGATACCTTGATTTGATTTCAGATTCTAACTCCCAGGTCATTTCCTCAACATCGTGGTTCCTCCATAACACTTTGACTTGAGGTATAACGTTGGAGCGTAGAATATGTTCCTTCTTATCCAATATTTGAACAAGAACCTCTTCATACGTTAAATCTTCCGCTATTTCGTCCGGTTCTAACTCAATAATATGGTTCGGGTCTTTCACATATTTACGTAACATGGATATATGAAAAATGTTATGAACATGAGATATACTTGGCGGTAAAGCAAGTCTATAGGCTACAGTCCCTACTCGATCGAGGATTAAAAATGGGCCAATGAATCGAGGATTGGACTTTCCTCTCTTTCCAAATCTCGTAACTCCTTTCCATGGAGCAACACGTAACAACACATGATCTCCAATATCGAATTCCACGTCCTTTCGATGAAGATCAAGATAACTTTTTTTTGGCCTTGTGAGGTTTTTATACGTTGTCGGATCGTTTGAATCTTTTCTGTAGTAATACGTACCAACTCTGGTCCCAACAACGTTGCTTCACCCACCTCATCCCAGCATACTGGAGAATGACACTTTCTTCCATACAACGCCTCGAATGGAGCCATGCCAATACTTGCTTGATAATTGTTGTTGTAGGAAAACTCCACTAATGGTAAGAACTTGTCCCAACTTCCCTTGAAGTCAAGGACACAGAGTCTTAATAAATCTTCAAGAGTTTGAATAGTCCTCTCTGATTGTCCGTCCGTCTGAGGATGATAAGCCGAACTAAATCATAAATCTGTGACCATAGCTTTTTGCAAACTAACCCAAAATCGTGAAGTGAATATTGGGTCTCGATCAGAAACTATGGATACTAGCATACCATGCAGTCTTACAATCTCGTTTATGTACATACGAGCAAGACGTTCAAGTGTATAAGTTTCTCGTATTGGTGAGAAATGAGCAGACTTGGTCAATCTATCAACAATGACCCAAATTGCATCTATGCCTTGAGAAACCTTGGGAAGACCAGTAACAAAATCCATAGTAATGTGCTCCCACTTCCATTCTGGAATTTCAAGTGGTTGCAATGGACCTTTTGGTACTTGATGCTCCGCTTTGACTCGTTGACAAGTTAGACACCTTGAGATAAACAGCGCTATCTCTCTCTTCATATTGCTCCACAAAAATGTATGACGAAGATCACGATACATTTTGGTACTCCCATGATGGATTGCAAATGGTGTGTTGTGCGCCTCCATCATGATTTTATACTTTAAATCAGGGTCGTTAGGAACACAAAGTCTGGAGTTGACTCGAAGTATTCCTTCTTCATCGATTCTTGCTTCCGGCTTAGCACCTTCTTGTACTTTCTTCCTCATATGCATCAGCTCTAGGTCTGTAGCTTGAGCAGCTTTAACTTTATCGATTAAAGTCGGTTCTACTCGTATATTCGCCATCATCACATGGGTCCCTGGAGTCTTTAATTCTATCTCCATCCTTTGCAAGTCATACAAGATGGGCCTTTGTGTTGACAATATCACACTTGTACCCGCATATGATCTTCTACTCAATGCGTCAGCTACCACGTTTGCTTTTCCAGGATGTTATTGGATGGTATGATCATAATCTTTCAACAGTTCAAGCCAACGTCGATGTCGCATGTTGAGTTCCTTTTGAGTGAAGAAATATTTGAGGCTTTTATGATCCATAAAGATATCCACTTTCTCCCCATACAAGTAATGCCTCCAAATTTTAAGTGCGAGGCCAACAGTTTCCAACTCTAGATCATGAGTTGGATAATTCCTCTCATATTCTTTGAGTTATCGAGAGGCATAGGCTTTGACTTTTCCATGTTGCATGAAAACACATCCTAACCCCTTACCTGAAGCATCACTGTAGATGACAAATCCCTCTGAGCCAGATGGTATTGTCGAGCAGTCTTGAAATGAGTCTTCTTTAAGTTCTTGAAAACTCTTCTCACATTCCTCGCTCCAACCGAATTTTGTATCTTTCCGAGTCATTTGAGTTAAGGAGTAGCGATTCGAGAAAACCTTCTACTTAATCTCCGATAATAACCAACTAAGTCGAGAAAGCTACGATTACTTGATCAACGATTTAGGTTGCTCCCGATTTTGAATGGCTTCAATCTTTCTTCGGGTCAACAGATATTCCATGACTTGATACCACGTGCCCAAGGAATGCTACTTCCTCAAGCCAGAACTCGCATTTCTTCAACTTAGCATAAAGCTTATATTCATGAAGCTTTTGGAGTATCAGCCTCAAGTGTTGCTCATGATCTTCAAGGCTTTTGGAATAAATAAGGATGTCATCAATAAAGACGACCACAAAGTGATCCAAATATTCCTCGAATACTCGGTTCATTATATCCATGAAGGCAGCAGGAGCATTAGTCAATTCAAAAGATATGACTAGGAATTCATAATGCCCATACCAAGTTCTGAAAGCCGTCTTTGGAATGTCATCGGTTCTAATCTTCAATTGGTGATATCCGAAACGAAGATCAATCTTTGAAAAGAATTTGGCGCCTTGCAACTGGTCAAATAGGTCATCAATATGTGGCAATGGATACCTATTTTTGATGGTGACATGATTCAACTCCCGATAATCAATACAATGTCGCATACTCCCATCTTTCTTCTTCACGAATAGAATAGGAGCACCCCAAGGAGAAGTACTAGAACGAATAAAGCCAATGTCTAACAATTCCTGCAGTTGCGTCTTTAACTCCTGAAGTTCAATAGGAGCCATTCGATATGGGGCTTTGGAAATAGGTTTTGTACCAGGTTCAAGGTCGATACAAAATTTAATTTCACTCTCTGGGGGTAGGCCAGGAAGTTCTTCAAGGAATACGTCTGGAAATTCATTAACAATAGAAATATCATTCAAAACTGACGTATTTTTGTTTAGATCCATGACATGAGCTAAGAAAGCTTGACATCCGTTTTTCAATAAATGAATAGCTTTATGACTTGAGATGACAGTGATTGATTTTAATGGTTTGGTTGCTTGAATTCACATAATAGGTTGATTAGGAATATGAAAGCTAACAACCTTAAGAAAACAATCAATTTTGTATGATGAGTAGTTAACCAATCAATCCCTAGAATTACGTCAAATGCAAGTATTTTCAATGAAATAAGGTCGACAGGTAATGTGAGGGTACCGATTTAAACCAAACAAGACTTATAAACAGTGGATGTAATGAAGGTTTCTCCCAACGGAGTTTCAATAGATAAGTCAAAGTCTAATTTCTCTGAAGTCAAATTTAAACATTGAGCGCAAGTAGGAGAAATAAAAGAATGGGTAGAACCGGTATCAAATAAGGTATATACTTCACTAGAATTTATGATAAGCTTACCCGTGATGACCTCGTTCGGGTTCCTTGCTTTTCGGGAGGTCACGACAAACGCTCTCCTTGAACAATGGGTTTTGTCTTATCTGGGACGGACTTCTTTGTCGCCTCCATCCCAATGGACTTGTCTTGATTGCGGCAACAAAATCGGGCCAGGTGTCCTTCTCTTCCATAATTGTAATATGCTTTGGAGGGAATCACACAGTTTAGACTGATGTGTCCCTCCCCTCCACATTTAAAGCATATGATAGGTGGTCGTTCTCCTTCCTTAACGACAGGTGCTGATGCTGACGTCTTTCCATCATTGTTGAATCTTCTTTTCTTGAAATGTCCATTCTTATTATTTTGGCCATGATTACCATCGAAGTGGTTACCATTTCTGGCATGTTGATTCCCTCCATGCTTATTGTCACCGCTTCGATGACTACTATCACTAGTATTATCATTTTGTCGACTACTCTCTTTTGGTTGGGTTGACTCATTATCGCGCTCCAATAACTGAGCCCTATTAACAACATCTGAATACAAACACAGTTTATGAGAGATAAGATATTAAGGTATCTCTGGTTTCAAACCTCTTATAAACATTCGCGTTATTCTCTCCTCATTGTCAACCAAATGGGACGCAAACCGGGACAGCTCGGCAAACTTGGCTTCGTGCTGTGACACGGTCATATTGTTTTGTTCTAGTTTATTGAACTCTACCTCTTTCATGTGACGAATACTTTCGGGAAAGTACTTATTGTTGAACAGTTCTTGGAACTTCTCCCAAGACATCTTCAGTGCGGCAGGTTGAGTACGCTTTATAGATTCCCACCAGTAATCTGCCTCTGCCCACAACATAAAAGTGGCAAAGGGAACCTTTTGCTCCTCGGAGCAACCCAAGACATCAAATATCTTGTTGATCTGCTTTATCCACGTCTCCGTCTTAAGTGGTATTGGCTCTCCAAAAAACTCCGGTGGTCCCAGCTCCTTGAACTGTTTGGCGGTGACCGTCCGAGAGTTACCAGTGTTTCCACCTACATTTAGGAAAGGAGCCGCTCCCACCTGATGTTGTATGAATTGGATGAAGCCTTGGAACATTCCATCGTTCATCATTTGGTCAGTGTTATTGTTTGCATTAGGATTGTCGCCTTCCTGATGCACATTATCCTGATTATTGATCAGTGGAGACTCAACGGTCTCATGTGCTCCATTGATATTCTCAACATTCTCGGATGCCATTTTCAAATACTGCCACAAAACAAGGGTTAATTAATATATCACATATTATCCCTATACTCTGACCGACCAATTAAATACCAAATAAACTTAGGTAGGTCATACTAGCGAAGGAATTCCCCGTCTCTCTGCTCCTAGTTCTTATCTCACATTTCAGCCAGGAATCATATCCCAAAGCTTTGATACCAACTGTGACGCCCCCAAAATAGGTATAAATCACCCATCTTGAGTCGCCAAATACATGGTACTAAATTTAAATACAACTTGATTATACAACAGTCGTGTAAAATACGACAAAATACATACTGTGAGTTTTAGTACAAATATTGTCATCTAGACAATATCCATACTCAATTTAGTCTTCATTATATTTATTATCACACTATTTAACATAATAGTGAGGACTACTAATACACCATCTTGGACCATCACTCCGTTCCCCGACTAGTCCCGGCTACGTTCTCATTTCCTGAAGAGAACAGTGAAAGAAAGGGTGGCTCAACTAGCCCAGTAAGAAATATTATGACTAAGATAATGCAGAATAAATTATTATTAGTCCTCAGCAAAGTGTTAAACCGATAAAATACAATAGACATCAAGTTTAGCTGCTGCAATGAACATGCAATCCATTAAAAGAGTCAAGAGAGAGTAAAATCTACTATCTTTTATGATTTAAAAAGTTTTTCATCACTTTTATCATTGAGACTGAATTTTTAATAAATAATTCACATCATCATCCACACTTTCTACCAAGGATATTCATTAGGGTCACGACCACAAATTATCCATGCACTATGGGCCAAGGATATTTGTGTATTCATCAATGGTCATGATCATACAAACAATCTGTCCATCAATGCACTTTGGGCCAATGAGGACTTTTACCACATCATTTGTAACATTTACGGCCATGATTACCATTGAATAATCCTCATTCATAATCATACCAAGTCCATCTATGCACCACAAAGCCACAAATGACTTTCAAAATAATATAAACATGAGGATGATGACAATGATATAAGAATTCAATAAAACAAGTTCAAGAATTAATTTATTCAGGAACTAATAATGTCCAAATTGTCAACATGATACTTCTTTGTAAAGTAAAATTCAAGAATGCTCAGAAGAATATGTCCATGAAAAGATACTGGATGAAGCGCAAATATCAAGAATATTCCACTAATTTCATGGAGTGTAGAAGTCAAAACTTTAACCAAGTGAGTATAATAAAGAATGGAATCACAAAAGAAATCACCATGCATGCGATACTTCGCATAGACAGGTTATTCCATTAGAATAATAATTAATGTAACAAAAGTCAAAGCGTAATACTCAACGGAGGATATTCCAATAGAATAATAAAGAATGGAATACAATGAAATCACCATGCATGCAGATTAGCATAGGCGAGTTATTCCAACAGAATACTAAATAGCGGAACCGGGTTAGGTGAAATTCACACCAATGAGGATGTTCCAATAGAATAATAAAGAAAGCGGAACTGTGTAAGGCAGAAAAAGCCTGACGAGGATATTCAGCGTAATAATAAAGGCGGAACTAGGTCCGCGTAAAAGCCTGAGCGAGGATATTCCAATGTAATAATAAAGAATGGAATATGAGGAGAATTTCACCAAGTATAGGGTAGCTTTGTGTATCTGAGTTATTCCAATGTAATAATAAAGATGGAATAATAGAAGATCTCTTCATGAATACAAAAGAAATAATACCTTTACCGTAAAAGAAACTTGATATCGAGTAGTGAAGTAGCGAATATCTTTCTTCTTCTCTCTATATTCTCTCTCTATAGTTTTCTCTACAGAGTTTCAATTGAATTCGTAAGAAATAATGAAGGAATGAAATTTTCTATTTATAGAAGAATGGAATGAATAGAACTAATCCATGAACGATCTATATTGATTTACTTTAATCGGACGATCCATATTTAAAGCAAAATCTTTTAAATAAAATATAATATATTCTATTTATAATCTAATAAAACGAATAACTTTTAAAAAGATTTTACTCTGCAAATACTATGCAAGAACTATGCAAACACTATGCATAATAAAATATAATATAATCTAATTATTATACAATAAAAGCAGATAACTTTATAAAAATATTCTATTTTATATAAAAGATTTTCTTATTATTTTAATAAAATGAATAACTTTATAAAAGTATTACATTTTTATATAAAATTTTTTTGTTTTATTACGTTAATAATATGAATAAAAAAACGTCATCATCATTATTATTATTCACAATATTAATCAACTGCGTCGATTTAAAGGGAAAGTAGGGCTTTCCAATAAGGATTTCCCCATTAAGCGCGCAATTAGGTGACCAAACCTCTCGTTGATGTAACTTCAGAACATCGTTAATAATGCAAATAATAATATTAACAACTTCGTCATCTCAATTATTAATTTAATAACATATAAAATATCGACAATAATTGAATCAAACTAAATGACTTCTCACATAAGCATTAATAATCAATACCGCTAAGTGTTACTACGCAACCACGCCGTACATTGTCTTTTACTACCGAAAGTAGTTCAAGCGAGTATCGGCGGTAAAACTTACCGCAGTTATTTTCATAAAAATATTTTTGTCATTTTCTCAATCCGACAATAATTCTATTGTGGTCCACCAATGATTGTCATGTCGCATACGAATATTCACTGACCAATCAAATATTATATAACAACTTGCGTACTTTGCAAAATTTATAAATATTACCCACAACTATAACATTATATCAAATTTATTCCTTAATATTCAAAAATAATATTTATAGAAAATTCATTCTTATTCATAAAAGTTGGGGTCTTACACCTATCTCAGAAAAAAATTGCATCACGCCTCCCGTACTGACGATATAAAAGTTGTTCACTAAGTGCAGTTGACGAAGGAAACAAGGAAATCTCCAAGAAAGAAAAAACGCCAATCAAGCACTTCCTGGAATGAAAAAGCCCGATTCTGGTAAAAAGCTGACCAGAGACACACTTTCTCCATGTCTTAGAGATTAAAGGTTTCAAATAGAAGTTTGAGCCAACCTGACAACACAATTCGAATAATTAAGAAGAGGTGAATATCCCATCTTAAGGATAAAGCATTATCAGGACACGTGAAAATTAAAACCGAATTATTCATCATACCACTACCTGATGTAATATAAACAAATTTATATTTAAATAAACTTTTAAAAAATTCCTATTTCCAGATTTTTCTATAAAATGCTTTTTTGCAGTTAATTGTATATTTCTATGTAACAAACACATATTATGTTAAACAACATTTTTAACAAGGGAAAGCATAAAAATAAGAGCCTCATGTCAAGTAGCGATTTTGGTGCCAATGTTACACCACAAATGACCTAAATAAGCTTTATGCAATCAATAGCCATTTTAGTGCCAATATTACACCACAAACAACCCAAGTAATCTTGTGCAATCAATAGCAGCAAACGAAGAAAAGTAACCAACTGGAATAATGTAATTATGTAGTAAAAAAGGATATCACTATAATTTTACAAAACAAAACCAAACCCCAAAAAAAAGATGTAAATATATAACATATTCACTGGAAAAGTAATCTCGTGCAATCAATAGCAGCAAACAAAGAAAAGTAACCAAATGGAATAATGTGATTCTTGGCTTATGGTTTCTTCTTGTCAGGCAAATTTGATATATAATTGCATCTTTTAAGCTGCAAAAATGTCTAGACATGGCTTGAAGTGCAAGAGTAGTGTAAGACTTCCTGCTCCTAGACCAGCTATCACTTCAAATGAAGAAACAAGGTAAATGCCATAAAAATTAAGTTGAACAATTCTTCTGTTACAAATGAATCCAATATAAACATATAACTAAACAATGAAGATCAAGTTTTGTGAATGAGTTGTGCTAACCTGAGGAGAGAGTCTCCTAATTTGGTTTTTGGGGAGCTTCATGACATCAGCAGCAATAGTTTGGACCCTTGAATCACAAAGAGGAGGAACCTTCACCTTTCATTCTGAATATCCCCACAAAAACCAATAAATCAATTCATTAAAATGCCTATAACTGAACATAACTGCATCACTTTGTGACATGTGAGCATTAAAATTAGCAGAAACTAAAATGAAAAGCATATGCACGAATTAGAGGAACTAAAATTAGCAAAAACTACTAGTGAAGGAGCAAAATTAAAATGAAGAAAATTGAGAGAAATCAAAAAAAAATAAAGGAAGTAATTCTTATGCAGTTGTCGTTTCTGACATCATAATCCGTTTCTTCACATCGACAGTTTACTCGATAAATTTCAAAATTTATTGGAAAAATGAAAAGCATATGCGAATTAGATGAAGAGGGTGGAATAAAAGTTACTGTGTCGAGGTAAGATCGGAGAAGCGATTAAAAGATGAAATAAGCGCCCCCTCGACAAAGATCCCCGAACTCTAGTACTCGATTGTGAGCTCGACATTTCTCTCAATATCGATACTTCATCTTTCTCTTAGATTCTCTTCCTCTTCTTCCCTCAACAACATTAGGGCTTTGAACTTTGCCATTTTCATTTGGTGGCCATGTCGGATTCAAGGGTTTGAATCGAAACCAAGGGGAAAGCAATTCATTCACGGTCGGTCATGAGGTAGGGAGTGAGAGAGAAGAGAGGCTAGCTAGGGTTCTCGCGTTAATAAGCAATAGACGCCTTTATTTTGGCTCCGTGTTTTTTTACAAACATAACATTTTTCTTAAAAAACGTTATCTAATTAAAATAAAAAATTACCCAGTTAAATAGATAACGTTTTTGTATATATATCTACAACGTTTTATTTAAAAACGTTGTTGAAAAAAATACCACAACGTTTTTATAAAAAACATTGTCTTTTATGCGTTGTCTATTTACTGTTTTGTAGTAGTGCTTCCAAAGTAGTATATAATCTTAGGGTGCATAAACAAACTAGCACTCCTCTCTTTCTCTCTTGCTATAGCCGAACCTCTCTCTCTCTTTTCTCTCTCTCGAAGTTGCTAGCTTGGGAGAAAAAGTTAGAAGAAGAAGAATGAGAGAAAGTGGAGTATTCTAGCAAATGAAATGGTTGATTCATTATTATCCCCCATACTTTCCTTGACCCATGGATAAAAGGCTTTGCCTTATCCTTTCAATTAGCCTAATCATGTGCTTAAGAGTGCTTAATAGATTTGCAACCAATGGGAGCTTGACAAACATGTACTTGTGTGTAAGACTTACTAATTGTGGACATCGTTTAGCTTAATTAGTTGCCTTAAAAGGCCTTAAGTGGCCAGTCCCTCTAGCCCATTATATCTCCCAATTTGCTTTTATTATAATACACAAATTTGATTAATCAAAAGTCTAAAATACTCTTAATCAAGTGGGCTAAGTATTGGTTTGCATTTTATTTCCTTTGGGCTTCCCCTTTAATTGTTTTTGGGCCATGTAATGAACATAGTCTAACTATTTTAATATATGCTACCCAGTTTGATTATTTAGGGTTTCCATTCCTAATCTTATTAATTTTAATTACCTAAACATGTGACTTTAGCTCATAACCTAATTAGGCTTACTAGAATTAGGTTCAAAAATTATTAGTCACTTGAAATAACAAGATTATTCACTTAAGTTAGTATACATATTAAATACTAACCTTTCCCTATTACTACAACCCTTAGGTTATTTAATTGTCTCACCTAATGTATAATTAGGTTACGAAGCTTTCATTTTTTTAATGAAATCTATAAATGTATATATCCATAACTATAGTATATATGTTTAATGATCCATGCACCACTTCACATATGTTGTCACATATTAAATCACTGTATAACACAAAGTTTTAAATATCAATAATGTACATACATATATAGTGACTTAAAATTCACGGTTGTTAACCATTAAGGTTTTCAAAATAGAAAATTAATATTTTTAAATTGTAATTAGGATTCTCGAATTAAATTAAACTTTCCCATTCATAAATCAATCTTGTTAATTAGGATTATTTTATCCCAATTTAAATTGATAATTTAGCAATTAAGTCAACAATTGTACATTAGGGTTTCTGACGGAATAATTAGGGTTTAAAAATCTGAAATTAGGGTTTGCTAATTAATTAAGCTTTACCCTAATTAATATTATAATTAATATCACTTAAGCATTATAATTATCCTTTAAATTCCCAGATTACGGTTTCCAATTTCTGAATTAGGGGTTTGGATTCCATGAACTGAAATTAGGGTTTTAGAACTGGTTTTAGGGTTTCTTATCAGTCATTAGGGTTTTCTAACTGAACGTTGACGTTCGAATATAATATTAGGGTTTAACATTGATAAAATTTATCTGGTCAACCCTTAACCCTTAACCACATTCTGAACACATAGATTACCATATAGACATAACATATTCACATATACACTTAATCCTGAATAATTCACCAAATGCCTACATAGGATTTTAAAATCCTCAAAATTCCATCCCAAAAATATCAAATGCATACACTTATTTTCTGTCTAGGTCTATTATTTGACCTTAAATCAATCATTTATGATTTTAATAAATTGTCTAATTTCTCGGGTTGTCACAGCAGCGCCAGCCCTTGATCAAAGATAGTAAAGAATAATTATAAGCACAAAGCAAGGAATAGGATTAATTCAGAGTGAACCTACCTTAAGGAACTTGAAGTAACATTGTTAAAACTTTGTTAAACCTTAAGGATAGTGCATGAAGGTTGATTATAATCTATTCAACTATGAATGCAAATAGAATGACAAAGCCGGAATTGATAGTAAACAAATCTAATATATGATTAGATTGAGATGAAGGGTAAGATATAGTCATATTGTAAAATCCCAAATTTTACGAATAAAGTTTTAAATTTCTCGAATTTTTTTTGAATATTGTGGTGTGGATTTAATATAATGTTATAGTTGTGGGTAGTAATATTTATAATTTTTGCAAAGTATGCAAGTTGTTATATTATATTCGATTGGTCGGGGAATATTCTTTGTGTCGGGGAATATTCGTACGACGACACAATCATTGGTGGACCCCACAACGGAATTATTTTCGGATTGAGAAAACGACAAAAATATTTTTATGAAAATAACGACGAAAGTTTTACCGTTAATACTGTTGAACTACTCGGTAGTAAAAGTACAGTAATATGTGTGGTTGCATAGTAGCACACGGTATTGATTATTGATGCTTACGTGAGAAGTCACTCAGTTTTGTTCAATTATTGCTACAGTAGTTGCTGCATAGTATCTCACGTTATTTGATTCAATTATTGTTGATTAGAATACTTTTAACAATAATTTTATATAAAATAGAATACTTTTATAAAGTTATTCATTTTATTAGATTATAAATAGAATATATTATATTTTATTTAAAAGATTTTGCTTTAAATCTGGACCGTCCGATTAAAAATAAATCAATCTGGACCGTTCATGAATTAATTACTATGCATTCCATTCTTCTATAAATAGAAGCTCATTCCTTCATTATTTCTTACGAATTCACTGAAACTCTAGAGAGAGAAACTATAGAGAGAAAAAAGAGAAGTATTCTGCTACTTCACTACATCTATATCCAGTTTCTTCTATAAGGTAAGGGGTATTATTTCTTTCGTATTCATGAAGAGAACTTCTGTTATTCCATTATTTATTATTCTGTTGGAATAACCTGTATACTTGGTCTACCCTATACTTGGTGAAATTCTTCTATTATTCCCTTCTTTATTATTAGTTGAATATATGTATACATCGCGTTACACTGGACACAGATTTAAATCTTTATTATTCTTTTGGAATATCCTGTCTGTGCGTTTTACGCCGGACCTGGTTCCATTATTTATTATTCTATTGGAATAACCTGTCTATGTGAAGTACCACATGCATGGTGATTTCTGTTGTTATTCTATTCTTTATTATTCTGTTGGAACATCACAGCCGGTGCGAATTTACTTTGACTGGTTCCATTATTTATTATTCGTTGGAATAACTTTGTCAATGCAATCTTTGCATGCATGGTGATTTTTTTTTGTTATTCCATTCTTTATTATACTCAGTTGATTAAAGTTTTGACTTCTATACTCCATGAAATTAGTGGAATATCTTTGATATTTGCGCTTCATCCAGTATCTTTTCATGGAAATATTCTTCTGAGCATTCTTGAATTTTACTCTACAAAGAAGTATCATGTTGACAATTTGGACGTTATTAGTTCCTGAATAATTTAATTCTTGAACTTGCTTTATTGAATTCTTATATCATTGTCATCATCCTCATGTTTATATTTTGTTGAAATTCATCTGTGGCCTGTAGTGCATAGATGGACTTGGTATGATTATGACCAAGGATTATTCGGTATAATCATGACCGTAATTTTACAAATGATGTGGAAAAAGTCCTCATTGGCCTGTAGTGCATTGATGGACAATTTTTGGTATGATTATGGCTATGGATTCTCTTCGGCCAAGGGAGCAAAGATGAATTATTTTATGGCATGATCAGGACCGTTGATGAAAACACGATTATCTTTGCCCCGTAGTGCATGGATAATTCGTTGTCGTGATACTAAATAATATCTTTGGGGCTCAGTAGTGCGGGGATGATTTGATTATGTGGATTATTTATTTGCCGAGTCTCGTGATAAAAGTGATGAAAACTTTTAAATCATAAAAGATAGTAGATTTTATTCTCTACTTGACTCTTTTAATGGATTGCTTATTCGCCGCAGTTAAACTTGATGTCTATTGTATTTTATCGGTTTAACATTGTTGAAGACTAATGATAATTTATTACGCATTATGTTAGTCATAATATTTCTTCTTTGGGCTAGTTTAGCTCACCCTTTCCTTCATTTTGTTCTCTTCGTGAAATGAGAATATAGTTGGGACTTAGTCGGGGAATGTATTGATAGTCCAGATGATAGCATTAGTAGTCCTCACTATTCTGTTAAATAGTGTGACAATAAATGTAATGAGGACTTATTCTGAGAGTGGATATTGTCTAGAAGACAATATTTGTATTAAAAATCACAGCTCTCTTGTTGTATATTAAAGATTGTATTTGTATTCTGTACCATGTATCTGGCGACTCAAGATGGGTGATGTATACCTATTTTTGGGGGCGTCACACTTATACATACTTGATTATATATGACCTAATGTATGGTGTTATGTAATCATGTATTGTAGAGACTTGAAAGATTCAAACATAAAGTAGTTATACCGTAGCAGACGCTAAAGGCAAGTATTCTAACCCTTGTCTCAGTTCAATCTGAACAAGTTTTGTAATTCATGTATCCTTACGCATGAATTGATGTATGATGAAGTTAAAGCTAATTCTTCTGGCTAGACTTAATACATTTGGTGGATTATTGATAATCTATCCAACAATTATTAAATGTTCTAATCATTTGTCAACTACTCGATATTGTTTTCAAAAGAAGACTGAGTATGATAAACAAATGTTTTGTCGTCTTACGACAGGCACGTGAGGTTGCCACAAATTAAACATAAATACGTTTAATACCAGAAGTGGTGACAATCGAGTCTGGAGACTCGGACAACTTATACTACATGTCTGTGTTTGATGGCATGCTAGAGGAAGAGGTGGATGTGATGTCTTTTGACCATGTAGCACCTATAGAAGAGTTGACTTCGGGGGAGTCAATGAAGGCATTATTCATGTCAGTATTGGATAGAAATGTCCAGTATTGTAAGGAGGTAAAGGAGTTGAAAGAGGAACTTCAAGTTGTCCGAGAGGACATGACTAGTATGGAGGGTATGTGGGAAGAGGAGCATGATGATTGAATTTTGGCCAAGGACAAGGTCCACGAGATAAGAAACGAAGTCTTTGAGCTCAAGTAGGAGCTAAAGACTAAGAAATAGAAGGTAGAGAGGATGTCCTATATACATAGGAGTTCTCATGTGGATTTCCAGCATCAAGTAGCTGGGTATCCAATAGAAGAAGAGCAGACCCAACATACTATCAGTCAAGATGTTATTGCCGGTCTGGCCAAGAAAGATTTTGAGAATGCCATACGGCAAATGTAATCTAGCAATAGCTAGAATAGTTTAGATATGTAAATATTATATATCTAGTAGTGACGTAAAACCCTCTTTTGTATATAAAAGGGTAGTCTTTTGTGACACCCCCAAACCCAGGTACTTCATTCCCACAGGATTTGGTGTTCACTTAATCAAACATTCATATCTAACTACCCAATCATAATCAAATTTAATAAGGAAAACCTTTCCCATTAAAGGGTTACATAATAAAAATCTCCCAGGTTGTCTAACCTTAAAATACAATCATTCAAATACAGAATTAAAATTATTACATAACACCATTATTAAGAAGTCTAAGATCATCACAATAAAAGTACAAATCAGCATCACTTGTACAATTTTCCCTTTCCTTTGCTAGTTGAAGGTTCATCTACCTTGTCCACTTTAGCTGCAATGAGTTTATAAATATGCAAGAGTGAGCAAAATAATTGCTCACTGGATAAAATAATGAATCAACAGAAGAATAATAATAACAACTACCAATGAATAGGCTCATCAAAACTAGGTAGTACTCTAACAATGATAATCAGGAATTGAAATCCAAAGTATGGAATAAACATAACTGAGGGTCATAAGACCATGAACCATGTTCACAGTTGCGAGTAATCTTTCAACTCCAACTTTAACAGTCATAAGACTATAAGGACTCCTTGTACTTAGGGGGGATCAGCCCTTCGTACCATGTATTGTGCACAAAAATTTAACGCTACGTGTAAGTTATCCCCTAATAATAGGGTTGTTCATCTCAGTATTTAGAGTACAAGTCCGCACCAAAGAGAGTTTGGTTTGGATAAGCTTTCAAGGGTAATTTGAAGTTCAACGATCATCAACTAGAGGACTAGTTGAATTAATACTAATAACATCATACTATAGAATACTCATAATTGAATCGTCATGGTAAATTAATATCATGCTTTAGGAATAATCTAATAGTATACACCTTGAATAACTATAACACACCTTGCTTGAACAATGTTAAGCCAAGGTTGTTTAAAATTGAATACTAAGCATGCGTAGCAATTTGAACGATAAAATTGTTCAACATTAGTATGTATAATTGTGCATGCTAGACAACAAGTTAAATACAAGAATAACTTGCTCAATAAAAATAAAGTTCAGAAATCTTGCACCATTACATTGGAATCGAATTGGAAACAATAATTGCTTCAACAAGAAAATAGATTAGAGAACTTGCCTTGCTCGTGGGCTAAACCAAACAATTCAAATCACAATATCCTATAAACATTGGTCATCATGACATAATTAGTCATTACCACCTTACAAACATAACTAAGTACGTTCATCATGTAAAAATTGGATTTTTTAATCACATAATCAAGTTACAAAACAATTTAATTATTAATAACAAGCTCATTCATAGTATAGAAATACTGAAATCAACATTTTACAGTCCTACTATTATCACATAACAATTCCTTCAAATTTCGAGTACAAAAAGTACAATCAAAGTTATTTTCGCTAACTTTGCTACATTGCCTACGATTTATCTTTGTAGTGCGGAAACAATGATGATGATAACCTTCATGGTAGCGATAATTGAAGCTCATTGGTCATTTACTATGACGCTAAACCTGTAGTCTTCGACTGACAGCTTCGACAACAGTATGAACAAAAGCCAATTTTGGCCTACAAGTTCCTTTCTAACAGCCTAATTAGCATGTAATTCCTATAGAGACTTCACATAAACATAGTTCAAAGATTGTAAACATGTTTCTACTCAGAAAACAATATAAACAACTAATTTAAATCATACAATTTCATTGTTTTTGATAAAACTCACTTTTTTATGCTTTTAATGAAAATAAACACTGTGATTTTGTTTTCCAACCAAAATAGTTAATTCAAAGCACTTTATCAATGTTTATACATACTCTACCACATTCAATAATCAATTTATCGACTAAACAACTAATTAACCCTTAATTTCTACCTTAAACCAAACAATATATATTCACAAAACTCTCTCAGTAAAAATATTTTCTTCACAAATTACATACATATCATCAATTCATTGACTATAACTTATGGAAATAGTTTTAACATCATTAGTATATTATATTAAGCCACATAACAACAACAATTTATCCTTACAAGGAGGATTATAGAGAATTAAGGAAGAGAAAAACTAAACTTTTAAAACTAAAAAAAATAGGATGATACATTGTAGAAGATGATGATACTATCTCTTTGATTGTCAAGCTTTTCTCCTCTTCACTCCCAATTCTCTAGGATTCTCTCACTTTTTTTCTCTTCTTCTTCTTCTTCCGAGAGTTTTTTTTCTTCTCTCTTACTCTCTCTTCTATTCTTACGTCTTAGAATATAACGCATATAAGATATAATATATATTAATTATATAATATAATACTAACTTAACTGACATCAATTATTTTTTTATTTTGAAAACCAAGAGCCATAAGGCTTGTTTGGCTAACCACTAAAAAATAATCAATTAATCCTTATGCCTTGTTTGGTAAAACACAATTAGATTAAAGACTTAATAGACATTAGACTTGTTTGGCAAAACTGAATTAAAACTCCTTTAAGTTATTTTAATAACTACTTATAAAAGATTATTTGTCATACTTTTATTAAATTAAATTAATTCTAATAAAAATTTATTAAATTACTTTATCACATAAATCAATACCACAAATTTATAATTTTCTATATAATTATAACTTTATTTAATCAACTAACACATCCTTTTAAGTACAAATTCAAATAAAAAGAATAACAATTCAATTACTCAAAACTCTTTAACTTAATAATTAAATTAAATTAGCACAAAATAATTAATTTCTTTAATTATTTATTTAACAAATAGTTAACCAAATTGAATCAAATTTGAACAATTATTTATTCAACAATAAACACATCCATTAAATACTTAAATAATTCAATAAATATTTAATATAAAAATTAAAAATTCTAGAATGTTACATCTTTTGTAAATCTCAATTTTTTGATAGCAAATGCGAGATAGTAATGTAATCAGCTTAGGCTGTACAATGTAAGCAATGTAGTATTACTACTACAAGTAATGAATCAATATATGACTTTTTATTGAAATATATTGAGTAATGAGTATAAGTTATTGTTTCATCACGAATAATAACTAACCAACAAGAAGAAAGTAATAATGATGTGTTGTTTTCTTAACAACAAAATGCCGCCAATAAGGAGACAACGAAATCAAGATTCTAATGTTAATCAACCGGAGGGAGGTCCGGTTAATCCAATGCAAGAGTTCATTAATCTTTTAACGGTCGTGTTTAATAGAACTGGGGCTAATGTACCCATAAATCCTGGAGTAGTACGAGCTACCACTTTTAAGGATTTTAAAAGTGTCGGTCCCCCGGAGTTCAAAGGAACTACGGACCCTATAGAAGCCCAGACATGGGTGAAAGAGATTGAGAAAGCATTTGTTATAGCAAATGTTGTGAAGAGTCGTCGAAGGTTGCTTTTGCAAACCTATGATGATGAAGGGTGAGGCCAATTTCTGGTGGGAGGCAAACCAGGCTAGGGCCGGTATAGAAAATCTAACGTGGGTAAGGTTCAAGGAGATTTTCTTTGAGAACTACTTTCCCACGAGCATGCAAGGAAGAATGGAGATTCGATTTCTTGATTTAAAGAAAGGGGATATGACGGTTCCCCAGTATGCTACCAAATTTAATGAACTGGCAAGGTTTGCTCCACATCAAGTGGACACTAAGGTAAGGAAGGCTAGACGATTTGAGTAGGGCTTGAAATCCTGGCTCTATAGTTAAATTTCGATGTTCCAAAGTACTTCTCTTGGGACCATACTAGAAAAGGCAATAATTGCTGAAGGTGGGAATGAGGCTTTTAGCCAGTACCACAAAGATAAGAAAAATAAGGGTAAAGTTGATGGAGTAATAAAGACCGAGGGAGCCAGCGGTAGTGACGATGGTCAAAAGAGGAAGGGATTAACTCTGGGAATACCGGAGTAAAATAAGGGGATCATAAGAAGAGGATGGAGGCTTGTAAAACCTATGGGAAGACTCACTTAGGAGTCTGTCTCAAGGGAAAGGAAATATGTTATAACTGTGGACAAGAAGGACACATTTCGCCTAACTGTCGAAGTCCAAAAAAAAATCATCGATGCTTTGTATGTGGATCAACTGATCACATGGCAAAGAACTACCCAAAGAAGGGGACGGATAGAAACAAGGGCACTAATAGCGGTAAGTTAGCTATTGGTGGTCCAGCACAGCCGGATAGACTAATGGCTCATACCTTTAATATGACGGTTCAAGATTCGGTGGCATTAGGGGATGTAGTTGCAGGTATTATTCCGATCAACAACATAAATGCTTACGTGCTGTTTGATTCGGGTGCTACTTGTTCGTTTATATCATGTGATTTTGCTAGACGATTAGAATTATTTCCCGAAAAGTTGCCTATACCTTTGAATATTAAGGTAGCAAACGAAGAGATAATTCCTGTTGAAGATATTCATAGGAGTTGTTGCGTAGATATTCGTGGTTGTAAATTATCGATAGATTTGATACCGATAAAGTTTGGAGAATCCAATATAATTCTCGGAATGGATTGGTTGATTAACCATGGAGCAATTATAGATTGCCAAAAGAAATGTGTGAGCATTAGGACGTTAAAACAATCTCCTGTAATATTATATGGTAATAAATCGTCGGGACGTTCGTGTTGCCTTACGATGACACAAAGAAAACTGTTAAGGAAGGGGTGTGTAGGTTATCTATGTCATGTTGTTGATACCCAGCGAGTGGGAGAGACCATGGATCAGATACCTATAGTGAATGAATTCAAGGATGTATTTCCAAGTGAATTACCAGGTTTATCGCCGGATAGGAAAATCGAATTTGTAATAGACATTGTGCTAGGAGCGACACCTGTCTCAAGGGCACCATATTGTATGGTGCCAGTGGAAATGAAAGAGTTAATGGTTCAGTTACAAGAACTATTGGATAGAAAGTACATTCAACAAAGTGTTTCCCCGTGGGGGGCACCGGTATTGTTTGTCAAAAAGAAAGACAGATCGTTAAGGCTTTGTATCGACTACCGAGAGTTGAACAAGTTAATGATAAAGAATAAATACCCATTGCCCAGGATCGATGATCTTTTTGATCAGTTGAAAGGGGAAAAGTATTTTTCTAAGATAGATTTGTGGACGGGGTATCACCAATTGAAGGTTAGGAGGGAAGATGTACGAAAGACGACATTCACGACTCGTTATGGTCATTACAAGTTCGTCATTGTGTTTATCGATGATATTCTGGTCTATTCTAAGACGCCAGAAGATCATGCTGAATACCTAAGGTTAGTGTTGGAGACACTAAGGAAGGAGAAGTTATATGCAAAATTCACTAAGTGTGAATTTTGGCTAGAGAAGGTGCAGTTTTTAGGTCATGTTATTGACCAAGAGGGGATTTCAGTGGATCCAATGAAGGTAGAAGCAGTGATAAACTGGGAACAACCAAAAACGCCGACTGAGGTGCGGAGTTTCCTAGGGTTAGCGGGATACTATCAAAGATTTATCCAAGATTTTTCAAAGATAGCTACTCTGTTGACTAACTTGACAAGGAAGATGGTGAAATACGTATGGACGGATAAATGTGAAGACAATTTTCAAAAACTGAAGAAAAGATTGAGTGAAACGCCTGTTTTGTCATTATCCGATAACATGGGAAATTTTGTAGTATATAGTGATGCTTCGCATAAAGGACTTGGTTACGTGCTCATGCAGCATGGCAAGGTCATTGCGTTTGCATCGCGGCAGTTAAAGGATTATGAGAAAGTTTACCTTACTCATGATCTGGAACTGGCCGCGGTAGTATTTGCTTTAAAGATATAGAGACATTATCTTTATGGGGAAAAATGTGAGATATACACAGACCATAAGAGTCTAAAATATATCTTCACACAGAAGGAGTTGAATATGAGCAGAGGAGATGCATTCGAGTTGATAAAGGATTACGATTGTGAAATCTCAGATCACCGAAAAGCCAATATAGTTCTTAGACGCGCCTTAAGTAGGAAGGGTCAGGAAAAGTTGTCTATGTTAATGACTCAAAATGAGTTAATAACAGAGATGGCTAGGATGGAGATAGAATTGAAGATGCCAAGTGAATCGGGGCAGATACTTTTTACGACGAAGATGCAATCTACCATCGTAGAGAGAGTCAAGGAGGTGCAACTCAAAATTGAAGAGTGTGACCAAGTGAAGAAGATGATTGCCGATGAAAAGGATACTAAGTATAGTCTTGATAATGAGGGATTATTAAGATTTGAAGGAAGAATTTGGGTTTCGAATGAGACAGAGTTACAAGAACAAGTGTTACAAGAAGCTCATAGTTCAAGGTACTCGATATATCCTGGTAGCACTAAGATGTATCAAGACCTTCGATAGAGTTTTTGGTGGCCAAACATAAAAAGAGAAATAGCTGAGTATGTGAGTAGGTGCTTGACTTGTCAAAAAGTTAAGGCCGAACATCAACGACTCAGTGGCTTGTTATAGTCATTGGAGATTCCAGAATGGAAGTGGGAGCATATCACGATAGACTTCGTGGTGGGACTTCCGACAACGACAAAAGGGTACGATTCGATTTGGGTAATAGTGGCCCGGTTGACGAAGTCGGCTCACTTCTAGCCAATTAGGGTCAAGAATAACTTATACCAGTTAGCTAAACTTTATGTTAAAGAAATTATTTCTAGACATGGAGTACTAGTATCGATTGTGTCAGATCGTGATCTACGATTCATATCGAACTTTTGGAGGAGTTTGCAAGAACAGTTGGGAACGCTGCTGAAGTTAAGTATAGCGTATCATCCACAAACTGATGGACAGAGCGAAAAGATAATTCAGACGTTGGAAAATATGTTGAGATCTTGCATCATGGATTTCAAGGGTAGTTGGGATGATCACCTACAACTTTTAGAGTTTGCCTATAACAACAGTTATCATGTAAGCATATGTATGCCACCTTATGAAGCTTTATACGGAAGGAGGTGCAGAACACCATTATATTGGGATGAGGTGGGAGAACGCCGAATGCTAGGACCAGAATTGGTACAGCAGACAGCGGATGTAGTAATGTTAATTCGGATGCTTCTTGTCACAGCTCAAGACAGACAGAAGAAGTATGCGGACTCGCATAGAATAAATCAAGAGTTTGAAGTAGGCTTGTATGTGTTTGTAAAGGTATCTTCCTAGAAAGGAAAGATACGCTTTGGAAAGAAGGGAAAGTTAAGTCCAAGGTTTATAGGACCTTTTGAAGTATTAAAATGGGTGGGAGAGGTAGCCTATGTAATAGCATTACCTCCAGACCTAGAATGAATACATAACATGTTTCACGTATCTGTGTTACATCTTTATAAGCCAGACTATAAGCATGTAATCGACTATGAGCCGATTCATATCGAGAATGACCTACCATACGAAGAATCGCCAATTCAAATCATTGATAAAAAAGAGCAAGTCCTGCGGAACAAAGTAATACCTTCGGTAAAGGTATTATGGAAGAACCACGATGCCGAAGAAGCAACGTGGGAATTAGAAGAAAAGATGAAGAAAAATTTTCCTCAATTATTTGATTAAAGTAAGACGAGATTCTGGGGATAGAATCCTTATAAGGGGGGGGGGGGGGAAGGATGTAACGACCGAGAAATTCAAATTTTATTGTAAAATAATTTTATTGAATTAAATAATAAATAAAATTATATTCTATGTGTCATCAAGATGGGTGTCATTGTATAACCTAATAATGTGGGACTGTCGTAGTATTTTAGCTACATAAAAGTATTAGAGTGTTTAAATTTCCAAGACGAAAATAAAAGTTTTCCGAGAAATTTCCTGAAAAACACTATTCATCGGTATTTGCTCGGGAATTATTTTTGATCTTTTGAGAAATACGTAATGATTGAATGTCAAGGTAATATGGATTATGTAATAATAATAATCTAATTATGGGAAATGCAATATTTTGCTTGCGGACTTAAATTGAGAATGTTAAAGAAATGGAAGAATTAATGAGTTAAGTAATAATCGTATGATACGTAAGTATTATACGAGGTAATGAATAAGTGTGACACCTCCAAATCCAGGTATCTTCCAACCCGACAGATGGTGCTACACGGTACTACCATTCATACATTCATTCAATTGAAAAGTCTCAAAAGAACTAATATATCTTCTATATATTTAAAATAATATTACATTTCCCAGGTTCTTTGTAACCCATTCGTTGTTCTTGTCATAATATCAAATATATTATAATTGTTAACCTATACTATTACATTAGTAATCTAAGGATTTGTCTTCACCTTGCCCTTATCCTTGCCGGAGCCTTCGGTCCGTTTGATCTTTGCTGTGTTCATATGGTTCAAGCAAGAGTGAGCATGACTAGCTCAGCAAGTACTACAATTCTAATAAACAACATGCTTGAAACATAGAACTCATATATCTTCAGTAACTGAATAATAGTTACGAAGTACTATCGATAATTCAAAATAGTACTTCATTTCATTCAAAATGTTTTCCAACAACAATATTCAGTAGAATATCAACTAAGGCTCAAGACTATGAGCAGTTCATAATTTCTTTTGAAAAGGACAACCCGACACTAAGTCCGTAAGTCCGGCATAGCTTACGAGCACTTCTGGGTGATCAGCCCATAGTACTCTATGTTGATCAACACTACATTCATTAAACGTGTATACGTTTAAGTTGTGGCAACCTCACGTGCCTGTCGTTAAACGACAAAAATATTTTAGCATATTTGTTCTTCGATTGAAAACCATACCAATATAACTCGGTAAACATTAATCATGCTTGACAAAATCATAATATAAGTCTAGCTGAAAGAATTGGCTTTAGACTTCATCGTTAAAAACATCATGCAAAAGAATACATGAATTACACAGCTTGTCCAGACTGAACTGGAATAAGGGTTAGAATACTTGCCTTCAGCGTCTGCTTACTGATTATAACACGTACACTTTAAGTCTCTAAGTCTCTATAATACATGATCATATAACATACCACATTAGGTCTTATATAATCAAGTAGGTATATTATTATATCCTACCCTTCATCTCAATCTAAATCCTGACTTAGATCTGTTATTATGGTTTCTGGCTTTTCGTTACGTCATTCACATTACGTTCATCTTCAATTGATTATTAACCTTCAATCATCATACATTAAGTGTTTAACATTGCCTTAATAATGTTATGCTTATACCTTAGTTCATTACTAATAAGTTTTCTTTCATTCTATACTTGGAATCTTTCTTCTCTGGTAAATTCTTAGGCCTGGCACCGCGGTGCTACACATCACTCTTCTTCTCGTGCCTCGGTGCGAGTTTGCAGTAAGCAAGCCTCGGAGTCGACACTGCGGCATCACTCATTGGCCTTGGGTTGGCACCGCGGGGCCAACTCTGTGCCTCAGACAGTTTGCAAAGTTTAAAAATTTTACGAAACTCCCGGACCCATAACTTCTTCGTTATAAGTCCGAATTGACTCGTTCAAAAGCCCATGGTTCACAAATTACGTACTCTATGCGTTCATGTAAGAATTTTATCTATTTGACTTCGTTTGCTAAATTTTCACCTATTAGTTTATTTTTAACGAAAACGATAAACGTTTGTTCCATGGTATGCCCACATTAACATGGTTTGCTCCATATATCATGGCTTATCATTGGGCTTGCTAATTAATCTAGCTAATTCCTTATTGGGCTTCCATTACAAAAGTTTGGACTTATGATTTAACAAACATTTGGGCTTGAGTATCACATTCTATTGGACATCTATCATTAAGCTAATAATCCTACAAGTCCATTACATTTAATTAACAACTTAACATATATACACCACGTATAATTCTTGTATGCTAGCTCGTATATTAATTCATAATATATGTTATTTCATTCTCCATTCTTAATAGTATAATACGTCGTATTATACTTACGTTCATTACCTCGTACAATGCATACACATCATACAATTAGAACTTTCTTTCCTTAACGCTTAATAAACCTAATGTTCCCAAATTAGGTCCGCATGCGAAATATTAAATTTTCCATACTTAGATTATTTTTACATAATCAATCTCACCTTGATATTATAACGTTACGTATTTCTAGAAAATTAAAAAATAATTCCCGAGCAGAAATCGATGAATAGTGTTTTTTAGAAAATTTCTCGGAAAATTTTTATTTTCGTTTTAGAAATTCAAATACTTTAATTCTCCCACGTAGTTAAAATACTACGACGTTTCGAGGTTTCTAGGTTATAAAATGACATTCATCTTACGAATACATAATAATAAATAATATTATTTTATTCATTATTAAAAGTATTTACAAAAGGTTAAATTTTCTGAGGTGTTACATTCTCTCCCCTTATAAGGATTCTGTCCCCAGAATCTCGCTATATATATAAAAAAATTACACAAATAATTGAGGGTAATTCTTTTTCATCATTTCTTCTAACTCCCACATTAGCTTCTTACGCATCGTGGTTCTTCCATATCACCTTCACCGAAGGTATAACTTTATTTCTGAGAACTTGTTCTTTTCATCGATAATTTGAATCGGCGTTTCTCAAATCGTTAAGTCCTTCTCGATATGAATAGGTTCATACTCTATCACGTGCTTATAATCTGGCTTATAAGGACGTAACACGGATATGTGAAATATATTATGTATTCGTTCTAGATTTGGAGGTAATTCTATCATATAAGCTACCTCACCCACCCGTTTTAATACCTCAAAAGGTCCTATAAACCTCGGACTTAACTTTCCCTTCTTTCCAAAACGTATCTTTCCTTTCCAGGGAGATACTTTTAGAAATACGTACGAACCTACTTCAAATTCTCTATTCTCTCTATGAGAATCCGTAAACTTCTTACGTCTGTCTTGAGCTGCTAGAAGACGCATTTGTATCTTCTTGACAATATCTGCTGTCTATTGCAACAATTCTGGTCCCAACATTCAGCGTTCTCCTACCTCATCCCAATACAGTGGCGTTCTGCATTTCCTCCCATACAAAGCTTCGTAAGGTGGCATACCTATGCTTGCATGATAACTATTGTTATATGCAAACTTTACTAATGTTAGATGATCATCCCAACTACCCTTGAAATCCATTACGCAAGATCTTAGCATATCTTCTAACGTCTGAATTGTTCTCTCGCTTTGTCCATCTGTTTGTGGATGATATGTCGTACTCAAATTCAACTGCATTCCCAACTGCTCTTGTAGACTCCTCCAAAAGTTTGACGTGAATCGTGGGTCACGATCTGACACAATCGATACTGGTACTCCATGTCTGGAAATTATTTCCTTAATATAAAGTCTAGCTAATTGGTCTAAGTTATACTTGACCCTTATTGGCAAAAAGTGAGCCGACTTCATCAATCAGTCCACTATTACCCAAATCGCATCAAACCCTTTCGTTGTAGTCGGAAGTCCTACCACAAAATCCATTGTGATATTTTCCCACTTCCACTCTGGAATTTCCAATGACTGTAACAAGCCACTTGGTCGTTGATGTTCTACTTAACTTTCTGTGAGTTAAGCACACCGCTCAATACTCGCTATTTCTCTCTTCATGTTCTAATACGAAACTTCGTCGAAGATCTTGATAATCTTAGTGCTACCAGGATGAATCGAAAACCTTGAACTATGAGCCTCTTGTAACACCTGCTCCTTTAATTCTGTCTCATTCGGAACCCAAATTCTTCCTTCAAATCTTAATAATTCCTCATTATCAAGAATGTACTTAGTATCTTTTTCATTGGCTAGCCGCTCCTTTATCCGGTTGCACTCATCAGTTTTGAGTTGCACCTCCTTAACTCTCTCTACGATGGTAGATTGCATCTCCGTTGTAAAAAACATTTGTCTTACTTCACTTGGCAGCTTCACTTCCAACTCCATCCTAGCCATCTCTGCTATTAACTCAGTTTGAGCCGTTAACAAAGACAACTTTTCCCGACCCTTCCTACTTAAGGCGTCGACAACTACATTGGCTTTCCAAGGGTGATACAGGATTTCACAGTCGTAATCCTTTATCAACTCCAGCCATCTCCTCTGCCTTATATTCAACTCCTTCTATGTGAAGATATATTTTAGACTCTTGTGGTCTGTGTATATCTCACATTTTTCTCTATAAAGATAATGTCTCCATATCTTTAGAGCAAAAACTACTGCGGTCAATTCTAGATCATGAGTAGGGTAAACTTTCTCATAATCCTTCAACTGCCTAGATGCATACACAACGACCTTGCCATGCTGCATGAGCACGCAACCAAGTCCTCTATGCGAAACATCACTATATATTACAAAATTTTATGTGTCATCGGGCAATGATAAAACAGGCGCTTCACTCAATCTCTTCTTTAGTTCTTGAAAACTGTCCTCGCACTTGTCAGTCCAAGTGTATTTCACCGTCTTCTTTATCAAGTTAGTCAACGGAGTAGCTATCTTTGAAAAATCCTGGATGAATCTCCGATAGTAACTCGCTAACCCTAGGAAACTCCGCGCCTCAGTCGGCATTTTCGGTTGTACCCAATTCATCACGGCTTCCACCTTCGCTGGATCTATTGAAATCCCCTCATGGTCAATAACATGACCTAAAAATTGTACCTTCTCCAACCAAAATTCACACTTAGTGAATTTTGCATACAACTTCTCCTTTCTCAGTGTCTCAAACACTAATCTTAGGTGTTCAGCATGATCTTCTGGCGTCTTAGAATAGACTAGAATATCATCTATAAACACCACTACGAATTTGTCTAAATATTATTTTACAGCTATGTTCATCATATCCATAAATGTAGCTGGTACATTTACCAACCTAAACGACATTACCAGGAACTCATAATGACCATAACGAGTCCTAAATGTTGTCTTTGGTACATCTTCCTTCCTAACCTTCAACTGGTGATACCCCGTTCTTAAATCTATTTTAGAAAAATACTTAGCCCCTTTCAACTGATCAAAGAGATCATCGATCCTGGGCAATGAGTATTTATTCTTTATCGTTAACTTGTTCAACTCTCGGTAGTCGATACACAGTCTTAACGATCCGTCTTTCCTCTTGACAAACAGTATCGGTGCTCCCCACGACGAAACACTCGGTTGAATGTACTTCCTATCTAACAGTTCTTACAACTGCACCATCAACTCCTTCATTTCCACTGGCACCATACGATACGGTGCCCTGGAAATTGGTACCGCTCTTGGCACGATGTCTATTATGAACTTTGTCTCCCTATACGGCGGAAGACCCAACAATTCACTCGGAAATACATCGGAGAATTCTCTCACTACAGGTATTTGTTCCATGGTTGCTACCACTCTCTGGGTATCCACAACATGGCACAGGTAACCTACACATCCCTTTCTCAGTAATTTCCTAGTTTGTGTCATGGTTGGACAACACGAATGTCCCGGCGATCTATTCCCATAAAATACTACCTGAGGTTGTTCTAACGTCTTAATGTTCACACATTTCTTTTGACAATCTATAAATGCCCCATGGTTCACTAACCAATCCATTCCGAGAATTACGTCGAATTCTCCTAACTTTATCGGTAACAAATCTACCAATAATTTACAACCCCGTATGTCTACACAACAACTCTTATGAATATCTTCAACAGGAATTATCTCTTCGTTCGCTACCTTAATATTTAAAGGTATAGACAACTTTTCAGGAAGTAATCCTAATCGTCTAGAAAAATTGCACGCTATAAATGAACAAGTAGCACCCGAATCAAACAGCACGTCAGTATTTGTGTCGTGGATCAGAATAATACCTGCGATGACATCCCCTGATGCAACTGCATCTTGGACTATCATGTTAAAGGTACGGCCCATTGGCCTACCCGGCTGTGCTGGTCCATTAATAGCTAATTTACCACTATTAGTGCCCCGGTTCCCTTTCGTCCCGTTCTTCGGGCAGTTCTTTGCCATGTGGTCGGTTGACCCACACACAAAGCATTCGTGATTCTTCTTCGGACTCAAACAATTAGGTGCAATGTGCCCCTCTTGTCCACAATTGTAACAGACGGCCTTCCCCTTGAGACAGACTCCTAAGTGAGTCTTCCCATAGGTCTTGCATGCCTCTATTCTTCTTTTCGGGTCTCCTTGCTTCACTCCGGTATTCCCAAAGCTAAATACCTTCCTCTTCTGACCCTCGCCACTACCACTGGCTCCCTTAATCCTTACTCCCCCATCTACTTTACCCTTGCTCTTCTTGTCCTTATGGTATTGACTCAAAGCCTCACTACCACCCTCGGCGATTATCGCCTTCTCTAAAATGGTTCCAAAAGAAGTACTTTGGAATACCGATGCTCTGGTTATAGAGCGGGGTTTCAAGCCACCGCTTTCGAACCGTCGCGCCTTCCTCACCTCAGTATCCACTTGGTGTGGAGCGAACCTTTCCAGTTCATTAAACTTGGCGGCGTATTGGGGAACCGTCATGTCCCCTTGCTTCAACTTGAGAAACCGCATCTCCATCCTCTCTTGCATGCTCGTGGGAAAATAGTTCTCGAAGAATATCTCCTTGAACCTCTCCCACGTCAGATTCGCTATCCCGGCCCTAGCCTGATTAGCTTCCCATAAAAAGTTGGCCTCTCCCTTCATCGTATAGGTCGCAAAGGCAACCTTTTGTGCCTCGTCGACATTTGCTATTACAAATGCCTTCTTTATTTCCTTAACCCATGTTTGGGCTTTAATAGGGTCCATAATTCCTTTGAACTCTGGCGGACCCACACTCCTAAAATCCTTAAAGGTAGTAGCTCGTGCTACTCCTGGATTTACGTGGATATTAGCCCCTATTCTATTAAAGGCAGCTGTTAATAGGTTAACAAACTCCTGCATCAGGTTAATCGGACCTCCCTCCGGTTGATTCACGTTAGCACCTTGATTACGTTGTACTCTTCTTGGCAGCATTTTGCTGATACAATAAACACATTTCATTATTATTCCTTTCTTTATTAGTTATCATTTAATATTAAATAATAACTCCAACATCCATAACTCATTACTTTCCATAAAAAGGACTTATATTCATTCTTCGTAGTATAATACTACATCGATTACATACTACGACCTAAAAGTGATTACATTACTTTCCCGCTATCGCTTTCCAAAAATTGGGATTTACAAAAGACTACCCTTTACTATACAAAAAGGGCTTTACGTTACTACTAATTACAAAATATTTATATATTACTCTAGCTACTGCTAGTCTACATCTGCCTCAAGGCACTATTGAAATATGCCTTGGCAAGACCGGCAATGATATCACGGGTAATAGTATATCGTGTTTGCCCTACCTCTACAGGATATCCAGCTACCTGCTGCTGAAAATCTGTATGAGAACTCCTATGGATATAGAACATTCTCCCTATCTTCTGCATCGTGGTCTTTAGCTCCTCCTTGAGCTCAAAGACCTTTTGCTTTAACTCGTGGACTTTGTCCTTAGCCAAAATCCTCTCATCATGTTCCTGCTCCCACATGGACTCGACATCAGTCTTGTCCTCTATAACAGTTTTGAGCTCTGCCTTCAGCTCTTTGACCTCTTGACAGTAATGGATATTTCTATCCAATACTGACATGAATAAAGACATCATCGACCCCCCAGGAGCTATCTCCGCTGCTATAGCCACTGGATTAAAGGACACTGTCTCTACTTCTTCTTTTATCATTCCATCAAATACTGACATGTAGTCAGCTTCATCCGAGTCTCCAGACTCAATAAACACTAAAACAGGCTCTTCTGCTATGGGGTTCGATAAAACCTCTACTTGATTTACCGATTCTTCACTAATGGCTTGACCATCTACAAACATTCTGTTTACTCCTGACATCTACACAAAACAATTAAGTTGATTAGTACACGTCAGTAAAATAATAAAAACACATAACATAATCATAATTCATTTTTATAAGGTTATTTTCTTCTTGTACTTCTTTGACTTCTCTTAAGGCTATCACTTAAGGTTTTTAATCCCCCCTTAAGTTTTATAACCTAAATCCGGGTATCTTCCAACCCGACAGATGGTTGTACACGGTATTACCATTCATACATTCATTCAATTGAAAAGTCTCAAAAGAACTAATATATCTTCTATATATTTAAAATAATATTACATTTCCCAGGTTCTTTGTAACCCATTCGTTGTTCTTGTCATAATATCAAATATATTATAATCGTTCACCTATATTATTACATAAGTAATCTAAGGATTCGTCTTCGCCTTGCCCTTATCCTTGTCGGAGCCTTCGGTCCGTTCGATCTTGGCTGTGTTAATATGGTTCAAGCAAGAGTGAGCATGACTAGCTCAGCAAGTACTACAATTCTAATAAACAACATGCTTGAAACATAGAACTCATATATCTTGATGAATCGAACAATAGTTATGAAGTACTATCGATAATTCAAAATAGCACTTCTTTTCATTCAAAAGCGTTTTCCAACAACAATATTGGTAGAATATCAACTAAGGCTCAAGACTATGAAGCGGTTCATAATTTCTTTTGAAAAGGACAACCCGACACTAAGTCCGTAAGTAAGTCCGTATAGCTTACGAGCATACGGGTGATCGACCCATAGTACTCTATGTTGATCAACACTACATTCATTAAACGTGTATACGTTTAAGTTGTGGCAACCTCATGTGCATGTCGTTAAACGACAAAAACATTTTATCAGACTTGGTCTTCGATTGAAAACCATACCAATATAACTCGGTAAACATTAATCATGCTTGACAAAATCATAATTTAAGTCTAGCCGAAAGAATTGGCTTTAGACTTCATCGTTAAAAACTTCATGCGAAAGAATACATGAATTACACAGCTTGTCCAAACTGAACTGGAACAAGGGTTAGAATACTTGCCTTCAGGGTCTGCTTACTGATTATCACACGTACACTTTAAGTCTCTAAGTCTCTATAATACATGATCATATTGCGTACCACATTAGGTCTTATATAATCAAGTTGGTATATTATTATATCTTACCCTTCATCTCAATCTAAATCCTGACTTAGATCTGTTATTATGGTTTCTAGATTTTCGTTACGTCATTCACATTACGTTCATCTTCAATTGATTATTAACCTTCAAACATCATACATTAAGTGTTTAACAATGCCTTAACAATGTTATGCTTATACCTTAGTTCATTACTAATAAGTTTTTCTTTCATTCTATACTTGAAATCTTTCTTCTCTAGGAAATTCTTGGAGTGCAGCCATGGCTACACACATCACTCTTCTCTCGCTTCATCTGGCATGTGAGTTTTGCGAATAAGCAAGCCTCGGACTCGTGATCTTGCGCTAAGCATCACTCATTGGCCTTGGGTTGGCACCGCGGCGCCAACTCTGTGCCTCATACAGTTTGCAAAGTTTAAAAATTTTACGAAACTCTCGGACCCATAACTTCTTCGTTATAAGTCCGAATTGGCTCGTTCAAATGCCTATGGTTCACAAATTACATACTCTATGCGTTCATGCAAGAATTTTATCTATTTGACTTTGTTTGCTAAAATTTCACCTATTAGTTCATTTTTAACGAAAACGATAAATGTTTGTGAACGTTCAACACTCGTTTCTTCGTTCTAAGTCAGAATTCGGTTATTTTTTAGTCCGCAACTCTATAATGCCAAATATGACTTGTCTCCATCAAAAACCAACGTTTCCAACTTCAAACACAAAATACGACTTCCATTCCAAGAATTTCACGAATTCGACGATAATCGTCCAGTCGTGTGAATTCCGGCAAAACTTCATTACTAATCATTCTAAATAGATTTTAACCAACACGTGAACATTTCAAGTTTTTTAATACACCAACTTATTAACAAAGTAGGTTTTGACTTATTCTCATAAGTTAATGACTTATTTAACTTATGAACTACAAATTCTCATGCTTATGACTTACTATGAACATAAGTCCATCAATCAATGTTCTCATAATATATTGAACATACTACCATCATATGACAAACATATGACAAGTTCTTCATGATTCTATCAACTTATTAGAGTTCAAGTTGCTTATTCATCTTATTTAGCTTAAGTTCATTCATCAATAACTTATTAAATGTTCTTAACAACAATCCCCCTTCTATATCAATCCTATTATAGAAGAGATAAAGATAATAGGTATGAGTCTTACCCTTGAAGAGACTATTACTTCACTTCACTTCAGAAAATCTAACAAAGGTTGAAGTGGCTTATAAGTGCTTATGTGGCTTATTCTCTCTACCAAATAAGTTGCTTATCTTGAGAGGAGTTGGGAGAAATTTATCAAACAACAAATGAATTGTGAAGCTTGGTATTTATAGGCTTGGCTAAGTTAGGGTAGAATGGTCATTAAGACATCCCACCTCCTTAACTAACCTCCTTAACTCCACCTCCTTACTATTCATCACTTTACAACTAAGTAAACTTGGTTAGCACAACACTTGATCACCACACAAAGTTCTTTTCCATCAAGTCTACCCACATTAACATGGTTTGCTCCATGGATCATGGCTTATCATTGGGCTTGCTAATTAATCTAGCTAATTCCTTATTGGGCTTCCATTACAAAAGTTTGGACTTATGATTTAACAAACATTTGGGCTTGAGTATCACATTCTATTGGACTTCTATCATTAAGCTAATAATCTTACAAGTCCATTACATTCATAATATACGTTATTTCATTCTCCATTCTTAATAGTATAATACGTCATATTATACTTACATTCATTACCTCGTACAATGCATACACATCATACAATTATAACTTTCTTTCCTTAACGCTTAATAAACCTAATGTTCCAAAATTAGGTCCGCATGCGAAATATTACGTTTTCCATACTTAGATTATTTTTACATAATCAATCTCACCTTGATATTATAACGTTATGTATTTCTCGGAAATTCAAAAATAATTCCCGAGCAGAAATTGATGAATTGTGTTTTTCAGAAAATTTCTCGAAAAACTTTTATTTTCGTTTTAGAAATCAAACACTTTAATTCTCCCACGTAGTTAAAATACTACGACGTTTCGGGGTTTCTAGGTTATAGAACGACATTCATCTTACGATTACATAATAATAATAAATAATATTATTTTATTCATTATTAAAAGTATTTACAAAAGGTTCGATTTTTTGGGGCGTTACAGTACGAGTATAATACAAGGTATTATACGAGTTTGTATGAATGAAGGTATATCGTATATAAAAAAGTTATATATGAGTTGGAATACGAGAATGATATGTAAACAATACGTTATATGTATTGAGCAATAGTATTGGACTTGTAGGATTTGTTAGAAATTGTTACAAGCCCAAGTGAATTAATGGTAAGGCCCAAATGTTAATTAATGAACAAGTTAATGTTTATTAATGCAAGCCCAAAAGATAAGTTAATTTAAGCCCAAGCTAGGATCTATGAGTTGTAGTGACCCATGGGGCAAACCATGTTAATATGGTTAATCTTGGTAATCAAGTATAATGTATGATGACCAAGTATTAGGTGTAATGACCAAGCAAGAGATAAGAGTTGTGTTAACCAAGTAATGAATAGTAAGGAGGTGACTTAAGGAGGTGGGTTAGCCTAATGACTAAACTACCTTGGCCTTGTGAATTCTATAAATAAGAGGAGCTTGCTAGTCATTTGTTAATTGTTCAACTCATCCAATCAACTTATAAAGTGCTTAAGTGTTAGAGAGAATAAGCTACTTTCATTTGAGAAGAAAAAGAAGACTTATTCCAAGGAAGTTCAAGGGTAAGACTTCTTGTCCATTAATCTTCTATCTCTACCATGATAGGTTGATACAAAAAGTATGGATTAAGAAACATGGATGTTAAGAAGTAAGAAGAATGATTAATCAATGGACTTACGCCGCATAAGTCAGAAATAAGTCATTTAAATTTACATAAGTTATAAACTTATGAAGAAGATATATGAACTTGTTATAAGTTTACCTTAAGAATTTGTATGAAAATAAAGAACTTGTAGGAACATATATCTAGTATACATGAATGAAACTATATGTTGGGATCATATAAGGATGATGATTAAAAGACTTTAATTATCATAAGTTATGAACAATGAAACTATAAGTAGTTTATACTTTAACAAGTTATAAGCTCATGGTAGAATAAGTCAAAATCCAACATGAAGATAAGTTGTAGTAAGGAGTATGTTGAAATGTTCATATAATGAATTGAATTCATTTGGAGTAATGAACAAATCATAAGTAATGAAGATTTGTCGAAAATTGCATGATTGGACGATAATCGTCGAATTCGTGAAATTCTCAGAATAGAAGTCAAATTTTGTGTTTGAATTCAAAAATGTTGGTTTTCGATGGAGACAAGTCATATTTGGCATTATAGAGTTGTGGACTCGAAAATGACCGAATTCCTACTTAGAACGAAGAAACGAGCGTTGAACGTTCACGAACATTTATCGTTTTCGTTAAAAATGAACCAATAAGTGAATTAGATAAAATTCTTGCATGAACGTGTTGAGTATGTAATTTGTGAACTGTAGGATTTTGAATGAGCCAATTTGAACTTATAACAAAGAAGTTATGAACTCGGGAAGTTCGCAAAGTTTACAAACTGTCAAAATTTTCTGGTGCACAGAGTTGGAGCCGCGGCGCCAACCCAAGGTATATTGGTGGCGCTGCAGCGCCATATACAGTGCACGAGCATACTGAAAAGTCGTGCCACAGCGCGAATATGAGAGTAAAGAATGGCCCCCATGGCCAAGGTAGGGTTCTAGCATCGCTAACTTCATGACGCAACATGAGATGTAAAGTTTATGATCAGTAATAGTATTACTGAGCCTTGATCAAAGATAGTAAATAATAATTATAAGCACAAAGCAAGGAATGGGATTAATTCAAAGTGAACCTACCTTAAGGAACTTGAAGTAACATTGTTAAAACTTTGTTAAACCTTAAGGATATTGCATGAAGGTTGATTATAATCTATTCAACTATGAATGCAAATAGAATGACAAAGCCAGAATTGATAGTAAACAAATCTAATATATGATTAGATTGAGATGAAGGGTAAGATATAGTCATATACATACTTGATTATATATGACCTAATGTATGGTGTTATGTAATCATGTATTGTAGAGACTTCAAAGATTCAAACATAAAGTAATTATACCGTAACAGACGCTGAAGGTAAGTATTCTAACCCTTGTCTCAGTTCAATCTGAACAAGTTTTGTAATTCATGTATCCTTACGCATAAATTGATGTATGATGAAGTTAAAGCTAATTCTTCTGGCTAGACTTAATACATTTGGTGCATTATTGATAATCTATCCAACTGTTATTAAATGTTGTTATCTTTTGTCAACTACTCGATATGGTTTTCAAAAGAAGATTGAGTATGATAAACAAATGTTTTGTCGTCTTACGACAGGCACGTGAGGTTGCCACAAATTAAACATAAATACGTTTAATGAATGTAGTGTTGATCAACATAAAGTACTATAGGCTGATCACCTATAAGTGCTCGTAAGTAATATCGGACTTACGGACTTAGTGCCGGGTTGTCCTTTTCAAAGAAAGAATGAAATACTCAAGGATTTGGACCGGAGTTATGTTTTACTAGATATTATTCATTGTGAAACAATTTGAAAGGAAGATAAAGTGCTATTTTGAATTATCAAATAGTACTTTATAACTATTGTTTAGTTATTGAAGATATACGATTCTTATGTGTCAAGCATGTTGTTATTGAAATTTTCATACTTGCTGAGCTAGTTATGCTCACTCTTGCTTGAACCATGTGAATCTAGCTAAGAATAAACGTCCTGAAGGATCGAATAAAGATAAAGGAAAGGCTAAGGCAGACCGTTAAGCTGTCTATGTAATAGTATAGGTATAATGTTGTAATATAATTGATATTATGACAAAGAACGTTTGTAATGGGTATAGAACCTGGGGAAATGTAAATATTACTTTGAATATATAGAAGAGATGTTTGTTCTTTTGAGGCTTTTCCATTAAATGAATGTATGAATGGTAGTACCGTATAGCACCATATGTCGGGTTGGAAGATACCCGGATTTGGGGGCGCTACAGTAAACGTAGTAGCCGACGCATTAAGTAAGAAGGGTAGGGAAAAAGCTATCGATGTTAATGACTCATAATGAGTTAATAACGGAGATGGCGAGAATAGAGTTAGAAGTTAAATTACGGAATGAAGTGGTAGAAATGTTATTCACAATGTAGACTCAATCCACGAAAATGGAACACGTTAAGGAAGTAGAACTAAGTAACAAGGAGTGCAAGCGAATGAAAAAGAGGATGAAGGATAAAGAAAAGACCATGTATAATCTTGTTTTGAAGGAGGAATTTGAGTTCCAAATAATTCTAAAGTTAAAAGAAAAATAGTGAGCGAAGCCGTAGTTCGAGGTGCTCGATACATCCAGGTAGTACTGAGATGTATTAAGACCTTTGACGGAACTTTGGTTGGCCAAATATGAAAAGAGAGATAGTGTAATGTGTTAGTAAGTGCTTAACTTCCAATTCAGATTAATGATAGGAAGGAACAAGTCCTAAGAAATAAGATAATACGTTCAGTGAAGGTGAGTTGGAGGAACCACAATGCCGAAGAAGCAACGTGGGAACTCGAGATTAAAATGAAGAAAATTTTCCTCATTTGTTTATGTATTGTAGCGAGATTCTAGAAACATAATTCTTTTAAGGGGGAAGAATGTAACGCTCGAGAAAATCGGATTTTTATGAGAATTAAATTTTTATTTGATTATATGGATTAAATAAATTTAATTGATTATTTATGTGAGTAATCTATGTGAAGGTCGTTCTATAACCTAGAATGTTCGGATGTGGTTAGGATTTTGGCTATGTGATAGAATTAAAGTGTTTGAATTTCCAAGACGAAAATAAAAGTTTTTCAAGAAATTTCCGTAAAAACACTATTCACTAATTTCTGCTTGGGTATTATTTTTGAACTTTCGAGAAATATGTAACGATAGAATATCGAGGTTAGATGGATTATGTAATAATAATTCACGTATGGCAAACGCAGTTTTTCGACTGCGGACTTAATTTGAGAACGTTAGGAGAAGTAAAGTGTTAATGAATTAAACGATGATATTGTATGATACATAAGTATTGTACGAGGTAATGAATACGAGTATATTAATACATAAACAATACGTTCTAAGGCTTTAAGACATATTTAATGGACTTATAGGATTGTGTAGGAAGTTGTAAAAGTCCAATTGGAATTATGGAAGCCCAAGGGTAGGAATGGTTAAGTCCAATGTGAATTAATGTTAAAGCTCAAGTGTTTGTTAAATGCTAAGGCCCTAACTAAGAAATTAAACCATGGGTCGAACTGATGGGTTACCGGGTGGTTAAAACCCATGGGTGACCCAAAGTGGTGGCCAAGTAAAGTTTTTATACTTGGTGGCTAAGTAAAGTGCTTATACTTGGTGGCTAAGCAAAGGATAAGCTATGTGATGACCAAGTAAACTTGATGGCTAAGTAAGGAATAGTAAGGAGGTGGAATTAAGGTGGTGGGATGGTTTAATGACTAAAGTACCCTAACTTAGGAAATTCTATAAATATGAGACTTGCTAGATCATTTCTCACTTGCTGAATTTTCCACCAACAACTTATAACTTATTGGTTAGAGAGAAAAAGCTAGAAAAGCTAGACTTTGTTAATTCAAGGAGCAAGAAGAAGAACAAAGATTAATCAAGTAATCTTCAAGGGTAAGATCCTAAACTATGATTCTCCCTCTCTTCAATTGTTAGAGATGTGAGTAGTGGTAGAACTTGTATGCTAAGAAGAAGTAGGAATGGCTAATCAATGAACTTAAGCTTTAATAAGTCATGAATAAGTAGTTTATACTTTTATAAGTTATAAACTCATGAAGAATAAGTAAGAACTTATCATGTATATAAGTTAATGAAATATGTATGTTAAGATGTTAGTATGATGGAATGAATCCATTTGAAATGATGAACAAAACTTAAGTAACGAAGTTATGCGGAATTCACGAGTTTGGACGATAATCGTCGAAATCGTGAAATTCTCGGAATGGAAGTTAAATTTTGACATTTAGCTCAGAAAAGTTGGTTTTCGATGGAGAATAGTCTCATTTGGCATTCTAGAGTTGCGAACTCAAAAATGACTGAATTCTGACTTAGAACGAAGAAACGAGCGTTGAACGTTCACGAATGTTTGTCGTTTTTATTAAAATGAACTAATAGGTGAATTTTGAGTTAACGGATTCAGAAATGGAAAATTCTTATATGAACATGTAGGGTATGTGATTTGTGAGCTAACGGCTTTTGAACAAGCCAATTCGGACTTAAAATGATTAAATTTTGAGTCCGGGAAGTTCACAATGTAGGAAAAATTGTCTTTAGTATTGGTGCAGAGGGCCGGCGCCATGATGCCAACCAAGGTATAGCATATGGCGATGCAGCGCCAACCATGCCCAGAAGACATTGAGGTTTCGCATCGCAGCGTGATAGATAACAAAAAAACTCACGCCGCAGCGCGGCTTAAAGAAGAAAAGTTGGCGCCACAACGCCAGCACTAAATGAAACACAGAGAAGAATGTTTGTGAATGTAAAGAGAAAGCTAGTGAATTATATCCATACTAAACCTAAAGTAACATCAATTAAGATGTTAAAAACCGTAAGTTAACGACTAAAGGTTGAAAGAAGGATTAATTGAACGTAAGTTATTAATACTGAAACGATGAACGATAATAAGCTGTAAGGGCAGATAAATACTTGAAACGAGGTTTGTTAATGAATTAAGTACGATTAAGTATATGAAATGAAAGATAGTTGATTGATGATGAATTAATTAACTTAATGTAACATCTTTGATGGTGACTATAACGTTGAGAATTACAACTAAAAGTTGTTAATGATTGTGACGCCCCCAAAATAGGTATACATCACCTATTACGAGTTGTCAATACATATACGAAAAACAACTACAACTTTATTATTACAACAAGAAAAGCTGTGAGTTTGAATACAAATATTATCTTCTAGACAATATCTATACTCAAATAAATCCTCATCACATTTATTGATACATTATTTTACAAAATGGTGAGGACTACTAAACAATTCTTTCTAAAACCTTCATTCCATACCAGGCTAACGTACTCGCTTATATTCTCGCCTCCCGAGAAGAAAAATGGAACAAAAAGGAAAGGGTGAGCTCAACTAGCCCAAGTAAAGAATATTATAACTAAGATAATATACAACAAATTACCGTTAGTCTTCAACGAGGAAAAATCTAATAGAATACAATAGACAACAAATTTTAAATCAATATTCGCAATGAAATAATAATTCATTAGAAGAGTTAAGTAGAGAATGCAAACTACTATCTTCTATGTATGAATTTAAAAGTTCATCGTCTATCTTTTATCCCCGTAACATCAATCAATATAAATCGGAATCAAATATTCATCTTTGCACTACTGAGCCAAAGATATTCATCGATTAGTCATGTTCATCTAAACACTGTTCATCTTTGCACTACTGGCCAAAGATATTCTTGAAATCATTCATCTTTGCACTACGGGCCAAAGATATTCAATAATATCATCATTTAAGACCGAGGATGATGAAAAATATTTTAAAGAAAGCGAATCCGGTGAAACAAAATGACAAGGATTAAGGATTAAGGATTAGTACTTTGTTTTATCCATGTTCAAAAATACCTCAAAAATGATCATAGTGGTGTAAAATTCAAGAATGATCAAAACATGGATACAATCAAAGCTAGTATCCGAATAGATATTTTGGACAAAAAGAAGAAATTTTATTTTTAAATTGAATAGTCTTGAGTATCGTGAATAGTGCCGTATCACGTGAATAGTAACTCAGACACCAAAAGATAGAAATTTCCCAAAAAAAACATCTTCACGCTTCATGAATAGTACTCTTGAATAGTAACTCGTGAATAGTAACTCATGAATAGTAACTTCGTGAATAGTAACTCATGAATAGTAACTCATGAATAGTAACCCAGATACATGGAAAAGTTCCAAATTTGATAAAAGTTCCAACCAATATTTCAAAGATAATGATATTGAAGAAATAATATCATCCGAGAAGAAAATAACATCCCTTACCTCGAAAGATTAGTACTTCTAATTTGGAATACTGGGATATAGTCTTTGAAGGGAACTTGCACCGCCTAACAATACTCAAAGTATACTCAAAATACTCACAAGAATACTCGATAATATAGAGAGAAAACTTTAGTTTCTGGTGTGATTTTCAATTCTAACCTAAGCACCCTATTTATAGGAAATTGCTTAGAACACCAAAGCAGAAAATTTAATAAATTAATAATATAATTATATAAATTTCCTACACATGCCTAGAATCTGATTTCAGCCATCAAACACATGCCACATTCTAGAAAAAGTAAGAAAAAATGTTTTTCTAATTTTAAATATTTTAAACTTCCAAAAATCAATTATTTCGGAGCTTCGGAACTTCAATAATTCATAATAAATAGCCCTTTCATCAGAAAATTCGAATCTCGCGAGTTTTTATAGGAAATTCAATTCTCTACAACTTTGCACAAGAAAGTTTTTCCAAATTCCAAATAGAAATTGACCGAAATCCACAAACGGTCGATTTTACAAGCTATAATCAAATTTCAGTCAATAAATGGGGTCCACCGACATGTTTAACATGTTTTAAACATTTATTGCAACAAAAATACTCTTCCTCCTTGTATACTCATATATCCCACATTCGTTGTAAAAATATCACCATTATTATATTATTAAAATATAATAATATATTTAAATGAATTATTTTATCAGAAAAAGATAAAATTTCAATTTTCAACAATTGTCACAATAAAATTTTTCTCCATCTATATCCACATAAAATCAATATTTTTCTCATCATATGAATCAATAATTAATTATTCACAAATAATATTACAGAATCACAATATTGACAACCGGCCCGGTTCAGGAAGAGGGGCTTTCCAATAAGAATTTCTTCATGGCGCGCGCAATTAGGTGACCAAACCTCTCCTTAGGCAGAACTTTCTAGACATTGCCAATAATGTTATCTAATAATATTATTCAGATAATATGAATTATTGCTTCGATAATGAAAAATACTGTGTAATGACAATTATGAAACAACAAAGAATATAAAATATCAACGCAACAATTATTAACTCAATAAAATTTGAGCAGTAATTATCGTAACCATTATTGAGTAGTGCCTTCTTACGTAAGAATCAATAATTGGTGCAATACCTGGTATGCTCTTCTTGTGCACAAATGCGACATCGTGTGTTTTAACCAACGGGTATTCCAACAAAGTGTTAATGGTAATAACCACGCCAGTTATTTTTAAACCACTTATATTTGTCGTTTTCTTCATCCAATCGCTTCAAGTTATGGGCCCCACACATGGGCTCACGTCGCCGCATACGAATATTCCCAACACGAGACGAATATTCCACGACCAAACGAATATTCCAAACAACAATGAATATTTTATAACCACTTGCTTATTTTGAAGTATTTGCGTATTTTACCCCTAATTATCCACATTAATCAAATCAACCCTTACTATTTCAAAATAATCAATAGAGAAAATTAAATTTCATTAATAATAAGTTGGGGTCTTACAATGATTATGTTAACGTGAACGTAAGAATGATATAAAACGTAAACGGAAGGCCGGAACCAATAATAAACAATCTAAGGCATGATTTGATTGAGAAGAAGGGTATGATATAGTAGTAAACATACTTGATTATATATAACTTAATGTGGTATGGTTATGTATTGTAGAGACTGTAAAAATCAAGAATTGTTGAATATTTATTTGAAGACGTTGAAGGCAAGTTTTCCTAACGCTTATCTAACCTTCGTGTTAGCCAGGTTTTCAATGATTCATGTTATGAGATGCATGAATGGTTTTAAAGAAAGGGTCGATGCCAGTTATAACTCGGCTAGACTGATCTTAAAAGATTGATTGATTTATTTACAAGTCTTTCAATATAGAATTGATAACGCTATCCTGCGCCAATTGTTTGGTACGGATTTAAGGTAAGCTTGAGTATGATTAAACAAATGTATTTTACATCGATTATTCAATCGGCACACGAGGTTGCCAAAACTTAAACGTAAATACGTTTAACGGATAAGTGTTGATCAACCTAGAGTACTATAGGCTGATCACCTAGAAGTGCTAGTAAGAAATATCGGACTTACGGTCTTGGTACCAGGTTATCCTTTTCATGAATAAAAACTAAAGAGAATGTTCATGGTCTATGGACCTACTTAGAATTTCTAAGCTACTATATGTTCTTCGGAATTATTTTATGAGATGAGAAGTGTTATTCAATGTTTCATAGTACTTCGTAACTACTTGTTCAGTTATTGAAGAATAATCATATGATTCCCGAAGTGGTATTTATATAATATATTGTTAGACTTGCTGAACTAGTTATACTCAATTCTTGCTTGAATCATATGATTGCAGCTAAAGTCGAGCGAACTGAGGGTTCTAGCAAAGATAAAGGCAAGGCGAAGATGAATGATTAGTTTATTCTGTAATAGACTAGTATGTTTGTCTGAATTATATTATGATGAACAAAGAATGTAACGGTTTTAGAACCTGGGAATGGGATTTATTATTATTATTAATGTAATAAGAATGTCATTGACACACTTATTTTGATGTTGTTGCAATAGAATGAATGTACAGTTATAAGTACCATGTAGCACCATCTGTCGGGTTGGAAGATACCCGAATTTGGGGGTGTCACATATTCTCTACCTATAATTTACCTATCTTTTATACACATGAGAAAAGAATCATCTTCTCAATAGGTATATAGCAAATAGCGCGACACAAAAATTTCAATAATTATTAATGCGATAGACTAAGTGGTCGTTAAACCAATCACAAAACCTCTTCCCATACAAAGGCTTGTACAACTCAGCTATCACATGAGTCCTCAATTAAAATCCCCACCTAATCTTAACTCCATACTTACTCCATACGAATTTGGTTCAATCCGTATTACATTACCCTAACCCTTTTCTGAGTTGGCATAATACCAATTCATAGTATATCTGACACACAGAAAAATGGATTGGGGTTTATTAAAAAAATTTCTTCACAATGGGAATAACTACTACTTCTAGGAGTGAAAATATTAACAGTTTTTTTGACGAATTTGTCAATACTTCCACGACGATTAAAGATTTTTTTTTAAAGTACCAGAAAGCTATTGAGAAGCAGTACATCAGAGAGAAACAAAATGATTATATCATAGTCAATCGTGCAAGAAAATTTGTTTTTGGAGATCCATTAGAGATGCATGCTGCTAAAATATGTGACACCCCAAATTCAAACCACTCACGTCTCGAATTCGGTGTATCACGTACTACAAATCTAATGACTAAATAACATCTAATGCAATGGAAATAACAGAATAGATTACAATTATTTAATATAATCCTTCATGTCCCAAGATTTCGTAAGTTAAACATCTCTTACAGACCTTAAACATAATTAAATATAGCTTAGACATAACTAATACATAACACAATTAAGGTCTTTACATATTCATAATATTTTTAATTAAATAAATATGAAGCTACTCCGTAGCTTTGCCCTTTCCCTTATCAATGCCCAAGGGTCCGCCTTGCTCTACCTTAACTAAAAAGTTTTTAGGGAATGCAAGAATGAGCAACAAGTTTGCTCAACAAGTAATATAGAAATAAGGGTGTTCAATATAGTTTTAAATTTCTCAAGGGTACAACAATAATGATAGTTCAAAGATACCAAGAAGTATCAATGATTCTCAATAATAGTCTCTAAGGACAGAAAAATATCAATAAGATTCAATACTTAGTCAGTTCGAGATTTCAAATTTATGAATACTGAGCAGTCACTAAGGACTATGAACTTCTACTAGAATTAACATTAATATACTGATAATCCAACAAAAACGAGTACAACAGGTGATCGACCTAATGTACCCAACGTTATGAATATCGTTTAATCGTACTCAAGTGTGCACGTCGGTCTCCCGACAAATATAATTTCCCCTTCAAAGAAGGTTGTTCATCTTAGTCAATACGACATTCCGCACCAATTAATTCGTTTGGATCGCTTTCAAATTATGATTTAGGTCTAGCTGAATCAATGGCATAGACCACTCTTTAAATGTATACAAGAACAATTATAAGTTCAATACTTGGAATCAAAGTTCAAAGAATATAAACAACTCTATTCTAACTATGAAGCGTTATGTCATAAGATAAGAATCATACTTTCAATTGTTTACTTGTACAACCAATAATAGTACAAGCTCAAGTAATGCTCAATAAAGAATAAGGTTTAGATACTTGCACAAATTCAAAGTTGTGTAAGATGGGAAACTTGTGTAATCATAGATTCCTTGCATAAAGTAAATGCATAGGTTAGGATACTTGCCTCAAGCGTAGTTTATCAACCTTTAGCTTATCAATACTTTCCGAACCCTATTATAACATAATTACGTATATAGGATATTCATTAGTTATGTATATCCGATACACAAACTCGATATATAAGTCTATCATACATATACGATTCTAACTTAACCGTATAATCATATACGTAAGTCATTACGTACTTTATATACACCTAACATAAAGTCAGTTGTAAGAACTATGAAATTAAATAACATGGTTCCTAATCATTACTTGATAATCATATTTTGCAATCATAGGTGACTCAACATTTGAAAGTTTGTAAATACTTATCAAACCTATGATTTTATTGCTAGTATGATCATTGACATCTAGACATGCCACTAAGCATGCATTGCAGATTAAGATAATAGTACAAGCATGCATCTAGTTCAGGTTATAATTAAACAGACTCTGTACATCCTGCATATTACCGTGGTTGCGCTTGGTTTGTACTAAGGAGTGGCGTGGCTGTGCTGCTCCTGGTTCATACCAAGACATGGTTGTTCCTGCAGAATCCCAGTTTAAATTTGACTTTTACATATATAAAGAATCATGCAAAACACACATGTTCGGATGTTTATAACTAAGTTCAACCCTGCATCTTATCTTTAATATAAGTCATTATCCATTCTCATTTAATCAAGGCTTTAAGTGTTCAATTAACAAAGTCTCTTAGGTTTAGTCGTCATACAAATTGTTAGAAGATTGAATATTTAAATTTGATGTTGAAAGTTAATATTCATGATTATATGTAAAGTCCTTCAAGGAATACATGTACAAGGACTTAGTGGTAGATCAAACTTGTTAGGTTGATCTGAGCTATAATGTTTATCATTCTGTAAATGAATGTATAGAAGAAAAGATCAAAGCTGTTAGGTTGATCTATGTCTTGAGATGTAATAGATAGGCTTCAACAGAATCGTAGTCTATCAAGCTGATCAAAATATTGCAGAAGCCAAGGCAGAATTGTAGAGCAACGAGGATCATAGTCTGTTTACTTTGGAAGGCCTCTCATGAAATCCTAGAGTGGTCTAAATGCCTGCCGAGTCAAACTCAAGAATCGTAGAGTGCTCTCAAAAGCGTAGAGTCTACAAGTCAAGCAAGTGAAGATCGTAGTGTACCAGTACGTAAGAGAAATTGTAGTGTTCTCATCCATCAGTACCAGATCAAGCTCCAAGGTGGCAAGACACCACGATCATGATCATAGCATATCATCTGTCTGCATTAGAAGCATCTAGCCTTGTCCATTTGTTTAAAAATAAAAGTCAATAACTGTGGAATGGATTATAGACGTTGAGACTATCGGGAGTCCCAATGACACAACAGTCATCCTTAGTATGTAACAAACAAACGTATTGAAGAAGCTAAGGAAAGTATTATGGGTCAGCAGAAAACACATTTTCAGGTGTTAGGTGAGATAGCGATCTAAGAAGTGTCGATTGGCAATGTATTTACCGGATGTAAGATTTCCATAATGTCACCATCAGTGCTCAGAAATGTCAAATACAATTAATTCTTCAATGGATGTCTTCAAACGGATATATTTCAAAGGCATCATATATGAAAAACATAAGCAGATGCAAGGATCAAGCAAAAATACAAAGAAACTCTGAAGAACACTCAACGCTCAACTCTACGATCGGAAAAGAAAGCTTGCTTAGCTACTCAGTTCTTTCGAACATAAGCTTAACGGCAACTGAGTAGCATCATTCAAGAACTCAACCATCTTTAAGTGAAGTAAGAAGTTCTAAGTTAGAAGGACTTGAATAGTTCTAAGTGAACTGTGAAGTACCAAGTCTGCTGGACTTGAAGAGTTCTAAAGTGAACTAAGATGTTCCAAGACTGATGGTCTTGAAGGAATCTGTGAGATTCAAAAATTATAAAGATATCCTTAGTGGGTTTCCTGCTCAAGGAGTAGAAGAGTAGACTAGGAGCCTTGAGTGCTTTGAATCACTTAAAAACATTTTGTCTCTTATATTCTTGCCATAACTGCCATATCTACTATATCTGCTTATATCCTATCAACCCGCTTTATCTTAAAGGGAAAACAAACAAATCTCAAATTTTGCTGTGATTAAATCATCATCAAATCTGATAAGTATTTTGTAAAAGAAATTTTAAAATATATCTATTCAACCCCCCTTCTAGATAATTATTGTGCCTCTAGGAACTAACAATTGGTATTAGAGCAGGTTCTATCAAACAGCCTACAAAGCTTAAGTAGATCCAATGGCACATCTGATAAGCGAATCAAAGATTGGAGGAGGCTGCAAGCCACCTATGTTAAATAAAGATAAATTCTCCAACTGGAAAGTTCGTATGCAAGCCTACATGGATTCAATAGATGAAGATCTATTTAAAATTGGTCAGAATGGGCCCTACGTTCCTACAAATCTTGCACCAACTTCAGACGACCCAAACAGAATTTATATCAAGGTCAAAGCAGAATGGACTAACAACAAAAAGAAAGCTGTTCAACTCGACAAAAAGGCCTTGAACATTTTGTTCTAATCTTTAGAAGATGGCCTATTTGAATATGTGTTCAATAGCAAAATAGCAAAGGAAGTATGGGAAGCATTGCTCATTATGCACGAAGGAACTTAAGAAGTCAAAGAAAACAAATAATCTCTTCTGACTCAACAATACGAAATGTTTGCCCATGTTCTAGGTGAAAATATCACTTCCACTTATGAGAGATTTAACGTACTGCTCAACTCTCTTCGAGCTTTTGGAAAGATCTATCCAAATAAAGATCTGATTATAAAGTTCTTGAGAGATTTACCTAGCAAATGGGATGCCAAAACCACTACCATTAGAGAATCAAAGAATCTCCATGAAATGATCGTTCAACAATTATATGGCAACCTTCTCACCTATGAACTGGAGCTGACTCAGCGAGCAGAAACTCTATCTGAAGAAAGAAAAAAGGACAAAGGGGTTGCTCTCAAAGCAACAGATGACATCTCTAAAGCTAACACTGAAAATGACTCTAACTATGATGAAAATGATGATGAGGACTTTGCCATACTAGTTAGAAGAATCAAAAGGTTCATGCGTAAAGGCAAAATCAGGAACCCTAAGAAATTCAACAACTATAATAGCCAGGAACAGATAAATGACTTATGCTACAACTGCAAGAAGCCTAGCCATTTCATTGCAAATTGCAACAAACCTCTTAGAGAAGAACTAAAGAGGAAATCAAATTCAAAGGGAACAAGAGGCTCCAGAAGAAAGACAAAGGTCTTGTGGCCGGAGGATTGTGGAGTGACTCAGACAATGACTCAACTCCCGAATCTGGAGACGATGAAGATCCTTAAATAGCAAATCGTTGTCTAATGGCCAAACATGCAAAGGATAAGAAGAGCCCTGACAATCATGAAGTAAGTATAGATGAGGTATTTGACTTTAACTCTCTTGATGTAGATATTGATGATTTAAGAACTGTACTACATGGCATAATATCTGATCTGCATCAATACATGAAATGGTTTAGAGTTCTGTCTAAAGATTATTCTCTTCTTCAAAAAGAGAAAGAGTAAGTTCAGGAAGAACTGGAAACAGCTCTTCTAAGTACTAAATCTCTCTCCAAATTTGAAGTTGAGAATAAACTCTTAAAACAGACCAATGAATTTAATGCACAAAGAGAGTCAAATCTGACTTCTAAGATTGAGGAACTAGAAAAGACAATCTCTACATGGAATAAATCCTCTTCTTCTATTGACTCCTTGATCTCCAGTCAGAGAAGTACATCTGACAGAACAGGATTAGGTTTTGGGGAATCCACCTCAGAACAATATGTGGAAAAGATAAAGGAAACTAGCTATAGTAATATTTCAAATTTTAATAGAAGCATTACATTTGTGAAATCCTCACAGAAGGAAAAATCAGTCCATCACTGCTCTTCTGATCTAATCCATGCTTCAAGGCATAACGGATCCCATGCTGGCCTAGGATTCAAAAAAGAGAAGAATAACTTAGACACTACTCTCCAACCTTGAAGGGTCGTAGAGTCGAGTAAAATCAACTCCACGAACCAACTGGGTAGGAACAACAGAGTTAAGCTTCACTCTTCACAAATCCTGAATCACACGAATACATGGAAAAAGAAGAACCAGTATAAAGGAAGGATTCCTAAGAACCCACGTAAGTCCAAATGGAGGAAGAATCCACATACACACACAAGCATACATCATATTAAATGTTTTGTATGTAATAAGATTGATCATAAGGCTGAAATATGCTACAATAATCATATGCATATGAGACCCAAGGTCAAGCAAATTTGGGTTCCCAAGGGTACTAACAAAGTAGGACCCATGCAAGTATGGTTACCGATATGAGAGTTTAATCTTACCATAGGAACAGAGCTCCATGATCACAACCTGGTATCTGGATAGTGGATGCTTAAGGCATATGACCGGCAATAAAGCTCTCCTATCTAACTTCATAAAGCATGAGGGTCCATCAGTCATCTTTAGAGACAATGGATCTGGCAAGACAAGAGGATATGGCTCCGCTGAGAATGGTGCAGTGTCCTTCAGTAAAGTAGCTTATGTGGAAGGACTAAAGCATAATCTTCTGAGTATAAGCCAACCCTACGACAAGGGTCATCAAGTTACCTTCCTTAATAATCAATGTCAAGTCAGAGATTTGAAGACATCCTCTATAAAGCTGACCGGAACAAGAGAAAGGAACGTCTACACTGTTAATCTTGGTCAACTAAGTTCTGACGAGATAATATGTTTTCTAGCTAAAGCTTCTGAAGAAATGAGCTGGCTATGGTACAGAAGGCTGTCTCATCTCAACTTCAAAAGCATGTCAAAACTGGCCTCTAAGGATCTAGTAGCAGGCTTACCCAAGCTCAACTTTGTCAAAGAAATGCCATGCAACTCTTGTCAGCTTAGAAAACTGTGACGCCCCCAAATCTATACGCCCGCGGTATCCGATTTGGTGCTCACGACTAATCAATTAATATAACACATTTAAATCTATACACCCATGGTATCCGATTTTATGCTTATATCTAATCGAGTGACTATACAATTATTACAAGATACAATTCCCATAGATCCAGGGTTCACAGTATCCCGTAACAGATAATAGTTCTTGTCAGAACTATTGCTGTGTTTGGATACCCTCACTTCGATGCATAGACTGTGTGACGCCCCCAAAATAGGTATACATCACCCATTTTAAGTCGTCAATAACATGGTACAGAAACAACTACAACTTTATTAATACAATACATAAACTATGAGTTTAAATACAAATATTGTCATCTAGACAATATTCACACCCAAATAAGTCCTCATTACAATTATTGATTATTTTACAAAAATAGTGAGGACTACTAAAATAACTTCCTAGGACCTTCATTCCATACCCCGACTAGTACTTGCTACATTCTCGCCTCCTGAGAAGAAAAATGGAACAAAAAGGAAAAGGGTGAGCTCAACTAGCCTAGTAAAGAATATTATGACTAAGATAATATAGAACAAATTATCGTTAGTCTTCAACAGGGAAAAATCTGATAAAATACAATAGACAGCAAGTTTCAAATCAATATTCACAGCGGAAATAATAATTCATAGATGAGTTATGTAGAGAATGAAATCTACCATAATCTATGAATTTAAATGTCCATCATCATTATTTTATCCCAGTAACATCAATCAATATTCATCTTGAATCAAATATTCATCTTTGCACTATAGGCCAAAGATATTCATCAGTTGGTCATGTTCATCTCAACACCTGTTCATCTTTGCACTACGGGCCAAAGATATTCATCAGAAAATCATTAATCTTTGCACTACAGGCCAAAGATATTAAGTAAAATCATCATTTAGGACTGAGGATGATGAAAAATATTTTAAAGAAAACGAATCCAGTGAAACAAAAGAACAAATATTAAGGATTCGTACTTTAAACAATCCAGGTTCAAAAATACTTCATAAATAATCATAGTGGAGCAAAATTCATGAATGATCAAAACATGGATACAATCAAAGCTAGTATCCATAATAGATATTTTGAACAAAAAACAAATATTTAATTTTTTGTGAATATTCTAAGTATTCGTGAATAATCATCAGTATACATGAATAGTGTGAGTATCGTGAATAGTAACCCCGACACTAAAAGACAAGAATTTCACAAGAAAAATACTATCAATATTTTGGCATAATGATATTAGAAGAAATAATATCATTTTTTTTAAAAAAATAATAATATCCCTTACCTCGAAAAGACAAGATTTGATTTAGAATCTTTGGATATAAGGTCAAGGAAACTTTGCAGTATAGCAATACTCAAAGTATCAAAATACTCACAAGAATACGCTCGATAATATAGAGAGAGAAAGAGAGAGAAAACTTCAGTTTCTGGTGTGATTTTCAATTCTAACCTAAGCACCCTATTTATAGAAAAATGCTTAGAACACCAAAGCAGAAAATTTAATAAAATAATAATTTAGTTTTCTTAAATTTCCTACGCACACCAATATAGTCTAGACATCAGCCACACCTCAATAACAACCACAAAAACGTTTTTTCTCAATTAATTCATTTAAAACTCCAAAAAAAATAATAATTAATTAATCTGGAACTACAATAATTCATAATAAATAGCCCTTTTATCAGAAAAATTCGAACCTCATGTTCCTTCCATAGGAAATTCCATTCTCTACAACTTTGCAAAAGAAAGTTTTTCCAAATTCCAAACCAAAATTGACCGAAATCCTCAAACGGACGATTTTACAAGCTATAATCAAATTTTCAGTCAAGAAATGGGTTCTCAAACATGAAAAATATGTTTTAAATATTTTTAGTAACAAAAATACTCTTCATCTTCATTTATTCATATATCCCACATTCATTGTAAAAAAATCACCATTATTATATTATTATAATATAATAATATATTTAAATGAATTATTTTATCAGAAAAAGATATAATATTAATTTTCAACAATTGTCATATTAAAAATTTTCTCCATCTATATCCACATAAAATGAATATTTTCCTTATCATATAAATCAATAATTAATTATTCACAAATAATATTATAGAATCACAATACTGGCAACCAAGCTGTTCCCAGGAAAGAGGGGGCTTTCCAATAAGGATTTCTCCTTATTGGCGCGCAATTAGGTGACCAAACCTCTTCTTAGACAGAACTTTCTAGACATTGCCAATAATGTTATCTACTAATATTATTCAAATAATATGAATTATTGATCCGATAATGGAAAATATTGTGTAATGACAATTATTGAAATAACGATAATATAAAATATCAACGTAGCAATTATTAAATCAATAAAATAAAATATTGAACAGTAATTACTGTAACAATTATTGAGTAGTGCCTTCTTACATAAGAATCAATAATTGGTGCAATACCGTGTGCTACTGTGTTTTAACCACCGGATATTCCCAACAGTATTAACGGTAACAACTACGCCGTTATTTATAAACAACTTATATTTGTCATTTTCTTCATCCAATCGCTTTTCGTTATGGGACCCACACAAGGTTGCGCCGTTGTACGAATATTCCCAACAGTAAGAATATTCCACGATCAAACGAATATTCCCAGACAACAATGAATATTTTATAACCACTTACTTATTTGAAATATTTGCGCATTTTACTCATAACTAACCACATTAATCAAATCAACCCTTACTATTTCAAAATAATAAATAGAGGAAATTCAATTTCATTAATAATAAGTTGGGGACTTACAGACTGTATCTATGAATAGTATCTATCTATCCAAAATTCAGAGTACCAGTAATAACATGAACAGTCCATATTACCAATACCCTCACTCAGATGTATTGTCTATATTATGCGGATTACACTATCGTATCGATAGTACCTATCTATCTGAAGTCCAGAGTATCAACAACAACATGAACAGTACACGCCATTAATACCCTCACTCAGATAAATAGTTCCCAATGATCTCAACTAAATTGAAGATTCTAATTACATCTATATATGTAAAGAAAACACGATTGCGGAAATAAATGATGTTATTTATATCATATATTAAGATTCGATTACATAATTCTTCATAAAGAATTTATTTATTACACATGTCTTATCAGACAAACATTACACTAGACAGTAATTTAAACTAGTCTAGGCATGGTCTCTTTCCAATACAAAAGTCATTTCGACTTAATTCAATTACACAGAATGAAGACAATAATAAAATATCTCTTCAACATTCTCTTCATCTCTAGAATTTTCAGACAATTCTCCCCTATCTGTAATTTTTAAAAGATAATTGCAATATTGAGCATAAGAATGTCCAACAAGTCTAACAGATATATATATGAGAAGATAATCACTTTTCAGGATATATATAAAGAATAAGTTGACACAAAACTTCAATGATTATCAATATAGTAGACTGAGTCGTTCGTAACCCGTAAACTAATGAATTCGTTCCCCGTCTTATCAATACTTCTACCAATGTCCAACAATTATGCATTGTACTTTCTGACAATCACATTGAATGGTCATCATTGGTACCTACAGTATTGTTCGATCGGTTTACTAACACATCTTAAACTCCTGCCCATACAAGAGAGTTGTTTAACTCAGATACTAACAGGATATTAAATTGAAATTCAACAATTACTATCACGTTGCGAATGACAAATAACAAGCATGTTAATTCATGTGGTGCAAAAGAAACAATACTTGTATAACAGTAAATTGCATAAATAAGACACGTTATGGCACGGAGTGCATTTCAACAAGTAAGTAAACTTGCCTGATTCGCCTCTATCATTTACGCTAATTTTGTGTCTCTCGATCCGTCTATATAATTATAAATTCATGTAAACTAATTAAGTGTTAGACGATTAAATCTTTTAAATTTTATTTTAGGTATTATAACCGCTTATAAATAAGACTCCTTGTAATATATATGAAATAATTTTTGCATTATAATTGCTTATAAGATGAATATTAATCAACTATATTTAAAATAATTTAAGCATTATAACTGCTTGTAAAATGAATATTCGTTTACTATGTTTGAAATAAATCGAGCATTATAACTGCTTATAAAATGAATATTCAACTATTATACTTGAAGAAAATCGGACATAGTAACTGCTTATAAAAGTATATTTTTTTCTTTATAAGAGAAATAAATCGGACATTATAACTGCTTGTAAAAGCATATCTTTACTACATATATAAAGAAAGAATGAAAATAATAACCACTAAAGTAATACCTTTTGTAGTTGCTAGCATTACTTCCAATTGCTTAGCACTTTGGTGCTTCGAAAGTAATTATTTTCTCACAATATCTCTCAGAATATATAAATATAGAGTAATTTTGCTCTTGAATTGATTGTGAATTGGTAGGAAATGAATGAATTTAGCTTACTATTTATAGAAAAATATAGTTTCACTAATTTCACGTTAGGGGCTTGGCTTATTACAGTTTACCCTACTTTTTATTACACTTTGGTACCTAGGTTAATTACACTTTAGTACTCGGCGTGTGCCAAAGCGTGTCTTGTGTGTGTCGTCGCATGTGTCGTGATGTGTGTCAAAGCGTAAGTACACGACAAAGCATCTTGTCATTATAAGCACGACAAAGCATTTTGTCAGTGTAAGCACGACAAAGCAGCTTGTCAAAACAAATATACCGAAAAGTCCATAGGCAGAAGAAAAAATTTTAAGTACGACATGTCAATCACAACGTTTTTCGGAGAAAATTTTTTATTGGACAATACAACTTTTCACGACGTATTGCCGGTATATCTTGAAACGGAAAGTCAATATGACGTATGGATCTCTCAAAAGAACTTAGGGTCAAAACCTAACTCGTATCGTTCTTCACTTGTATAGTGTTTTTACGCAAACTTTCTCGGAAAATTTTTATTTTCGTCTTCAGAATTCTTAATTATTTATTCTTGCACGAAATAAAAATACTAAAATATTATCACCATCCCAGGTCATAAAATGACTTTTAAACACATATTTCAAATAAAATTAAAAACTTAATTTTTAAACTAAGTGGAATTTCTAGGTCGTTACATTCTTCCCCCTTATATGAATTTTGTCCCTAAAATCATGATACACATTACCCATAAAAAGATGTGGATAACTATTCTTCAACTGTATCTTGATATTCCCATATGGCTTCAAAAACATTGTGCTTACAATCATATTACCATTATAGAAGGTATATTTTACTACTCAACACTTATCTATCTTATCAATTCTATGGATACACCATCTCTTTAAAGACCTAAAATTAACTTACTCTCAGCCAAAATTCATAAGAATTGAACTTAGTGCACAACTTCATCCCTTTTTAGTGTTTCCACGTTATCCTTAACTTTCAATATGATCCTTCTACTGATAAAAAAGAACTTCTATTATAACAATCTGTACCTACTTTTAATGGTTACTTTGTTCAACAAATTATAGTTGAACAAAAGTCTCAACACTTCACTCTTCTTCTTCTTGAGAAACAATAATGGTGCTTCCTATATAAAAACACATGATTGAATAAATTTTATACCTAATAATTCTCCATTTATATCATCGATTCCTTCATTTATTATTTATACTTACAAAATTTTACATAGAACATAACGTTTTTTTTATGTTATTTTATGTGTAAGTTAATATTTTTACGGACTCGAAGACTATATACTAAGAAACCTCTTCCTTATATCTATAACCTTAACTGCTCTAATACCATTCTGTGACGCCCCCAAATCTATACGCCCGCGGTATTCGATTTGGTGCTCACGACTAATCTATTAATATAACGCATTTAAATCTATACACCCATGGTATCCGATTTTATGCTTATATCTAATCAAGTGACTATACAATTATTACAAGATACAATTCCCATAGATCCAGGGTTCACAGTATCCCATAACAGATAATAGTTCTCGTCAGAGCTATTGTTGTGTTTGGATACCCTCACTTGGATGCATAGACTGTATCTATGAATAGTATCTATCTATCCAAAATTCAGAGTACCAGTAATAACATGAACAGTCTATATTACCAATACCCTCACTCAGATGTATAGTCTATATCATGTGGATTACACTATCGTATCGATAGTACCTATCTATATGAAGTCCAGAGTATCAACAACAACATGAACAGTCCATGCCATTAATACCCTCACTTAGATAAATAGTTCCCAAGGATCTCAACTAAATTGAAGATTCTAATTACATCTATATATGTAAAGAAAACACGGTTGCGGAAATAAAAGATGTTATATATATATATATATATATATATATATATATATATCATATATTAATATTCGATTACATGATTCTTCATAAAGAATTTCTTTATTACACATGTCTTATCAGACAAACATTACACTAGACAGTAATTTAAACTAGTTTAGGCATGGTTTCTTTCCAATACAAAAGTCATTTCGACTTAATTCAATTACACAGAATGAAGACAATAATAAATTATATCTTCAACATTCTCTTCATCTCTAGAATTTTCTAACAATTCTTCCTTATCTGTAATTTTTAAAAGATAATTGTAAGAATGAGCATAAGAATACCCAACAAGTTTAACAAATATATATATGAGAAGAGAATCACCTTTTCAGGATATATATACAGAATAAGTTGACACAAAACTTCAACGATTATCAATATAGTAGACTGAGTGGTTCGTAACCCATAAACTAATGAATTCGTTCCCCGTCTTATCAATACTTCTACCAATGTCCAACAATTGTGCATTGTACTTTCTGACAATCACATTGAATGGTCATCATTGGTACCTACAGTATTGTTCGATCGGTTTACTAACACATCTTAAACTCCTGCCCATACAAGAGAGTTGTTTAACTCAGATACTAACATGATATTAAATTGAAATTCAACAATTACTATCACGTTGCGAATGACAAATAACAAGCATGTTAATGCACGGGGTGCAAAAGAAACAATACTTGTATAACAGTAAACTGCATAAATAAGACACGTTATGGCACGAAGTGCATTTCAACAAGTAAGTAGACTTGCCTAATTCGCCTCTATCGTTTACGCTAATTTTGTGTCTCTCGATCCATTTATATAATAATAAATTCATGTAAACTAATTAAGTGTTAGACGATTAAATCTTTTAAATTTTATTTTAGGTATTATAACCGTTTATAAATAAGACTCCTTGTACTATATATGAAATAATTTTTGCATTATAATTGCTTATAAGATGAATATTAATCAACTATATTTAAAATAATTTAAGCATTATAACTACTTATAAAATGAATATTCGTTTACTATGTTTAAAATAAATTGAGCATTATAACCGCTTATAAAATGAATATTCAACTATTATACTTGAAGAAAAAAATGGTCATAGTAACTACTTATATAAGTATTTTTTTCTTTATAAGAGAAATAAATCGGACATTATAACTGCTTGTAAAAGTATATTTTTACTACATATATAAAGAAAGAATGAAAATAATAACCACTAAAGTAATACCTTTTGTAGTTACTAGCATTACTTCCAATTGCTTAGCACTTTGATGCTTCGAAAGTAATTATTTTCTCACAATATCTCTCAGAATATATAAATATAGAGTATTTTTGCTCTTGAATTGATAGTGAATTGGTAGGAAATGAATGAATTTAGCTTACTATTTATAAAAAAACATAGTTTCACTAATTGCACGTTAGGGGCTTGGCTTATTACAGTTTGCACCCGTCATATTACACTTTGGTACCTAGGTTAATTACACTTTAGTACCAGTACAGGTGTGTGCATGTGCTTGCAGGCGTGTGTATGTGTCGTGTGTGCTGCATGTGTCGGCAGTGTCGGTAAGCACAACAAAGCATCTTGTCATTATAAGCATGACAAAGCATTTTGTCAGTGTAAGCATGACAAAGCAGCTTGTCAAAACAAATATACCCAAAATTCCATAGGCGGAAGAAAAATTTTTAAGCACGATGTTTTTCGGAGAAAATTTTTTATTGGACAATACGACTTTTCACGACGTATTACTGGTAGATCTTGAAACCGAAAGTCAATATTACGTATGGATCTCTCAAAATAACTTAGGGTCAAAACCTAACTCGTATCGTTCTTCACGTGAATAGTGTTTTTAAGCAAACTTTCTCAGAAAATTTTTATTTTCGTCTTCAGAATTCTTAATTATTTATTCTTGCATGAAATAAAAATACTACAATATTAACACCATCCTAGGTCATAAAATGCCTTTTAAACACATATTTCAAATAAAATTCAAAACTTAATTTTTAAACTAAGTGGAATTTTTAGGTTGTTACAAAAATAGACTAGAAGCTCATTCAAGAGAAAAACTGTCAACTCAATTGACAAGCCTCTGCAGTTGCTTCACATGGATCTATTTGGGCCAATTCCAACGACAAGCCTTAGAGGAAAGAGATACTCATTGGTCGTTGGATGACTACACCAAATTCAAATGGGGGTTCTTTCTAAACTCAAAAAATGAAACAAGCTCCCAACTAATCAAGATTTTTAGACTGGTGATGAACGAGAAAGGGGAGAAAATCAAGGCTATAAGAAGAGATCATGGTAGAGAGTTCGACTTCTTTGAGATGGACCAGTTAGGCACAGACAATGGCATCAGTCACAACTTCTCAGCTCCACGAACTCCACAGCAAAACAGAGTAGTTGGGAGAAAGAACAGAACGTTGATAAAGGCTGGAAGAACTCTACTAGCAAAGACATGCGCTTTAAATATCGGGTGAAGTCATCAACACCTTGCATGCTACACTCAAAACAGATCTCTTGTACACTCTACGTTAAAGAAGACCCCCTACAAACTGTGGAGAGGAAGAATGACAAGTGTTAGCTACTTTTATGTATTCGGTTGTACATGTTATATTCTCAACAATGGAAAATAGTATCTGACAAAGTTCTAACCCAAGTCAGACGAAGGAATCTTTCTCGGATATACCACAGATAGTAAAGCTTATAGAGTGTTCAACAAGAAGACGCTGAGTGTTGAAGTCTCAATTCACATCATCTTTGATGAAACAGACTTAAACAAAACTGTGTCTCAAGACACTGCGAACGATAATTCAGACACTACGAATGAGGTTATTGAGCTCAACACCACGATCGTAGTTCCAGAAAATGAAATCTTCGAGCCAAGAGAGGAGATCGTAGAGAGAACTACGCCAGACAACGAACCTCCACATCAAGAAACAGAGGTCGATCTTGAAGAATTCAGACAAGAAGGCATCAAGACAGATGTTCCAATAGGAAACAGATGGGCTAGAGATCACACTCAAGACCTAATCATTGGAGATCCAAATGCAAGAGTCATGACAAGATCTGTCACCCTGAATGAGTGTTTTTATCTAAGCTTTCTGTCACAAATAGAACCTAAGAAGATAGAAGATGCTATGGAAGACTCAAGTTAGATAGAAGCCATGCAAGAGGAACTAAATCAGTTTGAGAGAAGCAGAGTGTGGAGATTAGTTCCAAGACCAAGAAACCACCCAGTCATTGACACCAAGTGGGTCTTTAGAAATAAGATGGATCAAGATGGGGTGATAACAAGGAACAAGGCAAGACTAGTAGCCAAAGGTTACTCTCAAGAAGAAGGCATCGACTATGACGAGACCTTCACTCCTGTTGCCAGATTAGAAGCCATCGGGATATTTCAAAGTCTTTCAAATGGATGTCAAGAGTGCATTCCTGAATGGTGAACTTAAAGAAGAAGTATATGTGGAGCAACCTCCAGGTTTCATCAATCTAACTCTCTCTAATTATGTCTGTAGATTAGTTAAAGCCTTATATGGTCTTAAACAAGCACCTAGAGCATGGTATGAAACACTAACTAACTTTCTTTTTGAAAATGATTTCTCTTGAGGTAAAGTAGATACCACATTATTTTTTAGCAGGCACAAAGACAAAATCCTATTAGTTCAAATATATGTTGATGACATTATCTTTGGCTCTACTGATGAAAAATTGTGTAAGAGATTTGCCAAGCTTATACAGAGCAGGTTCGAAATGAGCATGACGGGTGAGCAAAATTTCTTTCTTGGATTATAAGTAAAGCAGACTGATGAAGGTATCTTCATAAACCAAGCCACGTACATTAAAGATTTACTTAAAAAGTATGGCATGGAGTCAGCCTCTCCTACAAAAACACCAATTGCTCCAGCAACCAAGCTTGACAAAGATAAGAAAGGTAAAAGTATTGATATAACTCAATACAGAGGTATAATAGGCTCTCTTCTATATCTAACTGCCAGTAGACCAGATATAATATTTACAACATGCATATGTGCTAGATTCCAAGCTAATCCTAAGGAATCACACTTAACTGCTATAAAAAGGATTTTTAGGTATCTCAAAGGCACACCTCACTTGGGACTATGGTATCCCAAGGAGTCCTCCTTTGAACTAACATGATATAAAAATGCTTATTTTGCAGGATGCAAGATCGATAGAAAAAGTACCAGTGGCATCTATCAGTTGCTAGGAAACATACTTGTGTCCTGGTTTAGTAAGAAGCAAAACTTAGTATCTACCTCAACAACAGAAGCTGAATACATTGCTGCTGGCAGCTGATGTGCTCAAATCTTATGGATGAAAAATTAGCTAGCAGACTATGGGTTTAATTTCAAATCTATACTTGTTCATTGTGATAACACAAGTGCCATAGCAATAACACACAATCTTCTCATGCATTCTAGGACTAAGTATATAGAAATAAGATATCATTTTATTAGGGATCATGTTCAAAATGGAACAATATCTTTACAATACATCCCTACTGAAAATCAACTTGTTGATGTCTTTACAAAGCCTCTAGATGAATCCAGATTTAATAAATTTATAAGTGAGTTAGGCATGCTAAATCTACAACCATAAACTCCTTGCTCTAGTTCATGCTAACCTTACAGATATAAAAGGCTATGTTCTAAATCGTAGAGATGACTAAAGAAGGACCACGATCGTAGAGCTGCCTCAACATGACAAAGAAGCATCCTGTGATGACAACATTTCCAACAAATCCAAGCAATCCCTCTGATAAGCACCTCAGGGACAAATGTGACAACCCAAAAATTTGGATTGTCCAGAATTTGAGATTTAAAGAATTAGTTATTAATAAAATGAATTTTTATTAATAATATTATATGCTATGTGTTTATTAATCATTCTAGAACCTAGGATGATTATAAGTCGGGAGGATTCTGGCTACGAGCTAAACTGAACGAGTAAGAATTTTCAAGACGAAAATAAAATTTTTTCAGGAACAAAAATATTTTCAGGGAAAAAGACGAAATAGGCACTATTCACCTGATGAAATCCTAAGGGTTAGGGTTTGAATAACCGAAGCCTTTTCGAGAGTTCGGTATGTCAAAATGACATTCCGTCGAAAGATTTAACGATAATATGTCGTGAAAAGTTAAGTAAGCCGATAAAATTTTTTCTAAAAAAACGTGCAAAAATAGGACGAAATAAAAACGACAAAAGTACTATTATGTACTTTTCATTCGTTTAGTACGTTAGGGGAAAACGTGAAGGAAAATGCTTGACACCAAAAAGTGTTTTTCAGTTTTTCAAAAATCCGAAGAATACGTAAAAGTTACTCGGTAAAGGAAAGATAAAATATCCAAAAATATTTGGATTCTGAGAATCGCAGTTTTTAAAATTGTCGAACAAAACCCAAAAGACAGAACCACGAAACTTACAGGCTAAGTTTCGTGAATAGTAAGGAGGTTAACTAAGGAGGTGGAAATAGAAAACTTAAGGGCTATGTAAACTTAAGGAGTAAGTAAACTTAGTGCTTAAGTCATTAATAGTAAGGAGGTTTAGGGGGAAAAATGACTAAAATACCCCTAGCCTTGGTTTTCTATAAATAGGAAACTTAAATCATTTGTTTAGGATTTTGAAAATCCTACAACATTTGAGAGAGAGAGAGAGATTTTGGATGGGAGAAAAAAGAGGAAAAGGAGAAGGAAAAGTTGGCTCATGAGCAAACTTTATCCGACGGAAGGAGATTAAAGAAGTAAGGTAATCCGAAACCTAACTTTTATATAGTTTTCTTTAAGTTTCTTTGTTCAAAAACATAACTTAATGAGAATATGAAGTAAAAGATGTAAGAATGATTTCATATGGTTAAAATCATGAGAAAATGAAGAAATAAGAATTTAAAGTTTAGTTTATAAATTTCTTAAGGAAGTATACGATTCATAATAAATTAGAACGATCCGAGTGGATTATATGAATGAGTAGGTCAAATAATTAAGGAATGGTGTTCTATAACATCAAATTCCAAGAAAAAGTGAAATCGTAGTCAAAATATCGATTAAAAATGAAGAACGAACGAAGAACACGCGAAGAACACGAAGAATGTTGTTGATGGACAAATTTAAAACCATCGTAGGATAATTGCTGTTGATGGAGAAGTTTAAAACCGTCGTGTATAAGTTAGATGCTTATTTCTTGGTTAGGAATGGTAGAAACGTTCATGAAGAACGGATTAAAACTGAGCTATAACGAAGTTATGGCGAAAATTATATAAAAGATGAATGAGAATTAGAAAGTTAGTAAATTAACCCAAATGTGTAGGGTTTCATAAGAATATAAGAGAACGTAGGAAACGTGAGTCGTGGACTCAAGAACGAACAAATTCTAAGTTCGGATGACCAAATTATGGACGAGCGAACGAAGAGCGTTAAAAACGTAAAATGAACGAATCAAGACAATTGAATGGCACGTCAACGGATTCAGAAAAAAGTTCTATCTAAGGGGTTTTGAAGTACATAAGATAAGGAAGAGAATGGGTTTAGAATGACCTCGTTCTGAGTTATAATGAATAAGTTGTGGAGGCGGGAAGTAACCGTTTCAAACCAATATAAACACTTAGAAACTTTTTCGAGAAGTAGGCCTTGGCTGCTATGGCTGACCATTCTTGTAAGGTGGCGCTACAACATGCACCATGAAGTCTGCATCTGCAAACTCAAGCCCACATGAGAGATAAAGAAAAATAAGCGCCACGCGGTGCAAGATAGGGAAAAAGCCAAAGAAGAGCTTTTAACTGTTTAGCTCTTGGGGAAAACGTAAGGAAAGATAAAGAACATAATTTTCAACTAATTTAACACTTAATCAAGTGTTTTAAACCTTTAATGAAGGTTGAACGAAAAGATTAAATGAGATTAAAAGAATATGAATGCAGGTTACGGAACTGATATCCGGAGACCGTAGTCGCGATAAACGAGCGTGAGGGATTACTATAATTGTGATTCCTTAAACATTGATTGACGAGGGTAATGAATAGCATTTCAATGTTATGTTGTATTAATGAGAAATAAGTGTAAAGCGTATAGACACTGTGAATGCAATACAGTTGCGTCAAATAACCGGTTTTAGCATACCGCGAATCGTATGGCTTCGACATTAAGGAAGAATAACGAATGGTATTAAGAAAGCCGTAGCGAACGATAAGAAGATTAACGAATGCCAAATGTGAGTTAGATGAGAATGTTAGAATGAAATGTAAGCATTAAACACTTTAACCGACGTAGAGGTTGAGTGTACGCAAATATTAAACGGGCTAAACCTACACCCCGTGTATGGGTTGACCGTAAGATAATGAAGACCAATGATTAAACCATGAATAGTGAAGAAGCTGAATTAAAGACAAGTACGCATAACGTAACGAAGCCGAGTTAATGATTAAATTGAATGATAGATCTCAGTATACAAAAGATTGTATGACTTGGACGATAAAGAATGAATCCTGAGATATGGTATTTAGTTGCCAGAAAGCCATAAGGAATAAGAGACTGACTTAACGAATATTATAGTTTAATGATTTGAATAAGTTAAGATAAGTTAGGTTGTGGTATAATCTTAACCTTTGATGGTTGACATATGGGAGCTAGGCTAAACAATTCCTTCAGAGAGCGAAGGTGTATACGAAACTAGCAACCGATCTAACTCACAGTGATGGCAGTGTAGATGAGACGAGAACTTGTTTGTTGGTTGTTTGTAGGAAACTACTCAGAGTACCATATGGACTACTAGCAGAGACGCGATGTGTGCTGAGTACTAGAGAAGTTATAAGAAAAAGATAAAAATGCAAGGCAAGTTTCCTAACTTCATTTATATTCTAAATGAATGCTAGTTTCTTAAACTTCTTAGATGTTGAACTTGAGAAGTTTTGTCTATGTGCGAATGTGTGATATTTGTACAAGCTGGTAGAATGTATGAGGCCTTATACCACAATGTAAACACTTCGGTGTTTTTATGAGATGAATTGTTCTGTGATTTAACTGTTCAATAAGAGAATGCTATGTTTATACATGATCCGTTATTGTTAAGTTTGTGCTAATGATTCTAGCCAGACAGAATGTGTATTAAAAAGGTAGAAGAATGAAAGTATTTTAAAATAAAAGTGAATATTATTTTAAAATGATATGAATCAAGATTATTCCTATTATTCAAGCTGTTTCATAACCTTTGTTCGGTTATCGAAGTTCTAAAGGAATGTTTGAATTCTTGAAGTTGTTTGTTCAACTGCTATGACTTGTTGGGCAATTGAATATTCACACTTTCTTTAAATGAAAAACATTTTCAGTGTATGATGTTAGAAGAACTTAAGGATCCAGAAAAGATCAAGCTGATCGGTATCCAGACGAAGTGCCCTTCAGAATGGGAATGAGCAAGAAGATCGAGCGAAGACTTGTAATATAAAATAAGTTAAATGAACTTTAAATTAGTTTAATGAACTGTTATGTATCCTTAGTGGCGGATGAAAGTCACTCGTGTAAGATGTAAAGAATAATGTAATTATCATTATTTGTAATGAAAGGAATTATAAGGTTTTAGAACCTGGGAATTTAGAATGCATGCTATTTTATTTCAGTATATAATGATGTATTTTTGGATGAATGATGTACTCGTGACGTACAGAATTTGGGTGTGAAGATAGACCGGATTTCAGGGCATTACAATAAACCTGACCCTTAGTTCAATCTAAGAGGTTTACCCTTCCTGAGCTACCTTAACCCAGAAGGAATGCTAAGTCAAAGTTAATCACAAGGACCAGAGCAGATAATGTTCGTAGAATAAATTCAGAAGTGAACTCAATGATCGTAGTGCAACCTCAACAATCATAGTACAACCTTTACGATCATAGTCCTCCCAAAGGATACACTGGCTAAGGGGGAGCTAAGGGAAGATCAGTATGTTCTGCATCAGTTAAAATCATGGAGCCAAACAGGACTTGACACATGCTCCACTATGAAAATCGAGAGGAGGGAAGTTACAAGTACATTTTGAAAAAGTCTTTTTGAAAACTCACCTCAGAAGTTCAAAAAGCTTATTCCTCTCTCTCTCTCTCTCTACCAATAGAAACCCTAGCCTTCAAAAACGCTCAACCAACCTCAGTGGAAGGAAATAAATGGCGGCTTCAAATGTTATCACTGGTTACCGACTCTACTTCGACGAGTTCAAGACAGATGACCCTCAATTTCACAAAATTATGTCTCTGTTGAAGAAAGCTGGTCTTGAAGAAGCTCTGGGCACCAGCACATGGATCTACCCGAAGCTAGTGAAAGAGTTCTACAGCAATGGAGTCTTTGAGAACGACATCATCACCACAAGGGTTAAGGGAGTATAAATTAAACTCAAGGCTGAAGATATAAACCTAGCCCTAGGTTTCAAATCAAAGGGACTTCTATCTATGGAGGTCATCGACTTTTGTGAAGGACTAAAGAAGATGCATCACAAAAAGTTTCAGTCCGTAAAGGGAAATAAGAAGAAAGAGTTTCCCCAAAAGTATGAGTTTTTGGCTGACATTGTTGGGAAGTGCATATGCTGTAAAAGCTCTGGCCATAACTTTGTGAATGAAGTTCTACTGAAGCTCATGATAGCAATCAGCTTTGGAATTCAACTCAACTATGGGGCCCTACTCATCGATTGGATTGGGAAGTGGATACTCAGTTCAAAGAAATCAAAGAGCTCGGGAAAGATGCTTTATTGGTGGTTTATAAGCATAATCCTGTAATCAGCACTGGGTGACAAAATTGGGGATAATGAAGGAGAATCTATCAATCCCAGCAGAAAGATGACCCAACAGCTATTTTAAAACTAGAAAAAAATTCGGCAAAAAATGTCAGGATGATGTCTGAATCCAGTGGAAGGACTGGTGAAGCGAAGGAGTCCGGGCTACCAGGGAACATGTCAATTGTGAAGGAAACTGATGAAGAAGAAGAAATCAATAGAGAAGAACCCATCGCTTTGGTCAAAAAAAGCAAGGGAAAGAGGAAAATGAAGACTCAGATAATAGAGGAGCCACAAGGTTCAACCATTGATGCACCTCAAGAGAGTTCAGGCACTGAAACTCTGAAGAAAATGAAGGGGAAAGAACAGCAGTCTGAAGAAGAAGAAGAAGAAAGAGCTACCATCACTCAACTGCTTAAGAAGGGAAAAAACAGCCATAAATCCAAGAAGTCTTTGATCGTAGAGTCACTACCGATTGTAGAGTCCAGACTTGGCATCAATCCAAAAGTGGATGTTGCAACAGTTTCTCAAGCTGGTCAAATTTTCAAAGTTGAAGAAAAAGAGAATGTTGAGGTTGTGGTTCAACCTAAGAAAATAAAGAGAAAGCTTGTCAAGAAATACATTCTTGTTAATGAAAGAGTATTAAAGGAGGAAGACAAAAGAATAGCTGTTGAGAAAGGGCTACCCGAAGCTAGTAAGGAGAATATAGCTCGAGTAGAGGGGAAGTTTCCTGAAGTTCCTGTACTAGAGAATGATCCAGCTGAGGGGGAGCTGGTTAAAGTTCAAATGAAGGATTAAATTGAGGGGGAGCCTCATAAATTTCTTGTGAAAGAGAAAACAACTGTAACGCCCCAGAAAATCGAACCTTTTGTAAATACTTTTAATAATGAATAAAATAATATTATTTATTATTATTATGTGTTAGCAAGATGAATGTCGTTCTATAACCTAGAAACATCGGAATGTCATAGTATTTTAACTACGTGAAGGAATTAAAGTGTTTGAATTTTCAAGACGAAAATAAAAGTTTTCCAAGAAATTTTTCGAAAAAACACTATTCATCGATTTTCGCTCGGGAATTATTTTTGAACTTCCGAGAAATACGTAACGTTATAATATCGAGGTAAGATGGATTATATAATAAATATCTAAGAATGGAAAATGCAATATTTCGCATGCGAACTTAAATTAAGAACGTTAAGGATTAAAGACAAAATGAATGGAATGGTGGATATTGTATGAAGAACAAGTCCAATGAGAATTAAGGGACAAGCCCAAGATGTATCAAGGATTAAGCCAAGTGTTAGTTTATATGAAGCCCAAAGTAACTTAATGCAAGCCCAAAAAGAATAAGCTAAGTTAATTAACTTAAGCCCAATGTAATGATCCAATGGGTTAGGCTTGATCAATGGAACAACCAAGGTTGATGTGGGTTAAACTTGGTGACCAAGAACTTTGTGTGGTGGGAAAGAAAGTTGTGTGGTTGATAAGTTAAGTTAAGAGTTAAGTAGTGAATAGTAAGGAGGTTAATCTAAGGAGGTGGATGTCCTAATGACTCTTATGCCCTAACTTAGAGACTTCTATAAATAGCAAGTGGGATTTCATTATTTTTCTTGTTCAACTTTCATCCAAAATAAAGCAACTTAAGTGTTAGAGAGAATATGCACTTTTAAGTCAAAACATCCTTTGTTAGATTTCCAAGAAGAAGAAGTTAGTCATCAAAGGTAATGATCTTATGATCTAATAATCTTCTATATCTATCATTGTAGGGTGATAAGAGAAGTGTAGTCTAATAAGCATGTATGTTAAGAACATTTAAGAATTGATTAATGAATGGACTTAAGCCGAATAAGTCATGAGTAAGATAAACCTAAATAAGTGATGAACATATGATCAACTTGTCATATGATTGCCATATGTAGTTAGTATGTTTGATAATATGTGAGAATGTTGATTAAAGGACTTAAATCTATAATAAGTTATAAGAAAAGAAAACTTGTAGTTTATAAGTTATTAAGTCATAAACTTATGAAGAATAAGCCAAAACATAGCTTGAAAATAAGTTGATGTATTATTGTAGTTTGAAATGGTCATATGATGGTTAGAATCCATTTAGAATGATGATCAAAACCTAAGTAACGAAGTTATGCCAGAATTCACACGATTGGACAATAGTTGTCGAATTCGTGAAATTCTCGGAATGGAAGTCATATTTCGTGTTTGAACATAGAAACGTTGGTTTTCAATGGAGACAAGTCATATTTGGCATTATAGAGTTGAGGACTCAAAAATGACCGGATTCTGACTTAGAACGAAGAAACGAGCGTTGAACGTTCATGAACATTTATCGTTTTCGTTAAAAATGAACTAATAGGTAAATTTTTAGCAAACAAAGTCAAATAGATAAAATTCTTGAATTAACATGTACAGTATGTAATTTGTGAACCGTACGCTTTTGAATGAGCCAATTCGGACTTATAACGAAGAAGTTACGAGTCTGGGAAGTTCACAAAATTAAAAGTCTATCAAAATTTTCTGGTGCACAGAGTTGGCGCCGCGGCGCCAACCCAAGGTATATTAGTAGCGCTACAGTGCCATATATAGTGCAATCATATACTGTAGAGTCGTGCCACGGAGTAAACATGAGGGTTGAGTGTGGAGGTGGCATGCCTTATATTGGTAGCCGGCTCGCTACTTTTAGCTGGCCAACACGGACAGGATGAAAAGCTATGGCCGGTGCAGCAATGCCAGATCCTAGGGTTTGGATAGTGAAGAAGGTTTACAAGTATAAAATGAATAGTAACTCATTAGTAATGAACTAAGGCTTAATTATAGTATTGTTAAGACATGTTTAAACCTTAAGTATTATCAATTAAGGTTAACGTAAGTCAATTGAACATGAATGTAAGAATGACGTAACGAAAAGCCGAAACCAATAAATAATAAATCTAAGTCATAATTAAATTGAAAAGAAGGGTAAGATTCATTATGAACCATGTATGTTCATTCATGACCTAATGTGTTATGTGATCTTATCATTTACTGTAGAGGCTTAAAGACTTAACAAGAACGTGTTATAACTGTAGCAGACGCTAAAGGCAAGTATTCTAACCCTTATTCCTGTGACAACTTGAATTTTTATAAATTATTAAAATAAGAATTTAATAATTAAAATTCTTCTTATGAGATGTTTTGAGTTTGAGTATGTATATATACGTACTATATATGTTGAAATATATGATCTAGTTTGAAGAGAAATATATAGTCATATATTGCGAAAGTGAGGCTTAATAGTTAAGTTAACTATTGAAGGAATTAAATGAATTTAGTAATTAATTTTAAATATTTATTAAATTAAATAAATATTTTAATTAATTTATTTATTGAGATAAATAAATGGTTGATAAAATTGTGGTGAATTAATTTAGTAACTAAATTGATTAATGTAAATTAAATTGAGTAATGATAATTTTATCTCAAGGATTTAATTTAAGGAAATAATTAAATTAAATCAATTGCTTCAATATTTAAGAAAATAATTAAATTAAATGAATTGTTTAATTTATTTGGAAATAAATAAATTAAATAAAGTGATGTTTCTAATTTATTAATTAAATTAGATATATAATTATTTATTAATTATAAGTGTAATGATAATAAGATTATTATTATTATTATTATAAGTTATTTAGATTAACTAAACTAAAGTTATTTAAATTAATCAACTAAAGGTGTGACATGAAACTATATAATATAAGGTTATTAAAATAATCTAGTTGGGAGTTATGTGCTTAGCCAAACAAGGCCTTGTGGCCTTTGGCTTTTTCAACTGATGCAAACTTTTTGATTTTGTACCTGATGTTAGTGAGGGAGTGGGAGTCAGTTTATTTTTATGCTTCTTATTTTTTCCTAAGGCTAGACAATATAGAAATACAGAGAAGGTCTGGAGAGAAGAAGAAACATAGAGTTTAGAAAAGAGAGCTTGGAAGCAAGAGAGAGTTCTCTGTGATTTTAAGAAGAATGAGGGGAAATTTCTAAACCTAATCATCATCATCTGTTTGCTAGCAAATAATCAAGGAACAAGGTATAACCTACTCTAATGTTAACCCTTGTTTTTGAAATTTCTATTGATAATTATGTTGAATTGATAAATATATATATATATATATATATATATATATATATATATATATATACGTATGAGGGTTTATACTGCATTAATAATCACATGTGAGTGTTGTTTGATGATAAAAATATATGTAAATTGGTTATAGGAAGAAAAGTATAAAATAGTGTTTATGTTTATAGGGAATGGCTTTAGAAAGTACAAAATTTCATGTCCTATATGTACTATAATCTGCAAATTAGTGTTGGATTATGTTAGTATGTTAAGAAATGAAAATGGCATAGTTTGAATCATGTCAATTGGTTAAGAAACGAAGTCGTGGCAATTGAATTCGCTAAATGTGTTTAAAACATGAAATAGTGTATGAACATGTGTTTTGGGTCAAATTTTAGGTTGGTTAATATTTTTATAAACTGTTATAATCCTAGTATGTTGTAGTTCTATGAATTACGAATCTATAGAATCAAAAACGGACTAATTTGGATGTGTATAACTCAAGTTATGAAGATTAGTAGGAGAAAAAGGGTCAAAAATCACATGAACAGTAACCTTCAGGTCCTAGGGGATTTCCTAATCAAGGAGTAGAAGAGTGGACTAGGAGCCTTGAGTGCTCTGAACCACTTAAAAACACTGTGTCTCTTATATTCTTGCTATAACTATCATATCTGTTATAACTGCTTATATCCTATCAACTTGCATTATCTTAAAGGAAAACAAACAAATCTCAAATTCTGTTGTGATTAAATCATCATCAAATCTGACAAGTATTTTGTAAAAGAAATTTTAAAATATATTTATTCAACCCCCTTCTAGATAATTATTGTGCCTCTGGGAACTAATACAAATGTTATGCGGTAAATAAGTCTCAACTATACATGCTTACGTTAGTTTAGTCATGTATTTCAAGTTATGAAGTTCTACATCATTTAGACTTGTCCTAATCCATGCTCAACTATTTGTCAATAAGTCTCAACTATAAATGCTTACGTTAGTTTTGTCATGTATTTCAAGTTATGAAGTTCTACATCATTTAGACTTGTCCTAATCCATGCTCAACTATTTTACAATGCGTACAACTAGCTAGGCATTCATGTCAATCATGTCTATAGGCATAACATGTAACAGCCCGAAATCTGGTCTATCTTCACACCCGAATTTCGTACATCACGAGTACATCATTCATCCAACATACATCATTATATACTGAAATATAATAACATACATTTTGAATTCCCAGGTTCTAAAACCTTATAACCTTTCTCATTACAAATAATGATAATTACATTATTCCTTTCATCTTACAAGAGTGACTTTTATCCGCCACCAAAGATACAAAACAGTTCATTAAACCAGTCTATAGTTTAATTTTCATCTTTCTACATTACAAGTCTTCACTTGATCTTCTCGCTCATTCACATTCTGAATGGTACTTCATCTGGATACCGTCAGCTTGATCCTTATGGGATCCTTAAGTTCTTCTAACATCGTTCGCTGAAAATATTTTTATTTTAAGCAAGTGTGAGCATTCAATTACCCAGCAAGTCATAACAGTTGAACAACAACTTTAAGAATTCAAACATTCTTGTAAGACTTCAATAATCGAACAAAGGTTATGAAGCAGCTTGAATAATAGGAATAATCTCAATTCCTATCATTTTAAAACATTAGTCACATTCACTTTGAAATACTTTCATTCTCTACTCTCTTTCATACACATTCCGTCTGGCTAGAATCAATAGCACAGACTTAACAATAACGGTTCATGTATAAACAGAACATTCTTTTATTGAACAGTTCAATCATAGAATAGTTCATTTCACAGAAACACCGAAGTGTTCAAATTATGGCACAAGGCCTCATACATCCTACCACCTTGTACAAATATCGCACATTCGCACATAGACAGAACTTCTCAAGTTCAATATTTGAGAAGTTTAAGAAACTAGCATTCATTTAAAATATGAATGAAGTTAGGAAACTTGCCATACGCACAGCTACAGCTTACGCTGAACTGCTCATTCCAATCCCTATAACACATAAGGAAATTACTCATACACCAATTAGTCATATACTTGAATTACGCATTGGTTTAAGTTTTACTTCTTAAGATTCGCGTTCTTGAAATCTAAGTCTACGCGCCCAACTTTCATTATCGGTTTACGGCTTCATGACATACGGTGATGTCTTACTCAAAATGTTCATCATCTTTGATGATTAGCATTCTTATCTTCTTCTTATAATTTCTCTAGGACTCAACACACATCGCTTCTTTGCTGGTAGTCCATATGGTACTCTGAGTGGTTTTCCACAAACAACCAACAAACAAGTTCCCGTCTCATCTACACTGCCATCAGAGTGAGTTAGATCGGTTCACAGTTTCGTATATACCTTCGCTCTCTGAAGGAATTGTTTAGCCCAGCTCCCATATGTCAACCATCAAAGGTTACGATTGTACCATAACCTAAACTTATCTTAACTTATACGAACTATTAACTATAATGTTCGTTAAGTCAATTTCTTATTCCTTATGGCTTTCTGGCAAGTAATTACCATACCTCAGGACTCATTCTTATCCGACTCAAATTCGGCTTTCAATACTCTTATTACCGTTCGTTACGGCTTTCTCGATAATTCATATCTTACTTACTACCTTCATCAACATCTACGTCAAACAACCAGGGTATACTTAGAATGTTCTTCCAACGCAAATACGATTCACGAGGATCGTTTACATATTCAACGTTCACGTTGCTCATCTCTTAACCTCTCATTCAACCTTTACTCAAGGTTTTAATCACTTTCAATCGTTATACATCCCATGAACCCCATGTCCATTATTCTTTCTTAATGTCGAAGCCATACCGATCGTTGTATGCTAAGACCGATCGTTCATCGCAACAGCGTTGCGTTCACATCGTCTATACTCTTTACATTTATCCTGCATTACCATGGCATAACATTTAAATGTTATTCATTACTCTCGTCAATCAACGTCTAAGGAATCACAATCATAGCAATCCCTCACGTTCGTTTATCACGACTACGGTCTCCAGATATCGGTTTCGTAACCCGCGTTCACCTTCTTTTAATCTCATTTAATCTTTCTGTTCAACCTTCATTAAAGGTTTAATACACTTGATTAAGTGTTACATTAGTTGAACTACATGTTCATATTTCTTTCTTGCACATCCCCCAGTAATTGAGTAATTAAAATCTCATTACTGAGCATTGCCCTGCACCGGTGCTGCGGCGCCACTCTCTTTACTAAGACTCATGCTTTGCGGTAGCATGAAGTTATGCAGATGTTCAGCTCTTGATGCAGCGCTGCGGTACCACCACTCTAAAGCATGGTTGGCGTTTACGGGCGCCAAGCCCTTCTTCTCGAAATTTTTTCTAAGTGTTAACTTCATTTTGAGACGCTTACATTCCGATCTCATAACTTCTTCGTTATAACTCAGAACGAGGTCATTCCAAAGCCATTCTCTTCCCTATCTTACGTACTTCAATACCTCGTGGACAAAATTTCATTCTGAATCCATTAATGTGCCATTCGATTGGCTTAATCTTCACCCTTCATTCGTTTTACGTTTTTAACGCTCTTCGTTCGCTCGTCCGTAATTCGGTCATCCGAACTCGGAACTCGTTCGTTCTTGAGTTCAAGACTCACATTTTCTACGTTCTCTTACTTTCTTATGAAACCATACATGTTCGGGTTCATTTACTAACTTTCTAATTCTTTCTCGTCTTTTACGAAATTTTCACCATAACTTCGTTATAGCCCAGTTTTAATATATTCTTCATGAACGTTTCTACCATTCCTAACCAAGCAATAAGCATTTAACTTATACGCGATGGTTTTAAACTTGTCCATCGACAACAATTATACTATGACGGTTTTAAATTTTTCCATCAACAACGTTCTTCGTGTTCTTCGCGTGTTCTTCGTGTTCTTCATTCGTTCTTCATTTTTAATCGATATTTTGGATTACAATTTAACTTTTTCTTGGAATTTGATGTTATAGAACATCATTCCTTACTTATTTGACCTACTCATTCATAAAACTAATCCGGATCGGTCAAACTTCTTACGAATCTTATATTTACTTAAGAAATTTATAAAATAAACTTCTAGTTCTTATTTCTTCATTTTCTTACTATTTCAACCATATGAATTCATTCTCAATATCTTTTACTCCTTATTCTCATTAATCTAAGTTTTTTGAGCATAAAAACTTAAAGAAAAATTATACGAGATAAGGTTTCGGATTACCTTTCTCCTTTAATATCCTTCCGTAGGACAAAGGTTGCACACGAGCAAGATTTTCCGCTTCCTTTTCCTTCTCTTTCTCCCATCCGAACTCTCTCTCTCTCTCTCTCTACTGGTAGGATTTTTTCAAAATTCCATTTAAATGAATTAAGCTTACTATTTATAGAAAACCAAGGTTAGGGGTATTTTAGTCATTTCGCCCCCAACCTCCTTACTATTCACACCTTCTTACTATTCCCACCTCCTTACTATTCACGTAGCTTCCCTTGGAAGCTTTGTGGTTCTGTCTTTCAGAATTCGTCCGACAGTTCAAAAAATGCGATTCTCGGAATCCAAATATTTTTTGATATTTCGTCTTTCCTTTACCGATTAACTTTTACGTATTCTTCGGAATTCAAAAAAACTGAAAAACACTTTTTGGTATCAAGCGTTTTTCTTCACATCTTCCCCTAACGTAGCTAAACGATTGAAAAGTACATTATAGTACTTTTCGTCGTTTTTATTTCAACCGATTTTTACACGTTTTTCGAGAAAAACTTTTATCGGCTTACTTAACTTTTCACGATATATTATCGTCAAATCTTTTGATGGAATGTTATTTCGACATATCGAACTCTCGGAAAGGCTTAGGTTATACAAACCCTAACCCTTAGGTTTCATCGGGTGAATAGTGCTTATTTCATCTTTTTCCCCGAAAATATTTTTGTCTACAAAAAATTTTTATTTTCGTCTTGAAAATTCTTATTCGTTCAATCTAGCTCGTAGCTAGAATCCTTCATGTTTATAATCATCCTAGGATCTAGAACGATTAATAAACACGTATCACATAATATTATTAATAAAAATTCCTTTTATTAATAACTAATTCTTTAAATCTTAATTTCTGGACAATCCGGATTTCTAGGTTGTCACATAACACACCCTAACATGATGGTCAAATTCAGAATACTTGTAACATAGTTATTGACAAAACTAGTTTTCAAGGTTTCTTTTGAAAATCCCATGTTAACCAACCAAGCATGCAAAGCTACTTCACTTACTATGCATCATACTTTCATATACACATAACTAGATCACATAAGCATGCTCATAAGTTCCTAACTCAAAGTATATATAGTTTATCAAGTTCATATTTGAAACTTTAATTTTCCATTAGTAGGTCATCAAAACTTATTCAAGCATGCAAGGAAAGTCAACATATTCTATATCATGCTTTCATAACCACATAATAGATCATATAAGCATGTTTTGAAGTTCAACACTTAATGTATACATAGTTCATTTACGCATAGCTAGTATAGTCTTTTACTTGCAATTTCCATTTAAATCATGCTCAAATAGTCTATACTATCTCCAACAATATAAAATAACATATTGGTCACATGTCAAGACATATCAGAACTTAATATATTGATGCTTAAGGTCAGAATATACATTACACCATGCTTTATCATAATTAGTTTTTAAATCTTTAAACTTTCTTTGAATACGCATACCAAACCAAGTTAAAATGACTTACTATATATAAGAAAACACCATTTTATATGTTAGGGTCATTTACATCCATATTCAAACCAAAGTAACGTGCTCTTGACAACACAAGGCAACAGAAGCTGATTTTCAAAACTGGTAGCCGGCGTGGCCACGCGGTTTTGTGCTATAGAAGTGTTGCGGTCGCGCCACTATGAGCAGAAACAAAAAGAATGGCTCTGCTTCTGCAGAGCCTCAATACAAACATCATAAGCATTGTTAAACCTTCAACCCAGACCATCTACATTACTTCTAAACATGTATACAAGCTCATATAACACATGAATAATAGTTACTAACCCAATTTAGCAAGAATTCATGCACATTCAAACATTAATCAAAATTGAATTAAGAATATAATATCATGTTATACCTTTGCTTTGAATTGGACAGAACTTGTAACAACCTGGAGAATCTGGATTATTCAAAATTTTAGATTTAAAAAATTAGTTATTAATAAAATGAATTTTTAGTAATACTATTATGTGCTATGTGTTTATTAATCGTTCTAGAACCTAGGATGATTACTAATCGGGAGGATTTTGGCTATGTGTTAAAATAAAAGTTTTCCGAGAAATTTTCGTAAAAACACACATCATTATATAGCTATAGATAACAACATATATCCTCAAATCCCAGGTTCTAAAACCTTATAACCTCTTCCATTACAAATAAGGATAATTACATTATTCTTTACATCTTGTACAAGTGACTTTTATCCACCACCAAGGATACATAATCATTCATTAAATTATTATATAGTTTAACTCTATCATTCTATATTACAAGTCTTCTCTTGATCTTCACGCTCATTCATATAATGAATTGTACTTCTTCTGGATACCGATCAGCTTGATCTTTATGGGATCCTTAAGTTCTTCTAACATCGTTCGTTGAAAATGTTTTTATTTTAAGCAAGTGTGAACATTTAATTGCTCAGCAAGTCATAACAGTTGAACAAACAACTTTAAGAATTCAAACATTCTTTTAAAACCTTAATAACCGAACAAAGGTTATGAAGCAGCTTGAATAATAAGAATAATCTCGATTCCTATCATTTTAAAACATTAGTCACATTAACTTTGAAATACTTTCATTCTCTACTCTCTTTCATACACATTCTATCTGGCTAGAATCAATAGCATAAACTTAACAATAACGGTTCATATATAAATAGAACATGCTCATTTTGAACAGTTCAATCACAGAACAGTTCATATCATAGAAACACCGAAGTGTTCACATTATGGCACAAGGCCTCATACGTTCTACCACCTTGTACAAATATCACACATTCGCACATACACAGAACTTCTCAAGTTCAACATCTGAGAAGTTTTAGAAACTAGCATTCATTTAAAATATGAATGAAGTTAGGAAACACGCCTTTACGATAGATATCGACTTATAGTTTACAATCGAATCGCTCATTCAAATTCCTATGTATAGTACATAAGGAAATAACACATACACCAATCACCGTTCCGGGTTAAAATTTCATTAAATTGTAACTATCAAATAATATTATCGTACACTTAACCTTTATTATTATTAAATATATTATTTACATTTATCTATTTATTGTGAATTGATAAAATAAATATTTTATTGATGTGATGGTTGAGAATTTAAATGAAATTTATTAGAAAAATTTCTAAATTAAATTAATTTATAATTTAGAGATTTGTGGTATAACATGAGATGTTATATTATTATTTTGATTTAATAATTTAGATGGCATATATTAAATTATTAAATAAGTTATAATGGAAATTATAATTTTAATGATATTTGCAAAAGGCAAAAAGGCTATATTTAATTAAAATATAGTATGTGGTTAATTTAATGGGTTAATGTTGGATATGAAAATAATATGTGATTATAATTTATAAACTAAGGTGTTTATTAAAATAAATTAAAAAGGATTTAAATTGATTTTTTTTGTCAAACAAGGCTTAAGTATTTTAATTCTTTAAAATTTATATGGGTTGCCAAACAAGCCTTATGGCTTTTGATATTTCTAATTTTTGAAATTTAAATTTAATAATATAAATAAAATAAAATAATTAATATAATATATATATCGTTATTGGTTAGAATCGATGAGGCTTATTATGGCATATATCGTTTTTTATATCTTTGTTATTACGCACACTAATTGGATATTAGTCTAGCTTTTTTTTTCACGCATTCTATTTTCCAAGCTTGAGAGTTCAGAGAATTGAGAGTTGAGAGAAATTGAGAGAAAGCTTAGGATTTTCAAGCGATTCCAGTGGGTTAGCAAGAGTTACACGCTAATTGAAAGGTATGTTCATAACTGTGATAATGTATATGTGTATATGTATTTCACGGCAAGAATTTTCTTGTATTCTGTAAAATCAATTGTTGAATTATGGACATATATAGTTGATAATTGTGATTATACATGTTTGTAATGCTGGAGTAATGTTCAAACAAGGAAATTGCATGCTAAATTGTTCGACAATAGGAAAAATATGATGTCAGTGTTTATGTTCTTCATATAGTCTGAGTAAGTATCAATTTTATTGGCTAATTCGTATGGGAAATTATAAATTGAAGTTTATATATGTTAGTTCATTGAGATATGAACATAATGTAATTTGAATGAGATGATTTGAGCATGTAATGAAATCACAGTGTTAATTTTTGGATGAATATCAAAAATATTGAGTTTTATATGAAAAACATGAAATTTGAGAAATTACAAAGAGTATAATTGTTGTTAAGTTGTTCTATATTGATATTTAAGTGAGGAAACAAGTTGTAATGGTGTGTATTATCATTTGTATGTGTTAATTTCTTTGTTTGATGAGTGAAATTCGTGTTAGTTGGCTTATGAAAAAAGTGTCGTGGCTCATTCGCATATCGGGTTCTCGTAAGTCGGCATGGGCGCAGTATCCTTTAGTAGAAGCGCAAAGTCGTCGTCGTATGCATGACTTCCCATATAAAACTCTGCGCATGCGGCCATGTGAGTGGCCATTTTCAAACAATCAAGTCCTGCATTTTATTCACAGAAACTTTGGTGGTTCGTTGTAGCTTAGCTTAAGATTATGGAATGTGAGAATCGTGTAACAATAAGGTGAATTAGAGTCATGTTATGTGGACTATGAATTCAAAATTTTAAAAGTGATTAGTAAATCGAGAATGCGTTGTGTGATAATGTGGTATATATAATGAACGTTAGACAAGTATTACGAAGTAAAACACTTAGAATTTCTGTAATGTAAATGGTAATGATCATGTTATGGTATGTTAGCATATCTAATAGGTATTGTGGTTCTAAAATTATGTGTAGGTGATAAAATTTAATTTTATAGTGATCGTGAGTTTAATTTTATAGCTTACATTTCAAGGCAAGTTTCTAAACCCTATCTATTTACATTGAGCAAGTTTTCTAACTCTACTTTTTCGTTGAGTTAGTTCTATTATTACATTGTGTAACTTTATTCTTTTGATTGAGCGAGTTATGTTATCTTATATGTTATTGAATAAGTCAATTGTTCCTAAAATTCATTTGAGCAAACTTTAACTCTAATGTTATTTGAAATTCTCATTTGATTGATTCATTCTAACTTGTTTATAGTTAAGCAAGTTTCTTAAGTTCTATTCTTGTATAATGAATGTAGATTTGAATTCTCGTCCTTATTATTGAACTGTTTTAATTCTTTGCATGAGTTAATACCTTGTTGGGCAAGTTCTAGTTTTCAGCTTGCTATCAGTTAATGTACGTTCAATAATTTCATTTCTAATATTATAAAACTCTAACCTTAGCTTATTGATTGTTCAAAGCAAAGGTTTACCATTTTACTCATTTTGTTGAATACTTATGCTCTATAGTTATTTCTAGCATGAGTTTAATATGTATAATCAGTTCATTTATGTTTCTCAATCGTTATATGTTGTATTAAAACATCTGTTGTGATTATCAAACACTATTAATTCAACTAGTCCTCTAGTTGATGTTCGTTAAACTTCAAATTACCCTTGAAAGCTTATCCAAACCAAACTTTCTTTGGGGCGGACTTGTACTCTAAATACTGAGATGAACAACCCTATTATTATTAGGGGATAACTTACGCGTAGCGTTAAATGTTTGTGCACAATACATGGTACGAAGGGCTGATCCCCCTAAGTACGAGGAGTCCTTATAATCTTATGACTGTTAAAGTTGGAGTTGAAAGATTACTCACAAATGTGGACATAGTTCATGGTCTTATGACCCTCAGTTAGATATATTCCATATTTTGGATTCCTATTTTTGATTGTCGTCATTAGAGTACTATTCAGTTTTGATGAGCCTTTTGTTGGTAGTTATTATTATTATTATTCTCTTGTTGATTCATTGTTATATCTAGTGAGCAATTGTTTTGCTCACTCTTGCATATTTATTAACTCATTGCAGCTAAAGTGGAGAAGGTAGATGAACCTTCAACTAGCAAAGGAAAGGAAAAATTGTACAAGTGATGCTGATTTGTACTTTTATTTATTATGATGATCTTAGACTTTATTTTAATGATGTTATGTAATAATTTAATTTCGCATTTGAATGACGTTTAAAGGTTTGATAACCTGGGATGTTTTGAGTTTAATTATGTAACCCTATTTAAAGGGAGGATTTTATGGTTTAAATATTATTTTATTTGGGTAGATAGTATGAATGTTTGAATAGTGATCACCAAATCTTGTGGGAATGAAGTACCTAGATTTGGGGGTGTCACAGGTTGGTATCAAAGCCTTAGGTTATGAACCTTAGGTGGGACAAAAGCCTTAGGAAGTAACCTTTGAAAAGATAGTAATGATAAACTCTTATCGAGTTTTAGGAAAGAGAAAGTAATAAAAAACTTATGTGCTTATGTGATAATGATTTATGTGCTCGTGAGTGTCAAGTAGTAATGATTAGTAATTAAAGACTTAAACTATGGTTGACAGGATGACTAATATAGGAGGATCCAGTCAGGCTAGAGAGGAGGAGCCTAGAGATATTCAGGTGATTTGGGAACAACTATTGCCACGGGAACCGCCCGCTTGGTCACATGAGTTGAAAGGAGAGAGAGTACCGGATGAGGAGGATGAGATAGAGACGGACGAGGAAGATCCCGTGGAGCTTCCACACTTAGGGGATGAGGAGGAAGAGGAGGAAGAGCTTCCACTTAGTACGATAGTTGCCCGCATATACGACGAGGTGTATGACCGAAATGTGGAACTTCAAGACACCATCGAGGAGTTACAGGAGATAGTAGCTGAACAACAGACCTCGATGGCATAAAAAGACGATGAGATCCAGGATCGAGAAGAATGACTGAACAACGTTGAAGAGAAGCTGGTCCACACTGAAGGAGAGAATGAGCGAATGATGGAGAAGATTACAGAACTGGAGAATAAGCTGAAAGAAGAATCTACAAAAAGGGCAAGAGCTGAAGATGCGTACAATGAAGCTTATCAACGAGCCGGAATGGCAGAGAGAGACGCACAAGAAAAGAGGAGGAAGATGGAAGAAATGAACAACGTATTCAACACCGTGATTAATCGAGCTCAAGATCGGGTCATGGGTTATCCAATTCAGTTCGAGACGCTACCATCATACATATTGGATCGCCGAACAATGTTCCGAATCATGGAGGAAGAGCGTCGTAAGGCTACGCAGTATCTTAGTAGAATAGTGTAGAAAATGTAATTGATAGGTGGTTTGATAATAAACGAAATGTAAGTCCAGGGTATGATATAACTAGTGGGATAGATGATGATGATGATGTTGTCCTGCAACTGTTATAGTTCGGGAAAAGTAATGTAAATAGCAGTGATGCTATTGTTTTGATGTTTTTTTAAAGATAATGAATGAATAAAAGTTATTGTTTTATTCAAAGTGTTAACTGTGGTGTGACAAACTTTTATGATGTGGAACTTAAGTATATAATACTTAAAAGATTGAATAGAATCTGATGAGTGTATTTTTAACAGAAAATGGCTTCAAGACAACAACCACCATGACGGAGAACCACTGAGGAAAACAACAACAATGTGGAAGAAAACCCTATTTCAACAGCTAGTGACGTTACTGACAGGTGTTTTATAGAATCAACCTCAGAATCAAGGTACGACGTTTAAGGACTTTAAGGCGGTTGGACCACCAGAATTCCGTGGGTCCATGAATCCAGTTGAAGCACAGACTTGGATCATGGAAATCGAGAAGGTTTTTGATGTTGCTAGGGTAGAGGATAACCAGAAGACTGCTTTTGCAACGTTTATGTTGAAAGCAGAGGTGAGCTATTGGTGGAAGGCCAATAAAACTCAGGAAGGACCAGCGATAATGGCCTGGGATAGGTTTAAGGAGTTGTTCTTCGAGATGTATTTCCCAGAGAGTTTAAAGAGTCGGCTAGAGGTTCAGTTTTTGGAATTGAAGCAGGGAACAATGTCGGTGTCTGAGTATGCCGCAAAATTCAACGAGTTGGCGAGGTTTGCGCCATATCAAGTCAGCACAGACGAGCGCAAGGCGAAGAGGTTCGAGCAGGGACTAAAACCTTGGTTGTACAGTAGGGTCTCCCTGTTCCAATTGAAGACATTTGCAGTAGTGATGGAGAAGGCGATTCTCGCTGAAAGTGGAGGCGAGGCAATAACAAAGCATAATCAAGAGCAGAGAAAGAAGAAAAGTGAAGGTGAAGCTAAGAGTGGTGGTGGTAGTATGTGGTAATGGCAACAACTTTCAAGAGGAAGTGGAATGGGAATGGGGAGCCGGAAATCAAGAAAGAAACCAGCAAAATAAGAAGTTCAAAGCATGTGCTACGTGTGAAAAGTTTCACAAGGGAGTGTGTTTGCTGGGGAAACGAGTATGCTTCAATTGTGGCCAGGAGGGTCACATCGCCCCAAATTGCACTCAAGCTAAGAAGAATGTGTGCTTCACGTGCGGATCCAAGGATCACTTTGCTCGTGAATGCCCTAAAAAGAGATCTGGTGAAACAAATGGAAGCAAGGGAAATGCTAGTGGAGGTGCGCTGGCTATTGCTGGACCTACAACAACAAATAAGCCCACAGCCAAAACTTTCAACATGACGGTTCAGGACGCGGTGCAATCAAAAGATGTCGTGTCAGGTATTATCCCAATCAATGATATAGATGCATATGTATTATTTGATTCGGGTGCTACTTGCTCGTTTATATCTGATGATTTTGCTAAAAAGTTAGAAATACCTAGTGAAGAGCTGAATTTCCCTTTAAGCATAGAAATTGCGAATAGGGAAGTGATTCCGTTAGGTTCGTATACAAGAACTGTAGGGTGAACATTAAGGGGAATGTTATGAAAGTAGATTTAATCCCGATAAAACTCGGAGAGTTTGATGTTATTTTGGGAATGGATTGGCTATTTAATTATGGAGCGATAATTGATTGCCAAAGGAAGTGTATAAACCTTATGACTTCGTCAAAGGTAGTTTTTCATGGTAGCAAATCGCCTAGACAAATGAAATATCTGACGATGATGCAGGCCAAAAAGTTATTGAGTCAGGGCTGTGTAGGGTATTTAGCTTACATAGTCGATACTCAAAAGGAGAAGGGGGTGAAATTGGAAGAAATGTAGGTGGTTAGGGAGTTTGTGGACGTGTTTCTGGAGGATTTGCCAGGACTTCCACCTGACCGAGAAATTGAATTCGTGATCGACTTAGTGCCAGGAACCGCACCTATATCAAAGGCCATGTACATAATGGCTCCGGTAGAAATGAAAGAATTAATGGTGCAATTGCAAGAACTGTTAGACAAGAAGTATATTCAATCGAGTGTGTCACTGTGGGGAGCACCGGTGTTATTCGTGAAGAAGAAGGATGGGTCAATGCATCTTTACGTTGATTACAGAGAATTGAACAAAGTCACTATTAAAAACAAATATCCATTACCAAGAATAGATGACTTGTTTGATCAGTTGAAGGGTGCTAGATATTTCTCGAAAATAGATTTGAGAAGTGGATATCACCAATTGAAAGTGAGGAAGGAGGATGTACCGAAGACGGCATTCCGAACTCGGTATGGACATTACGAATTTTTGGTAATGTCTTTTGGTTTGACAAACGCCCCTGCAGCGTTCATGGATTTGATGAACAGGGTGTTTAAACCATTTTTGGACAAATTTGTGGTGGTGTTCATCGATGATATATTGGTGTACTCTAAAACTCAAGAGGAACACATGGAACACTTACGTCTGACGTTGGAGACGTTAAGAAAGGAAAAGTTGTATGCGAAATTTTCTAAATGTGAATTTTGGTTGGAACGTGTGCAATTTCTTGGACATGTAAATATAAGGATGGGATTTTCGTGGATCCATCAAAAGTTGAAGCTGTGATAAATTGGGAACAACCAAGAACTCCATCAGAAGTAAGAAGTTTCTTGGGGTTGGCAGGCTATTACAAATGATTTACTCAAGATTTTTCTAAGATTGCCATTCTGTTGACAAATTTGGCAAGAAAATCTATAAAATTTGTTTGGACAGAGAAGTGTGAAGAAAATTTTCAAGAACTAAAGAAGAAGTTAAGTGTGGCATCTGTGTTGTCGTTACCAGATAATACAGGAAACTTTGTGGTGTATATTGATGCTTCACACAAAAGATTGGGTTATGTCCTTATGCAGGACGACAAGGTTATTGCGTATGCATCAAGGCAACTGAAAGATTACGAAAAGGATATCCGACTCATGATTTAGAGTCGGTGGCAGTTGTGTTCACGCTCAAGATATGGAGACACTATCTCTACAGAGAAAAATGTGAGATCTACATATACCATAAAAGTCTGAAGTATATTTTCACACAGAAAGACTTGAACATGCGGCAAAGGAGATGGATGGAATTGATAAAGGATTACAATTATGAGATCTTTTATCATCTAGGCAAAGCAAACGTGGTTGTAGATGCCTTGAGTAGGAAAGGCATAGAAAAGTTGATGTTGTTAACAGATAAGGAGGAGCTTATTGCAGCAATGGCAAGGCTAGAGCTGGAAATAAAATTTCTAGAAGAATCCAATGAAAAATTGTTCCAGATAGAAGCTAGTCCAACTTTGGTGGACAAAGTGAAGAACGCACAACTACAGGATGAAGAATGCAAGAAAATAAAGCAAAGTGTAGTCGAGGGCAAAGAAACGAAGTACCAGGTCGAAACTGCCGGGATGCTAAGAGTAGAGGGACGAATTTGGGTTCCAGTAGTTCAGATATTAAAGAAGAAATCTTGACGGAAGCACATAGCTCAAGATATTCAATTCATCCGGGAAGTACGAAAATGTATCAAGATTTGTGGCATCATTTTTGGTGGCCGAACATGAAAAGAGATGTTGCAGAATGCGTTGCAAAGTGCTTGACATGTCAGAAAGTGAAGGCCGAGCATCAACGACCAAGCGGATTACTTCAACCGTTGGAGATACCGGAATGGAAGTGGGAGCATATCACAATGGATTTTGTGGTAGGTCTTCCAATGACTTAGAAAGGATACGATGTAATATGGGTGATAGTGGACAGATTGACAAAATCTGTACACTTTTTGCCAATAAAGAATAAATTTAATCTTGATCAGCTGGCAAAACTATACGTTAAAGAAATCATCTCAAGACATGGAGTTCCAGTGTCAATTGTATTAGATAGAGATTCGAGGTTCACATCAAATTTCTGGAAGAAACTTCAAGAATGCATGGGAACACAACAGAAAATGAGTACAGCATATCATCCGCAAACCGATGGGCAAAGCGAAAGAACGATCCAGACGCTTGAAGATATGCTTAGAGCGTGCATCATGGATTTCAAAGGAAATTGGGATGATCATCTACCGTTGGTGGAATTTGCATACAACAACAGTTACCACGCAAGCATTGGTATGCCGCCATACGAGGCGTTATATGGCAGAAAGTGCAGAACTCCACTATGCTGGGATGAAGTTGGAGAACGGCAATTGTTAGGCCCAGAACTGGTTTAGCAGACAGCTAAAGTTGTCAAACTTATCAGAGCAAGATTGGTAGCTGCTCAAGATCGACAGAAAAAGTATGCTGATCAACACAGGCAGAGTCCTGAGTTTAAAGTAGGAAGTTTCGTATTCCTGAAAGTTTCTCCTTGGAAGGGGAAAATTTATTTTGGCAAGAAAGGAAAACTCAGCCCAAGATTTATTGGACCTTTCAAAATTTTACGCAGAGTGGGAGAGGTGGCTTACGAAGTAGCTTTACCTCCAGTAAAGAGCATGCGCACAATGTTTTTCATGTGTTTGTGTTATGAATCAGATAAACCCGATTATGTGCATGTGATTGAGTATGAACCATCGTAGTTTAGAAAGATTTGACTTATAAGAGATTCTATCCGGATAGTCGACGAGGAAAGAAGCAAGTGCTCAGAATAAAGTGATACCTTCGTGAAGGTGATATGGAGGAACCACAACGCGAAGAGGCTACGTGGGAACTCGGCGAAAATGATGAAGAATTATCCCGAGTTAGTTAGTTTTTGTTTAGTCTTCTTGATTCTTCGATTCTGGGGGGATGTAATCTTTGTAAGTAAGGGGAGAATGTGACGATTTGATTGATTGTTTGAAATGTGATTCTGGGGACGTAATCCTTGTAAGGAGGGAAGGATGTAACAATCCAAAAAAATTGTAACCTAAATATTTATTGAAGTTATAAATATTTATTTATTTGAGGTGTTTATTGTGAATTGATAAAATAAATATTTTATTGATGTGATGGTTGAGAATTTAAATGAAATTTATTAGAAAAATTTCTAAATTAAATTAATTTATAATTTAGAGATTTGTTGTATAACATGAGATGTTATATTATTATTTTGATTTAATAATTTAGATGGCATATTAAATTATTAAATAAGTTATAATGGAAATTATAATTTTGTGATATTTGCAAAAAGGCTATATTTAATTAAAATATAGTATATGGTTAATTTAATGGGTTAATGTTGGATATGAAAATAATATGTGATTATAATTTATAAACTAAGGTGTTTATTAAAATAAATTAAAAAGGATTTAAATTAGTTTTTGTCAAACAAGGCTTAAGTATTTTAATTCTTTAAAATTTATATGGGTTGCCAAACAAGCCTTATGGCTTTTGATATTTCTAATTTTGAAATTTAAATTAATAAATAAATAAATAAAATAAAATAATTAATATAATATATATATCGTTATTGGTTGTAAATCGATGAGGCTTATTATGGCCATATCGGTTTTATATATCTTTTGTTATTACGCACACTAATTGGATATTAGTCTAGCTTTTGTTTTCACGCATTCTATTTTCCAAGCTTGAGAGTTCAGAGAATTGAGAGTTGAGAGAAATTGAGAGAAAGCTTAGGATTTTCAAGCGATTCCAGTGGGTTAGCAAGAGTTACACGCTAATTGAAAGGTATGTTCATAAGCGTGATAATGTATATATGTATATATATATATATTTCACGGCAAGAATTTTCTTATATTCTCGTAAAATCAATTGTTGAATTATGGACATATATAGTTGATAATTGTGATTATACATGTTTGTAATGCTGGAGTAATGTTCAAACAAGGAAATTGCATGCTAAATTGTTCGACAATAGGAAAAATATGATATAAGTGTTTATGTTCTTCATATAGTCTGAGTAAGTATCAATTTTATTGGCCAATTCGTATGGGAAATTATAAATTAAAGTTTATATATGTTAGTTCATTGAGATACGAACATAATGTAATTTGAATGAGATGATTTGAGCATGTAATGAAATCACATTGTTAATTTTTGGATGAATATCAAAAATATTGAGTTTTATATGAAAAACATGAAATTTGAGAAATTACAGTAGTATAATTGCTGTTAAGTTGTTCTATATTGATATTTAAGTGAGGAAACAAGTTGTAATGGTGTTGTATCATTTGTATGTGTTAATTTCTTTGTTTGATGAGTGAAATTCGTGTTAGTTGGCTTATGAAAAGTGTCATGGCTCTGTTCTGCATATCTGGGTTCTGCAAGTCGCGCATGACGGCGCAAACAAGAGTGCGGTATGCTTGTCTTGCGCGCGACTTCCCCATATAAAACTTACGCTGCCGCGTGAGTGGCCATATTCGCATTTGAAAGTCTGCTTATTCTACGAGACTTTGGTGGTTCATTTGAGCTTAGCTTAAGATTATGGAATGTGAGAATCATGTAACAATAAGGTGAATTAGAGTCATGTTATGTGGATTATGAATTCAAAATTTTAAAAGTGATTAGTAAATCGAGAATGCGTTATGTGATAATGTGGTATACATAATGAACATTAGACAAGTATTGCGAAGTAAAACACTTAGAGTTTCTGTAACGTAAATGGTAATGATCATGTTATGGTATGCTAGCATATCTAATAGGTATTGTGGTTCTAAAATTATGTGTAGGTGATTGTGAGTTTAATTTTATAGCTTACGCTAAGGCAAGTTTTCTAAACCCTATCTATTTACATTGAGCAAGTTTTCTAACTCTACTCTTTCGTTGAGTTAGTTCTATTATTACATTGTGTAACTTTATTCTTTTGATTGAGCGAGTTATGTTATCTTATCTGTTATTGAATAAGTCAATTGTTCCTAAAATTCATTCGAGCAAACTTTAACTCTAATGTTATTTGAAATTCTCGTTTGAATGATTCATTCTAACTTGTTTATAGTTAAGCAAGTTTCTCAAGTTCTATTCTTGTATAATGAATGCAGATTTGAACTCTCGTCCTTATTATTGAACTGTTTTAATTCTTTGCATGAGTTAATACCTTGTTGGGCAAGTTTTAGTTTTCAGCTTGCTATCGGTTAATGTACGTTCAATTATTTCATTTCTAATATTATAAAACTCTAACCTTAGCTTATTGATTGTTCAAAGCAAAGGTTTACCATTTTACTCATTTTGTTGAATACTTATGCTCTATAGTTATTTCTAGCCTAAGTTTAATATGTATAATCAATTCATTTATGTTTCTCAATCATTATATGTTGTATTAAAACATCTGTTGTGATTATCAAACACTATTAATTCAACTAGTCCTCTAGTTGATGTTCGTTAAACTTCAAATTACCCTTGAAAGCTTATCCAAACCAAACTTTCTTTGGGGCGGACTTGTACTCTAAATACTGAGATGAACAACCCTATTATTATTAGGGGATAACTTACGCGTAGCGTTAAATGTTTGTGCACAATACATGGTACGAAAGGGATCCCCTAAGTCACGAGGAGATCCCTAAGTATTAAAGTTGGAGAGGAGTCCTTATAGTCTTATGATTGATATATAAATCTTATGAGTTGAAAGATTACTACTTACTACTTTCGTCAACGTGGACACTAAGTTCATGGTCGATTATGATCCCTCGCTTATTAGATATATTTTAAGTGTTACATTAGTTGAACTACATGTTCATATTTCTTTCTTGCACATCCCCAAAGAATTGAAGCGCTTAAAGCTCATCACCGGCAATCGACTTTCCTTTGGCGTTGCGCGTCCGTGCCCCTTCCTTTACCTCAAGGCCCAAATACCACTCTGCAGTGTCAAAGTGCCGAGGCTGGCGCTACAGCGCCACTATCTTCTCTATTTCTCGCGTCATGGTGCCACTCAGTAGTAGCTGATGGCCCAGGCCTCGCGCTGTAGCACCGCCTCCCAAGGCTTAACTGGCGTTGCAATGCCGAGCACAAAACCTAGAAAATTTTTCTAAGTCTTAGAAATTGCTTAAGACACTTATTTCCCTATTCCATAACTTATTCGTTATAACTCAGAATGACGTCGTTCCAAAGTCATTTTCTTCCTTATCTTACGTACGTCGATTACCTATGGATAGGATTTTGTTCTGAATCCGTTAACATGCCATTCAATTGTCTTAATCTTCACCCTTCGTTTGTTTTACGCTTTTAACGTTCTTCGTTCGTTCGTCCGTAATTTGGTCATCCAAACTCATAGCTCGTTCTTTCTTGAGTCCATGACTCACGTTTTCTACATTCTCTTACATTCTTATGAAACCCTACATGTTCGGGTTCATTTACTAACTTTCTAATTCTCGTTCTTCTTTTACGAATTTTTGCCATAACTTCGTTATAGTTCAGTTTTAATCCGTTCGTCATGAACGTTTCAAACGTTCCTAACCAAGAAATAAGCAACTAACTTATACGCAATGGTTTTAAACTTGTCCATCAATAACAATTATACTATGATGGTTTTAAATTTGTGCATCAACAACGTTCTTCGCGTGTTCTTCGCGTTCTTCATTCGTTCTTCATTTTAATCGATATTTTGATTACGATTTTACTTTTTCTTGGAATTTGATGTTATAGAACACCATTCCTTACTTAATTCACCTACTCATTCATATAATCCACTTGGATCATTCTAATTCATTACGAATCTTACACTTCCTTAAGAAATTTATACAATAAACATCTAATTCTTATTTCTTCTTTTATCAATGATTTCAACCATATGAAATCATTCCTAACATCATTTACTTCTTATTCTCATTAAGATATGTTTTTAACATAAAAACTTAACGAAAAATTATCTAGAAGTTAGGTTTTCAGATTACCTTTCTTCTTTAATCTCCTTCCGTCGGACAAAGTTTGATCCCGAGCAAGCTTTTCCTCTTCCTTTTCCTTCTCTTTCTCATCCAAAATCTCTCTCTCTCTCTCAAAAGTTGTAGGATTTTCAAAATCCTAAACAAATGAGTTAAGCTTCCTATTTATAGAAAACCAAGACTAAGGGTATTTTAGTCATTTCACCCCAACCTCCTTACTATTCAGACCTCCTCAATAAACCTCCTTATTATTCATGAAGCTTCCCTTCGAAGCTTCGTGCTTCCGTCTTGCAGAATTCATCCAACAGTTCAAAAACTGCTATCCTCGGAATCCAAATATTTTTGGATATTTCGTCTTTCCTTTACCGATTAACTATTACGCATTATTTGGATCTCCAAAAAACTGAAAAATGCTTTTTGGTGTCAAGTGTTTTCCTTCATGTTTCCCCCTAACGTAGCTAAACGAATGAAAAGTACATAACAGTACTTTTCGTCGTTTTTCTTTTGTCCGATTTCTACACGTTTTTCGAGAAAAACTTTTATCGGCTTACTTAACTTTTCACGATATATTATCATCAAATCTCTCGACGGAATGTCTTTTCAACATACAGAACTCTCAGAAAGGCTTAGGTTATTCAAACCCTAACCCTTAGGGTTTCATTGGGTGAATAGTGCCTATTTCGTCATTTTCCCCAAAAAAATTTTGTTCCCGAAATTTTTTTATTTTCGTCTTAAAAATTCTTACTCGTTCAATCTAGCTCGTAGCCAGAATCCTCCTGATTAATAATCATTCTATGTTCTAGAACAATTAATAAACATATAGCACAAGATAGTATTAATAAAAATTCATTTCATTAATAACTAATTCTTTAAACTTAAATTCTGGACAATCCGATTTTCCGAGTTGTCACATCACTAATTTCTGCTCGGAAATTATTTTTGAAATTCTGAGAAACACGTAATGATAGAATTTTAAGACGAGATGGAATATCCAATAATATTTCAGTTATGGCAAACAAAGTTTTCGCCTACGGACTTAAAACCTAAGGGTTAGGGAAAGTGATTTTCGAGAAGGAAATGAAATGCGTATAATGATTAGGGTTATTATATGTGTGATATACGAGTATGATACAAATTAGTATACGAGTATAGTATGAAGATTATTACGACGTATAATATGAATATCGTACAAATACTATACGAAGAGAATACGAGAATTGTACGAGTAAAATACGAATAGTTCTTAATGAACTTTAGTAACTAGACTTTGTCATTAGCCAATTAGACTTAGATTATGCTAAGCCCAATGTTAAGTAGAGTCAAGCCCAAAGTTACGTTAAGACAAGCCCAAGATAGGCGCAATGAGAATTAATGCTAAGGCCCAAAGTAAGAAACTAAATTGCGGATCGAATCGATGGGTTACCGGATGGTTAAAACCCATGGGGCAACACATGGGTGACCCAAAGTTGTGGCCAAGTAAAGTGTTTATACTTGGTGGCTAAGTAAAGTGCTTATACTTGATGGCTAAGCAAGGGATAAGCTATTTGATAACCAAGTAAGCTTGGTGGCTAAGTAAAGGATAAGTTATGTGGGTGATCTTGGAGGGCAAGCAAATGGAGTGTTGTGAACTCCAAGTAATGAATAGTAAGGAGGTGGTTAAGGAGGTGGAATAAGGAGGTGGGTGGCTTAATGACTAAACTACCCTAACTTTGTGATTTCTATAAATAGAAGATGTCCTAGTTCATTTGTTGGTTGTTAAAAATTCATCCAACAACATAAGTGCTTATTAGTTAGAGAGAAAAAGCTAGAAAAGCTAGAAAGGCTAGACTTTGTTAGTTCAAGAAGCAAGAAGTAAGAACAAGAAAGAATCAAGTAATCTTCAAGGGTAAGATCCTAAATCATGATTCTCCCTCTCTAAAATTGTCAGAGAAGTGAGTAGTGGTAGAACTTGTATGCTAAGAAGAAGTAGGAATGGCTAATTAATGGACTTAAGCTTTAATAAGTCATGAATAAGTAGTTTATACTTTTATAAGTTATAAACTTATGAAGAACAAGTAAGAACTTATCATGTATATAAGTTAATAAAATATGTATGTTAAGATGTTAGTATGATGTAATGAATCCATTTGAAACATTGAACAAATCTTAAGTAACGAAGTTTTGGTGGAATTCACGAGTTTGGACGATAATCGTCGAAATCGTGAAATTCTCGAAATGGAAGTCAAATTTTGACATTGAGCTTGAAAATGTTGGTTTTCGATGGAGAATAGTCTCATTTTGCATTCTAGAGTTGTGGACTCAAAAATGACCGAATTCTGACTTAGAAAGAAGAAACGAGCGTTGAACGTTCACGAATGTTTATCATTTTTGTTAAAATGAACTAATAGGTGAATTTTGAGTTAACGGATTCGAAAATGAAAAATTATTGCATGAACACTTAGAGTATATAATTTGTCAGCTAATGGCTTTTGAACGAGCCAATTCGGACTTAAAATGATTAAATTTGGAGTCCGGGAAGTTCATTAAACTAAGCAATCTGTCAAAGTTGTCTAGTACTGAGGTCTGGCGCCGCAACACCAGACAAAGCATAGTAAGTGGCGCCACAGCGCCAAGCTTGTTCATTAGCCACTGAGGAGTGGCACCGTAGCGTGGCCTTTTGAACTAGAGATGAAAGCCAAATATGTGAGTCGGATGAAAGCCATTACAGAGTGGTAGCGATGTGGAGTAAGGAAGGAAAAGCAAAGCAATGACGCCAAAGACTAAATAAAGCATAGAGAGAAAAGGTTTTAAATATAAAGAGAAAGCTAGTTGATTAATGAGGAATTATATCCATACTAAACCTAAAGTAACATCAATTAAGATGTATGAATATGTGACAACCCGAAAAATCAGATTGCCCAGAATTTAAGATTTAAAGAATTAGTTATTAATAAAGTAAATTTTTATTAATACTATTATGTGCTATGTGTTTATTAATCGTTCTAGAACCTAGGATGATTATTAATCAAGAGGATTCTAGCTATGAGCTAGACTGAACGAGTAAGAATTTTCAAGACAAAAATAAAAAAATTTCAGGAACAAAATATTTCTAGGGAAAAAGACGAAAATAGGCACTATTCACCCAACAAAACCCTAAGGGTTAGGGTTTGAATAACCTAAACCTTTCTGAGATTTCGGTATATCAAAATGACATTCCGTCTAAAAATTTGATGATAATATATCGTGAAAAGTTAAGTAAGCCGATAAAATTTTTTCTCAAAAAACGTGTAGAAATTGGACGAAATAAAAACGACAAAAAGTACTGTTATGTACTTTTCATTTGTTTAACGTGGAAAAGTGTTTTTTAGTTTTTCGGAGATCTAAAGAATGCGTAAAAGTTAATCAGTAAAGGAAAGACGAAATATCCAAAAATATTTGGATTCTGAGAATCACAGTTTTTTAAACTCATCGAGACAAAACTCGAAGATTTGAATACCTAAGCTTCCAAGGGAAGCTACGTGAATAGTAAGGAGGTGGGAATAGTAAGGAGGTGTGAATAGTAAGGCAGTTTGGCCAAATATCCAAAATGCCCCTAGCCTTGAAAATCTATAAATAGGAAGCTTAATTCATTTGTTTAGGATTTTGAAAATCCTACAACTTTTGAGAGAGAGAGAGAGAGAGATTTTGAATGAGAAAGAAGACGAAAAGGAAGAGAAAAAGCTTGCTCGTGAGCAAACTTTGTCCGGCGGAAGGAGATTAAAGAAGAAAGGTAATCCGAAAACCTAACTTCTAGATAATTTTCTTTAAGTTTTATATGTTTAAAACATAGCTTAACGAGAATAAGAAGTAAAAGATGTTTAGAATGATTTCATATGGTTGAAATCATGAGAAAAGAAGAAATAAGAAATTAGAAGTTTATTTTATAAATTTCGTAAGGAAAGTATAAGATTCATAATGAATTAGAACGATCTGAGTGGATTATATGAATGATTAGGTGAAATAAGTAAGGAATGGTGTTCTATAACATCAAATTCTAAGAAAAAGTAAAATCATATTCAAAATATCGATTAAAAATGAAGAACTAACGAAGAACGCGGAGAACACTTTGTTGATAGACAAATTTAAAACCATCGTAGTGTAATTATTGTTGATGGACAAGTTTAAAACTATCGCGTATAAGTTAGTTATTTATTGCTTGGTTAGGAACGGTAGAAACGTTCATGAAGAATGGATTCAAACGTAGTTATAACGAAGTTATGGCAAAAATTTCATAAAAGACGAACGAGAATTAGAAAGTTAGTAAATGAACCCGAACATGTTGGGTTTCATAAGAATGTAGAAAACATGAGTCGTGGACTCAAGAACAAACGAGTTCCGAGTTTGGATGACCGAATTACGGACGAATGAATGAAGAACGTTAAAAATGTAAAACGAACGACGGGTGAAGATTAAGCCAATTGAATGGCATGTTAATGGATTCAGAACAAAGTTATGTCTGTGGTTAATCGAAGTACGTAAGATAAGGAAGAGAATGGTTTTAGAACGACCTCGTTCTGAGTTATAACGAAGAAGTTATGAGATTGGAAAGTAAGTGTCTCAAAATGAAGTTAACACTTAGAAAAATTTTCTAAGAGTAGGGCTTGGCGCCGCAACGCCAGCCACACCTTGTAAGGTGGCACTGCAATGCCAGACCGAGGAGTTCCATACTAGAAACTCGAGCTGCAGCGTGAGCTATAACAAGGAGAGTGACGTCGCGGCTCTAATGGCGCTGCAGTGCGAGCATGAGCATGGAGGGTGGCGCCGCAGCGCCAACCCAGGTTGTCCAACACTGTAGAGTGGCGCTGCAGCATGAGATTTGTAAAGGGGACCGACGCTGCAGTGCCGGTTCAAGATAGTGCCCAGTGATGAGCTTTTAACTGCTCAATTACTGGGGGATGTGCAAGAAAGAAATATGAACATGTAGTTCAACTAATGTAACACTTAATCAAATGAATTAAACCTTTAATGAAGGCTGAACGAAAAGATTAAATGAGAGTAAAAGACAAAGAATGTAGACGTTGATTACGGAACTGATATCCGGGGACCGTAGTCGCAATGAAACGAACGTAGGGGATTGCTATGATTATGATTCCTTAGACATTGAGTTACAAGGGTAATGTATAACATTTCAATTTTATGACATGGTAATGAGAGATAAATGTAAAGCGTATAGACGTTATGCATGTAACATTGTTGCGATGAAAGATTGGTCTTAACATACAACGAACCTTACGACTTTGACATTAAGAAAGAATATTGAACATGGGGTTCAGATGATAGTAATGAATGAAAGCGATTAAAACCTTAGGTAAAGGTTGAATGAGAGATTAAGGGATGAACAACGTAAACGTTGAATACATAAATGATTCTCGTGAATCGTATTCACGTCGGGCGAACGTTCTAAGTATACATTGGTTGTATGACTTAGACGTTAACGAAGGTAGTAAGTAAGATATGAATTATCAAGAATGCCGTAGCAAACGGTAAAAAGATTAATGAAAGCCGAATGTGAGTCGGATGGAGAATGTTAGAATGAAATGTAAGCATAGAACACTTTAACCAAAGTGAAGGATGAGGGTACGCGAATATTAAACGGGCAGGACCTACACCCCGTGTATGGTTTGACCGTAGGATAATGAAGACCAATGATTAAACCTGTGAACGGTGAAGAAGCTAAATTAAAGACAAGTACGTATAACATAAAGAAGCCGAGTTAATGTTTATAACTTGAAAAACATTTCGAGTCGTATGAACCAGACGTTATAAGATAAGAATAAGGTAATGTAAAATGCTTAACGCTATAAATGTGTAGAATGAATATGGAATGATCGTTCTGAGTATACAAAAGACTGTATGACTTAGACGATAAAGAATGAATCATGAGGTATGACATTTAGTTGCCAGAAACCAATAAGGAATAAGAAATTGACTTAACGAACATTATAGTTTAATAGTTCAGATAAGTTAAGATAAGTTTAGGTTGTAGTACAATTGTAACCTTTGATGGTTGACATATAGGAGTTGGACTAAACAATTCCTTCAGAGAGCGAAGGTATATACGAAACTGGCAACCGATCTAACTCATTGTTATGGGCAGTGTAGATGAGACGGGAACTTATTTGTTGGTTGTTTGTGGGAAACCACTCAGAGTACCATATGGACTACTAGCAGAGACATGATGTGTGCTGGGTCCTAGGAGAGTTATAAGAAGAAGATAAGAATGTAAATCATTAAAGATGATGAACGTATTGAGTAAGACATCTCCATATGTCATGAAGCCGTTAACCGGTATTAAAGAAAGTTAGTTGCGTAAACTTAGGTTGAAGGAATGAAAACCCTAAGAAGTAAAGTTAAGTAAACCAATGAGTAAAGTCAAGTATATGACTAATTGGTGTATGTGTTATTTCCTTACGTGCTACATAGGAATTGGAATGAGCAGTTCAACGTAAACTATAAGTTGTAGTTGTGAATAAGGCAAGCTTCCTAACTTCATTCATATTTTAAATGAATGCTAGTTTCTAAAACTTCTCAGATGTTGAACTTGAGAAGTTCTGTCTATGTGCAAATGTGTGATATTTGTGCAAGGTGGTAGAATGTATGTGGCCTTGTGCCATAATTTTAACACTTCGGTGTTTCTATGAGATGAGCTGATTACGTGGTAGGCTCATTCGATAAGTGAATCTCTGTTTATACATGACAGTTATTATTAAGTCTGTCTTTATTGATTCTAGCCAAACAGAATATGTATAAAAGAGAGTAGAGAATGAAAGTATTTCAAAGTGAATGTGACTAATGTTTTAAAATGATAGGAATCGAGATTATTCCTATTATTCAAGCTACTTCATAACCTCTGTTCGGTTATTAAAGTCTTAAAAGAATGTTTAAATTCTTGAAGTTGTTTATTCAACTGTTATGACATTTTGAGCAATTGAATGCTCACACTTGCTTTAAATAAAAACATTTTTCAGCGAACGATGTTAGAAGAACTTAAGGATCTCATAAAGATCAAGTTGATCGGTATCCAGAAGAAGTGTCGTTTATTATATAAATGAGAGTGAAGATCAAGTGAATACTTGTAATATAGAATGATAGAATTAAACTATAGAATAGTTTAATGAATGATTATGTATCCTTGGTGGCGGATAAAAGTCACTCTTGTAAGAGATAAAGAATAATGTAATTATCATTATTTATAATGAAAGAGGTTATAAGGTTTTAGAACCTGGGAATTTAGAATGTATGGTGTTATATTTTAGTATATAATGATGTATGTTTGGAAGAAAATGGGATCGTGACGTACGGAATTCGGGTGTGAAAATATGTAACGCCCCGAAATCCGGTCTATTTTCCCATCCGGATTTCGTACGTCATGATCCCATCTTCTTCCAAACATACATCATTATATAGCTAAATATAACAACATACATTCTCAAATCCCAGGTTCTAAAACCTTATAACCTCTTTCATTACAAATAATGATAATTACATTATTCTTTACATCTTGCACGATTGACTTTTATCTCCCACCAAGGATACATAATCATTCATTAAACTATTCTATAGTTTAATTCTATCATTCTATATTACAAGTCTTCACTAGATCTTCACGCACATTCATATAATGAATGTCACTTGTTCCGGATATCGATCAGCTTGATCTTTACGGGTTCCTTAAATTCTTCTAACATCGTTCACTAAAAATGTTTTTTATTTAAAGCAAGTGTGAGCATTCAATTTCCCAGCACATTATAGCAGTTGAATAAACAACTTCAAGAATTTAAACATTCTTTTAAAACTTCAATAACCGAACAAAGATTATGAAGTAGCTTGAATAATTGGAATAATCTCGAATCCTAACATTTTAAAACATTAGTCACATTCACTTTAAAATACTTTTATTCTCTACTCTCTTTCATACACATTCTGTCTGGCTAGAAGCAATAGCACACACTTAACAATAACGGTTCATGTATTAACAGAACAATCTCATATTGAATAGTTCAATCATAGAACAGTTCATCTCACAAAAACACCAAAATGTTGAAATTGTGGCACAAGACCTCATACGTTCTACCACCTTGTACAAATATCACACATTCGCACGTAGACAAAACTTCTCAATTTCAACATCTAAGAAGTTTTAGAAACTAGCATTCATTTAAAATATGAATGGTTAGAAATATGCCTTTACGCATACCACAAATTTTATAGTTTACGCTGAACTGCGGCATTCCAATTCCTATGTAGCACATAAGGAAATAACACATACACCAATTAGTCATATACTTAACTTTACGCATCGGGTTTACTTAACTTTACTTTCAGGTTCACGCTCTTATAAACTAAGTTTACGTGACCAACTTCCTTTACCTAAGCATGGCTTCATGACATACTGAGATGTCTTTACTCAATACGTTCATCATCTTTGATGATTTACATTCTTATCTTCTTCTTATAACTCTCCTAGGACTCAGCACACATCGTATCTCTGCTAGTAGTCCATATGGTAGTCTGAGTGATTTCCCACAAACAACCAATAAACAAGTTCCCGTCTCATCTACACTGCCCACAACAGTGAGTTAGATTAGTTGCCAGTTTTGTATATACCTTTGCTCTCTGAAGGAATTGTTTAGCTCAGCTCCCATATGTCACCCATCAAAGGTTACAATTGTACTACAACCTAACTTATCTTAACTTATCCAAAGTATTAAACTATAATGTTCGTTAAGTCAAATTCTTATTCCTTATGGCTTTCTGGCAACTAAATGTCATACCTCAGAATTTATTCATCATCGTCTAAGTCATACAGTCTTTTGTATACTCAGGAAGATCATTCCATATTCATTCTACGCATTTATAGTGTTAAGCATTTTACGTTACCTTATTCTTATCTTACAACGCTCGGCTCATTCCCATTTTAACGTCATCCAAGTTATAAACATTAACCTCGGCTTCTTTTTTATGTTATTATGCGATTTGTCTTTAATTCATTTTCTTCACCTCTCACAGTTTAATCATTGATCTTCATTATCCTACTGTCAAACCATACACGGGGTGTAGGTTTTACCCGTTTAATATTCGTGTACACTTAACCTTTACGTCTGTTAAAGTGTTCAACGCTTACATTTCATTCTAACATTCTCCTTTGACTCAAATTCGGCTTTCGTTAATCTTATTACCATTCGCTACAGCTTTCTTGATAATTCATATCTTACTTACTACCTTCTTCAACGTCTAAGTCATACAACCAATGTATACTTAGAATATTCGCTCTACGTGAATACAATTCACGAGGATCGTTTATGTATTCAACGTTTACGTTGTTCCTCTTTTAATCTTTCATTCAACCTTTAACTAAGGTTTTAATCGCTTTAATTCATTACTATCACCTGAACCCCATGTTCAATATTCTTTCTTAATGTCAAAGCCATGCGGTTCGTTGTATGCTAAGACCTATCGTTCATCGCAATAACATTGCGTTCACATCATCTATACGCTTTACATTCATCTCTCATTACCCCGTCATAACATCGAAATGTTATACATTACTATCATCACTCAACGTCTAAGGAATCACAATCATAGTAATCTCTCATGTTCGTTTATCACGACTATGGTCCCCGGATATCGGTTCCATAACCCGCGGTCACATTCTTTGTCTCTTACTATCGTTTAATCTTTTCGTTCAACCTTTATTAAAGGATTAGTACACTTGATTAAGCGTTCAATTAGTTGAACTACATGTTCATATTTCTTTTTTGCACATCCCCCAGTAATTGAACAGTTAAAAGCTCATCATCAGGTAATCGCTCTTGCTTCGGCGCCGCGCGCTGCCGCGTCCCCTTCCTTTACCTCGCGGCCGCAAAGTGCCACTCTGCAGTTGTCAAACCATCGAGGTCGGTGTCATGGTGCCACTCTCTTTCTCTTTTTTCGATCACAGCCGCCATTCAAAGAAGAGTCGATGGCCTGCCTCATACCGCAGTTGTCGCCTCCCAAGGCTCGAATTGAGCCATGCTGCGCTTTAAAGACAAAACCTAGAAAATTTTTCTAAGTCTTAGAAATTTCGTAAGACGTTTACTTCTTTATTCCATAACTTATTCGTAATAACTCGGAACAAGGTTATTCCAAAGCCATTCTCTTCCTTATCTTATGTACTTCGATTACCTATGGACAGAACTTAACATGCCATTCAATTGGCTTAATCTTCGCTCTTTGTTCTTTTTACGTTTTTAACGTTCTTCGTTTGTTCGTCAATAATTCGGTCATCCGAACTCTTAACTCGTTCATTCTTAAGTCCACGACTCACGTTTTATACGTTCTTTTACATTCTTATGAAACCCTACACGTTTGGGTTCATTTACATACTTTCTATTTCTCGTTCATCTTTTACAAATTTTTGCCATAACTTCGTTATAGCTCAGTTTTAATCCGTTCTTCATGAACGTTTCTAACGTTCCTAACCAAGCAATAAGAATCTAACTTATACGCGATGGTTTTAAACTTGTCCATCAATAACAATTATACTACGATGGTTTTAAATTTGTCCATCAACAATGTTCTTCACGTGTTCTTCGCGTTCTTCGTTAGTTCTTCATTTTTAATCGATATTTTGATTAGGATTTTACTTTTTCTTGGAATTTGATGTTATAGAACACCATTCCTTACTTATTTCACCGAATCCTTCATATAATCCACTCGAATCGTTCTAATTCATTACGAATCGTACACTTCCTTAAGAAATTTATAAACTAAATTTCTACTTTCTTATTTCTTCTTTTCTCATTATTTCAACCATATGAAATCATTTCTAACATCTTTTACTTGTTATTCTCATTAAGTTATGTTTTTATCATATAAACTTAAAGAAAATTATCTAGAAGTTAGGTTTTCGGATTACCTTTCTTCTTTAATCTTCCTCTGTTGGACAAAGTTTGTTCACGAGCAATCTTTTCCTCCTTCTTCTCCTTCTCATCCGATCCCTCTCTCTCTCTCTCTCAAGTGTTATAGGATTTTTCAAAATCCTAAACAAATGAATTAAGCTTCCTATTTATAGAAAACCAAGGTTAGGGGTATTTTAGTCATTTTGCCCCAACCTCCTTACTATTCATTACTTAAGCACTAAGTTTACTTAGCCCGCAAGTCTACTTAGCCTTTAAGTTTTGTGGTTCCGTCTTTTGGGTTTCGTCCGACAGTTTTAAAAACAGCGATTCTCAGAATCCAAATATTTTTGGATATTTCATCTTTCCTTTACCGATTAACTTTTACGTATTCTTTGGATTTTTGAAAAACTGAAAAAAAAAATTCACCATTAAGCGTTTTCCTTCACGTTTTTCCCTTGTGACAGCCCCAAATTCGGGTCCCAAATCAACACGGATCTGGTACAATCATTCTACAACTATTGCGAAAGATATAAACATAAATTATTTATACAATAAACTTTACACACTATTCTCCAAGGTCGAGTAACCTTATCTTATACACACTTCATAACTTATTTGACTTACAACAACATTAATATACAATACTTATACAAGTTTATCTGCACACATAAACTTAAATCTGGAACTGTCTTTAACCTTTCCTTATATCCGACGTATTCGCCTTAATCTGCAATGTTTATCATGATATAGTAAGGGTGAGCATGAAGGTTGCCCAACAAGTTTAAATTTATTTAAGGATATATCATGATTGAAAGAGTCTGAATAATAAGCTGGCTAAAATTCATCAATATAGTTATAAATTAGCGCGAACAAACTTTGGACTGAACAAGTATTGAACATGAACAAATATATCTAGACCTAATGGTAATGAAGGTGATCAGCCTTTCATACATGACTTATACATGCAATATGTATAGAGTACAATTCTATAATGGCAATCAGCAATTATTAACCATAAGCATATCTGAATGAAACAACTCTAAGTAGAGTTAAGAAAAATTTACCTGTTTCGTTGATTATCGTTACGCATTTTAATAAGCTTTGTCTGAAGACCTAATATATAAATAATATCGACATACAAATTAGAATAATATCATCACAATATAATATTATTATATATATGCACATAGAATAACCTAAACACATAATACATAACCCGATCAGTCTATTCAACACATAAAACTCGATATCAAGCCAAACTATTGCAGTCTGAGTTGAACCTAACACAATTCTAACATCCCAACGGTCTAGTCGGACAATTCACGAGTTTAAGTACTATTAAACTCTGCCTTAACACTTAACAATTATCTTACATAATTTTCTTATCAGTCAAAATAATTTTCATAGGCTCATAAAAATTTTTAGATAATTAATATCATTTAAAATGATTTTTTAATCATTAATATCGTATTTATATAATATAAATACCACATTATGCTATTATCATTAATGTTTATTTAATATTAAATATTAATGAAAATCATAACATAATATTATAATATATATTTATAATATTACAAAGTATTTTGAGTACCTTAAAATCATATTTATATAATTTTAAACAATTAAATTCATTATCCGATAATTGCTTTTAATATTAAAATATTAACATTTTTATGACAAAATATCAAAAGTTATACTTTATAACTTAAAATATTTTTATAACACTTAAATCATTTTATATGATTTTTAAATTATTAATTCCATTTTTCCATAATTTATTTAATATATTTATTAAATAAACTAATTACCATTAATATTAATTTATTAATGAATTTTATCATAAAATATCAAAAGCTATTAAAAATAACTTAAATAATTTTTTTCTTATACCATAATATAATTTTTCATTAGTTTTAAAGTATTAAAATCATTTTTATATAATTTATTTAATATTATAATTAAATAAATTAAATGCCATTTATATTCCAAAAATATTAAATATTTATGAATATACTCAAAATAATTAAAAACTAATTTTCGTGCTTTAAAATAATTTTTCATAATTTATTATGTATTTTAATAATTAAAAACTATTTATTTCAATTTATTTAATAAAAATAATTATTTTTCTAAGAAGCTGTCGCTAAAATTCTATAGCTTATTGTAACTGTCATATATAGGTGTTCTTGGTGTTCATCATTTAAACCTGCATTTTCTTGTCGGTGCTTTCGAGGTTACTACTTTGACCACATACATTTTCATGTTCTAGATGTTATCAGAGTTGTATATTATATTAATATGGTAGTATACATACAATACTACTATTATAAATCAATTTAATGCCCAAACTACATCATCACAGCAAGATCTAATCTACAGAAAAACATGTCAGAAGTTGTTCTTCATTTATGGGTTTTCCAAAATGAAGAACAGTCCGAGTTTACCACTTTTGATCTCCATAAATTGCATACTGAGTTTACTTAGTGTGTTGTAAATGTTAATACTTATAGTAAACATGTAAAAGAGCAATCCTATAACATAATATAAGTATATTATCAACACAATCACAAGATTCAGGTCGGTCAAACATTATCAGAGAAAACGGGTTTTGAAGAATCTGGGTTTTCCATATTATTCTTCAGGCAGATCGGTCAACCTAGTTTAACCACGATTATTTACGATTCTGATAAGGATCTGGGTGATCTAACGCCTTTAACATATAGTCTTCATGTCAGGCTATAACAACAAAACAATAACTTGGACAAAATATTAACATACAGCAAGATCAGGGGCTTTGAAAATCTTGTCAGACCAGCGGGAAAAAATTTGGGTTGCCCGGATTCAAATTTTTGTGCTCGGTCAAAGCACTTTGACCGATCATATCTTTCAATATAAACATGATATGGGTTTGCTTAAAATTCCAGATTAAAGCCCTTACTACAAAGAACAGATCTATAACATCAAACACAACTAACACCTACCACAGGGAGATCTATGAGCCTTGACATTCGGTTATCAGACCAAAATTTAGGGTTCATAGATCAGTTCTAAAAACTTTAATTTTGAGCATCAAAATGATATGGATCTAAGTTTTAGCAACCCAGATCATCAAATGACACCCTCTAACATGACTCTAAACAACAAATTACAAAATCAAACATCAAATCATATGATTTAGAAATTTTATACCTTTAAAACTTTGATCTTGGATCTGATCTTTATGATTTGTTCTTGCTAAGCTAAGAAGTATTCTTGGCTTATCTTATCACTATCTTATTCCCATTCCCGAAATATAGAGAGAGAAAAGGTTGGGCAAGCTTGGAAAAAAAAGTAAGTGACTTTACTTACTTTTTAAGTTTGGATTTATAATTCAATGCATGTTGCTGATAATATTGGCTGATATGTGAGATATAAGCCACATGTTAGGGCAAGGGTTGGTGAACAACCCACATTAGGTCAAGATCTACACACCAACTCATTAAAGAATTGCAAAAAGGGTAAAATGGTCATTTGCTTTCCAATTTTAATTCTAAATTTGTCATTTAATACAAACATTAGGGTTTGACCCTTAGAATTTAACCCTTAGGGTTAAAACCTAAGGATTACAAAAATCACATTTAGGATTTCTAAATTAGGCTTTAAAAAATGGAAAAATTAAGATTTTTCAAATTATAATTAGGATTCTCTAATTATACTTAGATTTTCTAATCATAATTCAAGTTTGCTAATTAGAATTAATATTTCCTAATTAAAATTGCTAATTTAGAAATTAAATCAACAATTGTACATTAGGGTTTCTGACAAAATAATTAGGGTTTAAAATTTTGAAATTAGAGTTTACTAATTAATTAAGCTTTACCCTAATTTATAATATAACTACTAGCACTTGAGCATTATAATTATCCTTTAAGTTCCCAGATTAGGGTTTCAAATTCCTGGAATCTGAAATTAGAGTTTCCAGATTTGGTATTAGGGTTTTCTAATAATTAATTAGGGTTTCAAGTAATTCATTAGGGTTTTCCCTAATAAATTATAATTAATGACGTTTAAACCTTATACATGGCATTTAAATTCCCAAATTAGGGTTTTTAATTTCTGAATTAGGGTTTCGAATTCCTGAAACAAAAATTAGGGTTTTAGAACCGGTTTCTAGAGTTTATTATCCATTCTAGGGTTTTCTAAGTGAACGTTGACATTCTTAATATATACTTAGGGTTTGACACTTATAAAATTTATCTGGTCAAACCTTGACCCTCAACCACATTCTGAACACATAAATGACCATATACACAGAACATATTCACGTATACACTTAATCTTGAATAATTCTCCTAAATCCTTCATAGAATTTTGAAATCCTCAAAATTTCTTCTCAAAAATATCAAACGCATACACTAATTTTATGTCTAGGTTCTAATATTGAACCTAAAATCAATAAATTATGATTTTAAAATTTTTCTAAATTCTCATGTTGTCACATTCACCTCTTCTTCTTAGAATTTCGTCCCCGAAATTTACCTTACACCTTACACCTTACACCATACTGCTTAAACCATTCATACAAATTATCACATGCTACCCAATACACCACTCACAAGAGTAAAAAAAAAAATTCAAATTTTGCTGAGGAATCATATAAACTATTTGTCTGTAATTTTCGCAAAGGTTTTATGGAAATTCATCTACAAACCGTCATAACTTACGGACACAAAGGGTGATTATCCCGATATGCCCTGTACTGGCCAAGTACTTATTTTATATGTTCCTCGTCACTTCCATAGGCACAAAATTTTACCTCAGTCTTATTAGATTCCGCACCAAAACAATTTGGTTCGGGAAATTTCTTTCAATGAACACTTAGAGTTTTCATAAACATTAGTCTAGCTGAATCGAATAGCATAGACTCATATCAATAATTCAATTCAATTAAATTATTTAGGTGTAGCCAAACCCCATTGGCAAATTAAATTTTTGAAAATATTTTCGAGAATGACGTCATGATGTCGTACTATATTAATAGTCCGTTGGAGGATGCCGTCATCGTATGACTTTGTCATAACACATTATACTATAGTGGAACAACAACTTTAGATCAAATTCACACTAAGTATTTCTATATTTATAACTCTATCAACTTTTATCATCTCTGCACCAGGTTACATGGTACATGAGTGTTAAATAAAAATATATTTTGATATTTCAAATCATTTGCGTCTAGCCGAAATAAGTAGCATAGACTATACTTTAAACCGTTCCAAAAATGATTACGAGTCTACATATTTTTTTTAAAAGCACATAGTGCGTATTTAGCTTGATGTTAAAATTTTGAAGTGTAGCATAGCTAGGAGTTTTGGAAAACTTATGTCTCCATTAATAATTATCCTGAATCTGTACCAATTCATAGTACAAATGACACACAGCAATGTTGCTGTAAACTTTCAAATCATTAGATTGATTCTTATCCCTGTTATCACCTTATCAGATCACGGAGTGATCTCATCGTATATATTACGATTCATTTCTATATCTTGATCGTGTTGTTTTACGATCTCTTATCCCTGTACTTTCAGTCTTTTAGACTCGATCTATTCATCACTACTGTTTAACTTTATTATCAGATTTAGAAAACTCCGTATCTTTACAACTCGTCGAGATTCGTCTTTGAATCTTAATGACTCACTAACTCTATTTGAGTTAGTACTTATCCTAATCACTGCGATTATTAGTCTCAGATATTCCTACCTAAAGTTCATAACCAACAGCTTTGATACCAACTGTGACAGCCCCAAATTCGGGTCCCAAATCACCACAGATCAGGTACAATCATTTTACAACTATTGCGGAAGATATAAACATAAATTGTTTATATAATAAACTTTACACACTATTCCCCAAGGTTGAGTAACCTTAACTTATACACACTTCGTAACTTATTTGACTTACAACAACATTAATATACAATACTTATACAAGTTTAGCTGCACACATAAACTTAAATATGGAACTATCTTTAACCTTTCCTTATATCTGACGTATTGGCCTTAATCTGCAATGTTTATCATGATATAGCAAGGGTGAGCATGAAAGTTGCCCAGAAAGTTTAAATTTATTTAAGGATATATCATGATTGAAAGAGTCTGAATAATAAGTTGGCTAAAATTCATCAATATAGTTGTGAATTAGCGTGAACAAACTTTTGACTGAACAAGTATTGAACATGAACAAATATATCTGGACCTAATGGTAATGAAGGTGATCAGCCTTTCATACCTGACTTATACATGCAATATGTACAGAGTATAATTCTACAATGGCAATCAGCAATGATTAACCATAAGCATATCTGAATGAAACAACTCTAAGTAAAGTTAAGAAAAACTTGCATGTTTCGTTGATTATCGTTACGCATTTTAATAAGCTTTGTCTGAAGACCTAATATATAAATAATATCGATATACAAATTAGAATAATATCATCACAATATAATATTATTATATATATACACATAGAATAACCTAAACACATAACACATAACCCTATCGGTCTATTCAACACATAAAACTCAGTATCAAGTCAAACTATTACAGTTTGAGTTGAATCTGATACAATTCTAACATCCCGATGGTCTAGTCGGACAATTCACGAGTTTAAGTTCAATTAAACTCTGCCTTAACACTTAACAATTATCTTAGATAATTTTCTTATCAGTCAAAATAATTTTCATAGGCTCATAAAAATTTTTAGATAATTAATATCATTTAAAATGATTTTTCAATCATTAATATCGTATTTATATAATATAAATACCACATTATGCTATTATCATTAATATTTATTTAATATTAAATAGTAATGGAAATCATAACATAATATTATAATATATATTTATAATATTACAAAGTATTTTAATACCTTAAAATCATATTTATATGATTTTAAACAATTAAATTCATTATACGATAATTGCTTTTAATATTAAAATATTAATATTTTTATGTCAAAATATCCAAAGTTATACTTTATAACTTAAAATATTTTTATAACACTTAAATCATTTTTATATGATTTTTAAATCTTTAATTCCATTTTCCATAATTTATTTAATATATTTATTAAATAAACTAATTACCATTAATATTAATTTATTAATGAATTTCATCACAAAAAATCAAAAGTTATTAAAAATAACTTACAATATTTTTTATACGATAGTATAATTTTTCATGAGTTTTAAAGTATTAAAATCATTTTTATATAATTTATTTAATATTATAATTAAATAAATTAAATGCCATTTATATTCCAAAAATATTAAATATTTATGAAATATACTCAAAATAATTAAAAACTAATTTTCAGGCTTTAAAATAATTTTTCATATTTTATTATGTATTTTTAATAATTAAAAATTATTTATTTTAATTTATTTAATAAAAATAATTATTTTTCTAAGAAACTATCGCTAAAAGGGGCCCTTTAGCGACAGAACAGTCGCTATAGGTGTTCTTAGGTGTTAATCAGCTTAAACCCAGATTTCTTGTCAGTGCTCGAGGTTACTACTTTGACCACATACATTTTCTTGTTCTAGATGTTATCAGAGTTGTATATTGTATTAATATGGTAGTATACATGCAATACTACTATTATAAATTAATTTCATGCCTAAACTACATCATCACAGCAAGATCTAATCTACAGAAAAACATGTCAGAAGTTGTTCTTTATTTATGGGTTTTCCAGAAATGAAGAACAGTTCGAGTTGACCACTTTTGATCTCCATAAATTGCATACTGAGTTTGCTTAGTGTGTTGTAAATGTTAATACTTATAGTAAACATGTAAAAGAGCAATCCTATAACATAATATAAGTATATTATCAACACAATCACAAGATTCAAGTCGGTCAAACATTGTCAGAGAAAATGGGTTTTGAAGAATCTGGGTTTTCCATATTATTCTTCAGGCAGATCGGTCAACCTAGTTTGACCACAATTATTTACGATTATGATAAGGATCTGGGTGATCTAAAGCCTTTAACATATAGTCTTCATGTCAGGCTATAACAACAAAACAATAACTTGGCCAAAACATTAACATACATCAAGATCAGGGGCTTTGAAAATCTTGTCAGACCAGCGAGAAAAATTTTGGGTTGCCCGGATTCAAATTTTTGTGCTCGGTCAATGCACTTTGACTGATCATATCTTTCAATATAAACATGATATGGGCTTGCTTCAACTTCCAGATTAAAGCCCTTACTACAAAGAACAGATCTATAACATCAAACACCACTAACACCTACCACAGGGAGATCTATGAGCCCTGACATTCGGTTGTCAGACCAAAATTTAGGGTTCATAGATCAGTTCTAAAAACATTAATTTTGAGCATCAAAATGATATGGATCTAAGTTTTAGCAACCCATGTCATTAAATGACACCCTCTAACATGACTCTAAACAACAAATTACAAAATCAAACATCAAATCATATGATTTAGAAATTTTAGGGTTTTATACCTTTAAAACATTGATCTTGGATCTGATCATTGTGATCTATTCCTGCTAAGCTAAGAAGTATTCTTGGCTTATCTTATTACTTTATCTTATTCCCATTCTCGAAATATAGAGAGAGAAAAGGTTGGGCAAGCTTGGAAAATAAAAGTAAGTGACTTTACTTACTTTTTAAGTTTAAATTTATAATTCAATGCATGTTGCTGATAATATTGGCTAATATGTGAGATATAAGTCACATGCTAGGGCTAGGGTTGGTAAACAACCCACATTAGGTCAAGATCTACACACCAACTCATTAAAGAATTACAAAAAGGGTAAAATGGTCATTTGCTTTCCAATTTTAATTATAAAATTATCATTTCATGCAACCCTTAGGGTTAAAACCTAAGGATTACAAAAATCACATTTAGGATTTCTAAATTATGTTTTAAAAATGGAAAAATTAAAAAATTTCAAATTATAATTAGGATTCTCTAATTATACTTAGATTTTCTAATTATAATTCAAGTTTGCTGATTAGGATTAATATTTCCTAATTAAAATTGCTAATTTAGTAATTAAATCCATAATTGTACATTAGGGTTTCTAACGGAACAATTAGGCTTTAAAAATTTGAAATTAGGGTTTGCTAATTAATTAAGCTTTACCCTAATTAATATTATAGTTACTAGCACTTGAGCATAATAATTATCCTTTAAGTTCTCAGATTAGGGTTTCAAATTCCCGGAATCTGAAATTAGAGTTTCCAAATCTGGTATTAGGGTTTTCTAATAATCAATTAGGGTTTCAAGTAACTCATTAGGGTTTTCCCTAATAAATTATAATTAATGACGTTTAAACCTTATACATGGCATTTAAATTCCCAAATTAGGGTTTTTAATTTTTGAATTAGGATTTCGAATTCCCGAAACCAAAATTAGGGTTTCAGAACCGGTTTCTAGAGTTTCTTATCCATTGCTAGGGTTTTCTAACTAAATGTTGACATTCTTAATATATACTTAGGGTTTGACAATAATAAAATTTATCTAGTCAAACCTTGACCCTCAACCACATCCTTAACACATAAATGACCATATACACAGAACATATTCACGTATACACTTAATCCTGAATAATTCTCCTAAATCCTTCACAGAATTTTGAAATCCTCAAAATTCCTTCTCTAAAATATCAAACGCATACACTAATTTTATGTCTAGGTTCTAATATTGAATCTTAAATTCATAAATTATGATTTTAATTTTTTTTTTAAATTCTCGGGTTGTCACACCCCTAACGTAGCTAAACGAATGAAAAGTACATAACAGTACTTTTCGTCGTTTTTATTTCGTCCGATTTCTGCACGTTTTTCAAGAAAAACATTTATTGGCTTAATTAACTTTTCACGATATATCATCATCAAATCTTTCGACGGAATGTCCTTTCGACATACCGAACTCTCAAGAAGGCCTAGGTTATTCAAACCCTAACCCTTAGGTTATGTCAGGTGAATAGTGCCTATTTCGTCTTTTTCTTCGGAAATATTTTGTTCCCGAAAATTTTTTATTTTCGTCTTGAAAATTCTTACTCGTTCAGTCTAGATCGTGGCTAGAATCCTCCCGATTAATAATCATCCTAGGTTCTAGAACGATTAATAAACACATAGCACAAAATAGTATTAATAAAAATTCATTTTATTAATAACTAATTCTTTAAATCTTATATTTTGGACAATCCAATTTTCCAGGTTGTCACATTCTTCCCTCCTTATAAAAATTCGGTCCTCGAAATTTCTAAAACCACACCTATACCCGGGTGCCTACAACCTTTAGCAAAGGTTTAATCTCAATTCATCCTTCTCACAAGGATCATCTGTTGACATAATCGTCATAAGTTAAACCTCACGCTTAACTATACCTTCAATCTTTCGGGTCCTCACATTCACCCGTTTTTCACAAAATTTCGTCCTTGAAATTATAGCTTACCTTTCTTCTCAACTTCTCTTCAAAGAAGTTCTTATCTTTCATACATTCCCTTCCCTTCAAAACTTATCAAGAATCATGAAGTGAAAGGAATAAATAGGAATATAAGGATTCCTTTAAAACATTTCATACTTTTGTTGAGGGGTCAAATTGACCATGAACTCTTACTAGGTTTAACAACATTTCACCGTAAACCTTTCTTACATGGTCAGTTTACAATCACAAAGAAGGTAAACTACCTCTTCCATACGTAGGCGATCAACCCATCGTATAACCCCATTTCAGGGTATGTTCACCTTAGACTTAATCATTAGATTCCGCACCAAAACAATTTGGTTCGGCATAACACTTCAAAGAAAGCTTGATTTTCTTTTAATCATGACATACCATTCATCTTAGCCAAATCAAGTAGCTTAGACCATACCAATAAATTGGACATCAACTTGTAACATTCGTCTAGTCAACTCACTTGACATCGACTACTTCTTTAAATTCTTTCCCAATACATCAAAACGTTTTATGACGTCATGATACCGTACTTTTCACAGTACGTTGAGGACTTCGTCAGTTTATGACTTCATCATTATACATCATACCATAGCGGGTAGTTGATCACAAGATCAAATCCAACACTAGGTTTAATTATATTAATAACTCCATCTGTTTACCATCTTTGTATCAAATGCATTGATGATATAAAATTCATTTTGATATTTCAAATCAACTTCTATCTAGCTGCAACAATTAGCATAGACATACAGAGAATAGCTCTTTTAAAATCCATTAGTTCCAAAAGTTGAACCATTTCCTTGCTTTTCAAAATGAACATATCAGCACGATTTCAATAAACTTCGAAATCTGGCATAGCTAGATGACTTGGAATATCCTATTCTCCATCTCCTTCATTATCTTACTTGTGACAATAATTAATCTTCTCTAGCACCTTCAATGCTAAGTCTACTGAAAATAACTCATTTTTAGTCTACACATTCCTATACCTTAGTACAGTCCATCAACTTACCACACATTATGAGTTCAGAAACTTTCCAGAATAATATGAGTTTAAGAACTATCCCAGACAGACCATAGGCGTCCATTCGCTGAGAAGTTCAAAAACATTGTGACACCCCCAAATCCGATACTTCCATTTCCAAAGGATTTGGTGTTCACTGTACAAACATCATCTATCTATCTACCCATAAATAAATGCAAACCATGCAATAGATAGAAATAAATAATAAAATCTCTCCTTAGGGGGGTTACATCAACTACATAATAAATAAATCCTGTGTTACTCTAACCTTAAATCATCTCATGGAAAATATAAACAAATAAGTCTTAAGTAACATCAATTCTAATCATCATTACATAACCACAATAATAAAGCGGTCTTCATTACTTGCTATTCTCGCTTCCTTGCCCTTACTAGTGGAAGGTTAAATCTACTCTTTCGTTCTTAATCGCAATGTTATTATTACGCAAGAGTGAGCACGATTGCCTACAAGTATAACAATATAACAATGAATAATAACATGCAACAGAAATAATAACTTCTGACATAAAGCTCAACTTTTGAATCAAGAATGAATAACAAGAATCAAAAGAAATTTTGAGGGTCATAAGACCTTGAACTATGTCCTAGGTTGTCAAGTGTTTTTACTTGAAACCTTTAATGACCTATAAGACTATGGACTCTTCTTTCTCGCGTACTTAGGGGATCAGCCCTTAGTACCATACTGTGCACAATATCTTAACGCTAAAGCATAAATAATCCCCTATACAGGGTTGTTCATCTCAGTTTGACATTCGAGTCCGCACCAAAGGAAGTTTGGTTTGCATAATTCATCAAGGGGTTCTGAAATTTTAGAACGCTCATAAACTATGGACTAGTCGAATTAATAAGGGTTCGCTAGTCTAACAAGGTTTAACAGTGAACGAATATTTAACTTGAATAACATCTAAAAGGTATACAATAGAATATTTATTGTATAACAACATCATGCTTGAAGATTAATAAACTTTAATATATAAGACAGGCTTGATCAAAAATAATAAGAACTTTCTCAATATCGAAAGATGAATTAATCAACTTATATAACGATAACAAGTAGGGTTAGGAAACTTGCTCAGCGAAAGTTTAGGGTAAAAAACTTGCTCAACGAAAGTTTAGGGTAAGAAACTTGCTCAACGTAAATGTAGAGTTAGAAAACTTGCTCAATGTAACAAGATAAGGTTTAGAAACTTGCCTCGTGCGTAGATTACACGTTAATAAAACTCGTTCTTTGATTTAAATCCTACATATCATTCATGTTCATAACACCAATCAATTATCACGTAATAAACATCAAAAGTTTATTCTTTGTCTAACTCGAGTTCATGACTATACTTAGTCAATTACTACACTTATTGTCAAAAATTAAGACTTCACAAACAATAAGGTAACTATGCATTTGATCATTCAATTCACACGTAATTGTGTTATGGACATGTTAAGAATTTATTTTAACATACCATTATAGGTCTAACAAGTCTTTATATTCATTAGACTAAGTTACCAACACATCTCTATACTTTAACACTTTTAAAACCCATTTTCGATTATTCGCTAAGTGTAGCCATGGCCACTTTTGTCTCGGTATTGGCGCTCGCGACACTGTATATCAATGCTGTGCACAGGCATCGTTGTGGGTCAAGGCCAGTAAGACAGACATTAGTTCTTGAGTCAGCAGGCATGACACTCCGTAATTTGATTCCCGATTAAGTGAAGAACACAGAGTGATACCCATATGTTAGAATTCATATATAATCAATACCCAACGTTTATAAAGTGATTTTAACCCATTAAAACACATAATCACAGAATTAAAGCATGCAAATTGTACTGTTCTTGATGTTCTTGAAGTTTTGAACATAGATCCTAAAATTCAACGCCATAGATTCGTTATAAGACCAAATCCACCCATTCAACTTTCATTTAGTTCGTTTTAGCATGCATAATCATACAAGTGTGTGAATTTTGCAAAATAATTTATATTTGAGATATTAAAAATACGTATAAGGCCATATGGCCATATTACATACTCTGAAATCTTTTACTGTATAATTTCATGAAACTAAAGATATGGAAACCCATATAATATACAAAATATGCCATACAACTCGAATTATTACATATATTCTTATAACAACTGAATTTCCCAAATACAGAGACTCACATAAACTTAAGCCATATTCATGAAAACTTAAAAAGATGTAAAATAGGAATATGGGTTGGAGAGAATTACCCAAAGCGTAGATGAATAAGGATGACAAATTTCTCTCTACTTCAATCACAATACTCACAATCTCTCTCAAAATTTCTCAAACTCTCTCTGAATTCTCTCTGAGCTCTCAACTTAGCATACGTGAAAATAACATAAAACGCTTGAGGCATATAAAAAAAACTGACGTGACGATGGTCAATTACCCAGTCATGGGTAACTGCTATTAACCTCCTATAGGGCCTTGTTTGGCTAGCATAATAGGATTTCAAAACCATTTAATTTAATAAAACATTATCATATAGTTTAAATAATGTCACATTCCTTTATAAAATAAATTAATATCTTATTTAATTTACTTTAAATAAAATATAATGATTTCTCAATAATGCACATAGTCACATAATTAAATTTTCTCATTTAATAATAATATCAATTATTAAATCTCTAATTAATAATTAAATTAATTAAAATACTATCAAGGCTTATTAAATATTTCTTTTAATACAATAAGCTCACATAATCACATACTTGAATAATAAAAATTCTCCACGTTAATTTAGTAAATATAACACATATAATTAAATTAATCTACCACAACTTCATCAATTAATCATTTAATCTAATAATTAATTCATCGAAAAATATTTATTCAATCCAATAAATATTTAAAATTAAATCACAAAGTCTCGGTTGTTGTCACATATTTCCCTCTTAAAAGGATTACGTCCCCGTAATCACAATTCAACAATTCGTCTGTTACATTCTCCCCCCCCCCCCCTTACAAAGATTCTGTCCCCAAAATCGCATATAGCAATCTAAGTAAATAAATTAGGATAATTTTTCATCATATTCTCTTCGAGTTCCTACGTAGCTTCTTCAGCGTTGTGGTTCCTCCAAATTACCTTAACAGAAGGTATTACTTTATTTCTCAGAACTTGTTCTTTACGGTCGACAATTTGAACAGGAATTTCTTCGTAAGACAAGTCTTTGTCAAAATGTAGGGGTTAATATTCAATCACATGCTTGTAATCGGGTTTGTAGGGTCGTAGGACTGAGACATGGAAAACATTGTGGACATTCTCTAGAGATGGGGGTAAGGCTACCTCATAAGCAACTTCTCCGACCCTTCTCAAAACTTCAAAGGGTCCAATAAATCTTGGGCTCAATTTCCCTTTCTTTCCGAATCTGATCTTTCCCTTCCAAGGAGAGACCTTTAAGAACACATAACTACCTGGTTCAAACTCAACATTCTTACGATGTGGATCGGCGTATTTCTTATGTCTGTCTTGGGCTGCTATCAATCTCGCTCGAATCACTTTGACTATCTCTGATGTTTGTTGTACCAATTCTGGTCCTAGTAATTATCTTTCGCCAACTTCATCCAAATATAGTGGAGTTCTGCACTTTCTACCGTATAACGCTTCATAAGGTGGCATTCCAATACTAGTGTGGTAACATTTGTTGTAACCGAACTCTACAAGCGGTAAATGATCATCCCAATTTCCTTTAAAATCCATTATACAAGCTCTTAACATATCTTCCAATGTCTAAATTATTCTTTCATTCTGTCCATCTGTCTGAGGGTGATATGTTGTGGTCATTCGCAACTGTGTACCCATGCACTCTTGTAGACGTTTCCAGAAGTTCGACGTAAAACGCGGATCTCTATCAGAAATAATTGACACCGAAACTATGTGCCTTGAAACAATCCTTTTCACATATAACCTTGCCAACTGATCTAAGTTGAATCTGATTTTGATCGGAAGAAAGTGTGCGGATTTCGTCAATCGGTCAACAATAACCCATACTGCATCGTAGCCTTTCTGAGTCGTCGGTAGACCAACCACGAAATCCATCGTAATATGTTCCCATTTCTATTTTGGAATCTCTAAAGGTTGTAGCAATCCACTCGGTCTCTGATGTTCTGCTTTTACTTTCTGACATGTCAAGCATTTGGCAACACATTCTGCAACCTCTCGTTTTAAATTTGGCCACCAAATATGTTATTGAACATCTTGGTACATCTTGGTGCTACCAGGGTGAATCGAATATCTTGAGTTGTGAGCCTCGCTCAAAATTTCTTCCTTAATCTCTGGTACTGGCGGTACCCAAATTCTGCTCTCAAATCTTAGTAGTCCCTCACTGTCTATTTTGAATCTAGGTTCAGTCCCTTCAGATATCTTCTTCTTCACTTTCTCACATTCTTTGTCCTGAAGTTGAGCCTCCTTAACTTTACCCAGTAAGGTTGTACCAGCTTGCATCTGGAACAGCTTCTCGTCAATCTCCATAGGATACTTCACTTCTAATTCTAGCTTCTCTATTGCTAAAATTAGCTCCTCCTGAGCGGTCAACATCATCAATTTCTCCCGACCTTTTCTACTTAGGGCGTCGGCCACCACATTTGCCTTACCCGGATGGTATAGAATCTCACAATCGTAGTCCTTAATTAACTCCAACCACCTTCTTTGACGCATGTTCAAGTCTTTTTGTGTAAAAATATATTTCAGACTCTTATGATCTGTATATATTTCACACTTCTCCCCATAGAGATAGTGCCTCCAAATTTTTAAAGCAAAAACTACTGCAGCTAACTCCAAGTCATGGGTCGGATACCCCTTCTCATAATCTTTCAGTTGTCGCGACGCATACGCAATGACTCTGCCATTCTGCATAAGCACATAGCCAAGTTCTTTATGCGATGCATCACTATAAACCACAAAATTTCATGTGCTATCCGGAAGAGATAACACAGGTGTTGTACTCAACCTCTTCTTTAATTCTTGAAAGTTTTCCTCACACTTCTCCGTCTAAACGAATTTCGCTGATTTCCTAGTCAAATTCGTCAGCGGAGTTGCGATCTTGGAAAAATCATGAATAAATCTTCTGTAATAACTCGTCAATCCAAGAAAATATCTTACTTCTGATAGCATCTTCGGCTAATCCCAGTTAATCACAGCTTCGACTTTGGAGGGATCCACTGAAACTCCATCTCTATCAATCACATGTCCAAGAAATTGTACTCTTTCAATCCAGAATTCACATTACGAAAACTTAGCATACAACTTCTCTCTTCTCAATGTCTCTAATGTCAACCTCAAATGCTCTTCGTGTTCTTCCTTGGTTTTTGAATATACCAAAATGTCATCTATAAATACTACTACGAATTTGTCCAAAAACTACTTGAACACTACATTCATTAAGCCCATAAATACTACAGGAGCATTCGTTAGACCAAATGACATTACTAGAAAGTTGTAGTGACCGTATCGTGTTTTAAACACTGCCTTCGGTACATCCTCTGGTCTCACCTTCAGTTGATGATAACCACTTCTCAAATCTATCTTCGAAAAATATTTTGCTCCCTTTAACTAATCGAACAAGTCGTCGATTCGCGGTAATGGATACCTATTCTAAATCGTGACCTTATTCAGTTCTTTGTAGTCTATGCAGAGTCGCATTGTTCCATCATTCTTCTTCATAAATAAAACCGGCGCTCCCCAAGGTGATATGCTTGGTTGAATATACTTTTTGTCCAGTAATTCATGTAGTTGGACCATCAGTTGTTTCATCTCTACCGGTGCCATTCGGTACGGTGCCTTCGATATTGGGGCCGTTCCTGGAGCCAAATCGATAACGAATTCAACTGCTCTATCTGGAGGAAGTCCCGAAAAATCATTCGTAAATACGTCTGTGAAATCTCTCACTAGTGGAATCTCATCAATTTTCGGATTCTCTTTACGACTATCGACTATGTAAGCTAGATATCCTACACAGCCTTGCCTTAACAATCTTTCCGCTCAGATCATCGCCGACAACAAGCTTGTCTAGGTGACTTGCTACCATAAAACACAACCTTTGACGGAGTCATAAGGTTAATACGTTTCTTCTGGCAGTCAATTACCGCACCATAACTGGATAACCAGTCCATACCCAAAATAACATCGAATTCTCAGAGTCGGATAGGGATAAGATCTATGTTCATGATATTACCCTTAATATCTACTCTACAGTTCTTGTGCACATACTTAACAGGGATAATTTCTCTATTCGCAATTTCTATGTTCATGGGGTATTCTAACTCGTCCTTAAGCAATTCTAAGTTCTTAGCAAAGTCATCGGATATAAATGAATAAGTAACACCCGAATCAAATAATACATACGCATTAACTTTATTGATCGGAATGATACCTGACACCACATCGCGAGACTGCACCGCATCTTACCTTTGTCGTATTGTTGAACGCTCTGGGCCGTTTTGCCGATCGATTGGTTGCGGTTGGTGCGGCGATTGTCAGAGTGTTTCCACCAGTATTTCCTCTATTTCCTCCTGAACTCGTCCCTCCTGATCCCTTCTTAGGACAATCTCTTGCAAGATGGTCCTTTGAGCCATATGTGAAGCAGGCACCCTTCTTTTGGTTCGGACAGTTTGGTGTTATGCGGCCTTTCTGTCCACAATTGTAGCACACTCGCTTCCCTTTCATGAAAACTCCCAAGTGAGTTTTTTCGCAAGTTGAGCATGCTTCGATCTTCTTCTTCTGCCCTCCTTGTTGACTTCCAACCGACGTATTTTTAGACCACTTCCTCTTCTGATTGTGATTACCCCCAGTGCTACTCCCACCAGTCTTGTTATTACCTTCCTTCTCACTCTTCATCTTCTTCTGCTCCTGATTGTACTTAGTTACCGCATCGCTTCCATCTTCAGCAAGTATGGCCTTCTCTAACACTCCAGCAAAAGTGTTTAATTGGAACATTGACACTTTACTATACAACCAGGGCTTCAGTCCCTGCTCAAATCATCTCGCCTTACTCTCATCGGTATGTACTTGGTACGTGGCGAACCTAGCCAACTCATTAAACCTTGCCGCATAATCAGCTACTGACATTCCCTTGTTTTAACTCTAGAAACTGAACCTCCATCTGATTTTGTAAACTAGCCGGGAAATACATCTCGAAAAACATCTCTTTGAATCTCTCCCAGGATATTACACCTTCACCTCCTCTCACTTTGTTTGCCTGCCACCAATAGCTGGCTTCAGACTTCAGCATAAACGTTGCATAAGCAGTCTTCTGATCTTCCCTTATCCTAGCAACATCGAACACCTTCTCCATCTCCATTATCCAGGTCTGAGCTTCGATTGGGTTTATGGAACCCTTAAACTCTGGCGGTCCCACCGCCTTGAAGTCCTTAAACAAAGTATTTGGTGGAGCTTGGGGTTGATTATTAAGTTCTCCAGCTAAAAGGTTTACCAATTGCTGAACGGAGTTAGCATTGACGTCGTTGTTATTGTTTGTTGACCCTTCCTGGGCTTGCTGACGATTTTGTCTTCTAGGCGGCATATTTCTATTAACAATATATGCTTATTAGATCATTACTCATTCTCTAAAACATTTAAGACTTAACTAAACATTTAATCATAACTTACTTAACACATTACTTCAAATAAACTTTGACATTTCATTTAATTCAAAAGTCTTTACATAAAAAGATAGCATCATTGCTATTTACATCAACTATCCCGAGATAAGGAATCTACAGGATTTAAAACATCACAATATTCCTTTGTTTATAAACACATCAGAATTTACATCATTAACTATCAAATAGTTTTCACATAATTAAACTAATACTATCACTGCCTATTAAGACGTTGGATAGCCTTGCCACGTTCTTCTTCCATAATACGAGACATCGTTCTACGATCAAGCATGTATGATGGTAGACCTTCAAACTGAATTGGGTATTTCATAACTCGATCATGGGTCGTATCCATTGTATTATGAAATGTAGAGTACGTCTCCCTAAGCTTTGCCTTCTTTACACGGCAATCATTTTCTGCGAGATCAGCATGACGCGATTCTCGTACCCAGACCTCCTCTGCTATGGCAAGCCTCTCTGAGCTCTCCTTCAGATCCTTCTTTAAATTCTCTATTTCTGCGGACTTATCCTCGGTCTGACCCTTCTCATGAACCAGATCCCACTCCACATTTTCTAAACGTGTGTGAAGAGTCACAACCTCTCTATCCCTCTGCTCAATAGTAATCTGCTGACTAACCGCCTGCTCAGTCAGATCCCGCATAGTATCCTACAACTCTACGTTACGATCATAGAGTGCATCATACATCTCTGCATCAATGGAGTTCGGTGAGAACTCCTCTTCTTCCTCTTCTTCTTCCTCCTCCTCAGGATCCTCCTCTGGATCAGTCTCCGACTCATGCTCCTCACCAGCAACAATGATCAACGGAGATGGCTCTCTCTATACAAGCTGTTCCCTGACGACATGAATGTCTCGGGGCTCCTCCTCTATAGGTAATCGGGGTTCCTCCTCCCCAGCTTGACTAACTCCTCCAACATCCGACATCCTGACAACAAAATTTTAAGTTTTAGTTATTAATCCATGCTAGCGTACACATAGATTAACACATAAGCACATAAAGTCTTTTATTATCTTCAATGAATTTAGAAATTCATTTCCTAGAACTCGATAAGAGTTTACCACCACTATGTTCTCGATTTCCTACAAGGTTGTTCCCCACACCTAAGGCTACTACCTAAGGCTGTTCCCCACACCTAAGGTTCATAACCTTACGGCTTTGATACCAACCTGTGACACCCCCAAATCCGGTACTTCCATTTCCACAGGATTTGGTGTTCACTATACAAACATCATCTATCTATCTACCCATAAATAAATACAAACCATGCAATAGATAGAAATAAATAATAAAATCTCTCCCCTTAGGGGGTTACATCAACTACATAATAAATAAATCCCAAGTTACTCTAACATTTAATCATCTGTGCGGAAAATATAAACAAATAAGTCTTAAGTAACATCAATTCTAATCATCATTACAAAACCACAATAATAAAGCAGTCTTCATTACTTGCTATTCTTGCCCTTGCCCTTACTAGTGGAAGGTTCGTCTACTCTTTCGTTCTTAACTACAATGTTATTATTACGCAAGAGTGAGCACGGTTGCCCACAAGTATAACAATATAACAATGAATAATAACATGCGAGAGAAATAATAACTTCTGATATAAAGCTCAACTTTTGAATCAAGAATGAATAACAAGAATCAAAAGAAATTCTGAGGGTCATAAGACCTTGAACTATGTCCTAGGTTGTCAAGTGTTTTTACTTGAAACCTTTAACAGTCATAAGACTATGGACTCTTCTTCTCGTACTTAGGGGGATCATCCCTTAGTACCATAACGTGCACAGTATCTTAACGTTAAAGCCTAAATAATCCCCTATACAGTGTTGTTCATCTCAGTTTGACATTCGAGTCCGCACCAAAGGAAGTTTGGTTTGGATAATTCATCAAGGGGTTCTAAAATTTTAGAACGCTCATAAACTATAGACTAGTCGAATCAATAAGGGTTCGCTAGTCTAACAAGGTTTAACAGTGAACGAATATTTAACTTGAATAACATCTAAAAGGTATACATTAGAATAATTATTGTATAACAACATCATGCTTGAAGATTAATAAACTTTAATATATAAGTCAGGCTTGATCAACAATAATAAGAACTTGCTCAATATCGAAAGATGAATTAATCAACTTATATAACGATAACAAGTAGGGTTAGGAAACTTGCTCAACAAAAGTTTAGGGTAAGAAACTTGCTCAACGAAAGTTTAGGGTAAGAAACTTGCTCAACGTAAATGTAGAGTTAGAAAACTTGCTCAATGTAACAAGATAAGGTTTAGAAACTTGCCTCGTGCGTAGATTACACGTTAATAAAACTCATTCTTTGATTTAAATCCTACATATCATTCATGTTCACAACACCAATCAATTATCACGTAATAAACATCACAAGTTTATTCTTTGTCTAACTCGAGTTCATGACTATACTTAGTCAATTACTACACTTATTGTCAAAAATTAAGACTTCATAAACAATATGGTAACTATGCATTTGATCATTCAGTTCACACGTAATTGTGTTATGGACATGTTAAGAATTTATTTTAACATCTCATTATAGGACTAACAAGTCTTTATATTCATTAGACTAAGTTACCAACACATCTCTATACTTGAACACTTTTAAAAACCCATTTCTGACCATTCTGCTAAGTGGCTCTGCGGCGCCACTTTTGTACTGGGTATTGGCATTGCTGGCGGCCAAGTGTGTGGCTGGGCGCTGTGGGCATCACTTCTTTGGGGTAAGGCATTTACATGGGACATCGATTCGAGTTGGCGCACATTGACACTCGTAATTTGATTTCGATTCGCGAAGAACACAGAGTTCGGCGAATTAAACACTACATGATTACTAATTCCCCAAATTAAACATACCCACATGTTAGAATTCATATATAATCAATACCCAACGTTTATAGAGTGATTTTAACCCATTAAAACACATAATCACATAATTAAAGCATGTAAATTGTACTGTTCTTGAAGTTTTGAACATAAATCCTAAAATTCAACACCATAGATTCGTTATAAGACCAAATCCACCCATTCAACTTTCATTTAGTTCCTTTTAGCATGCATAATCATACAAGTGTGTGAATTTTGCAAAATAATTTATGTTTGACATATTAAAAATACGTATAAGGCCATATGGCCATATTACATACTCTGAAATCTTTTACTGTATAATTTCATGAAACTGAAGATATGGAAACTGTAACGCCCCGGAAAATCGAATATTTTGTAATTATTTTTAATAATGAATAAAATAATATTATTTATTATTATTGCGTGTTGAGAAGATGAAGGTCGTTCTATAACCTAGAAACGTCAGACCGTCGTAGTATTTTAACTACGTGGAAGAATTAAAGTGTTTGAATTTCTAAAACGAAAATAAAAGTTTTCCGAGAAATTTTCTGAAAAACACTATTCATCGATTTCTGCTCAGGAACTATTTTTGAACTTCCGAGAAATACGTAACGTTATAATATCGAGGTGAGATTGATTATGTAATAATAACCTAAGTATGGAAAACATAATATTTCGCATGCGGACTTAATTTGGGAACGTTAGGTTATTAAGCGTTAAAGGAAGAGAGTTGTGATTATATAATGTGTATACATTATAAGAAAGTAAAGAATGTAAGTATAATACTATGTATTGTACTATTATGTACGAAGAATGAGATAACGTATATTGTGAATTAATATACGAGTAAGTATATGAAGATTATGCGTGGGGTATAAAGGTTAAGTTAAATAATTTAAGGTAATGGACTTGTAGGATTGATAGTCTAATATAGAAGTCCAAGGTATGTGATCATCAAGCCCAAGTGTTTGATTATCATAAGCCCAAACTGTTGTAGCATGAGCCCATTAAGAGAGAAGCTAGATTAATTATCAAAGCCCAATGATTTAGCCATGATCCATGGAGCGATCCAAGTGTAAGTGGGTAGACTTGATGGGCAAGGTTAATGTGTGGTGACCAAGTGATGTGATGAGCAAGTGTTGTGGCTAGGAAGTTTACTTAGTGGCTACATAATGAATAGTAAGGAGGTGGAGTATGAGGAGGTGGAAATAAGGAGGTGGGATGTATTAATGACCATTCTACCCTAGCTTTTGATAGCCTATAAATACCAAGCTCATTTCAATTTTGTTGGTTGTTATTTCATCCAATTTTCCTCTCAATATAAAGCTACTTATTGGTTAGGAAGAATAAGCCACTTAAGCACTTATAAGCCACTTCAACCTTTGCTAGTTTTCCAAAGTGAATTGAAGTCTTAGTCTTCAAGGGTAAGACTCATCTCTTTTATCTACATCTCTTCTATGATAGGATTGATAGAGAAGGGGGATGGTTTGATAATAACATGTAATAAGTTATTAAGTAATGAACTTAAGTCGAATAAGTTGAATAAGAAACTCGAACATTAATAAGTTGTTAGAACCATGAAGAACGTATCATGTGTTGCCATATGATGATTAGTATGTTGAATTTAGCATGAAAACATTGATTAGTGGACTTAAGTTGCTAATAAGCCTTGTGCATGGAGATTTCTAGTTCATAAGTTAAATAAGTTAATGACTTATGGAAATAAGGTAAAACCTATTTTGATTATAAGTTGGTGTAGTAAATAACTTGTAATGATCATATGTTAATTAAAATCCATTAAGAACGTTTAGTAATGTAGCTTTGCCGGAATTCACACGATTCGACGATTATCGTCGAATTCGTGAAATTCTCGGAATGGAAGTCGTATTTTGTGTTTGAAGTTGAAAACATTGGTTTTTGATGGAGACAAGTCATACTGGTCATTATAGAGTTACGGACTTGAAAATGACAGAATTCTGACTTAGAACGAAGAAACGAGCGTTGAACGTTCACGAACGTTTATCGTTTTCGATAAAAATGAACTCATAGGTGAAATTTTAGCAAACAAAGTCAAATAGATAAAATTCTTGGATGAACGCATAGATTATGAAATTTGTGGACCGTAGGCTTTTGAACGGACCAATTCAGACTTAAAACGAAGAAGTTATGCTTCCGGGAAGTTCGTAAAAATTTTTAAAACTGCAAAATTTTCTAAGGCACGAGTCCAGCATGTGATGCGACTCTAAGCCTGGAATGGCCACACCACAGCATGAGGCCGAGATCGGTGTAATCGCTAACTCGCTACCGTAGTACGAGTCATTAAGGCAATACTTGCACATTGCATGGCGCCAGTCAAGAAAAATGATGGTGAAGAATGACTTCATGTGTGTAGGAAAGGAACTTATTAGTAATGAATTAAGATGTAATCATAACATGGTTAAGACATTGTAAGGTACTTGTAAGACACTAATGCATGTTGATTAAGAGTTAATAATCAATCGAAGATTAGCGGAATGTGAATGACGTAATGAAAGCCGAAAACCCTAAATAACGAATCTAAGTTAGGATTTATATTGAGATGAAGGGTAAGATATAATAGTAATCATACTTAATGGTGAATGACCTAATGTGGTACGTTATGTAATTATGTATTGTAGAATCATAAAGACTTAAAGTACTGTATGGGTATTAATCAGTAATCAGATGCTAAAGGCAAGTATTCTAACCCTTGTTCCGATTCGATGCCCGACAAGTCGCGGTAATTCATGTATTCTTTCGCATGAAGTTTTTAACGATGAAGTCTAAAGCCAATTCTTTCGGCTAGACTTATATTATTAATCTATCAAGCATGATTAATGTTACCAAGTTATATTGGCATGGTTTTCAATCGATGACCAAGTATGCTAAAATGTTTTTGTCGTTTAACGATAGGCGCGTGAGGTTGCCACAACTTAAACGTACACACGTTTAATGAATGTAGTGTTGATCAACATAGAGTACTATGAGCTAATCACTCAGAAGTGCTCGTAAGCTATGACGGACTTACGAACTTAGTGTCGGGTTGTCCTTTTCAAAAGAACTTATGATATGCTCATAGACTTGAGCCATAATTGTTATTCTACTGAGTATGGTTGTGTAAAACGTTTTGAAGGAAAAGAAGTGCTATTTTTAATTATCGATAGTACTTCGTAACTATTTTTCAGTTATTAAAGATATATGAGTTCTATGTTTCAAGCATGTTGTTTATTAGAATTGTAGTACTTGCTGAGCTAGTCATGCTCACTCTTGCTTGAACCATATGAACACGTACCAAGATCGATCAATGAATAGAATGCTCAGCAAGGACAAGGGCAAAAGTAAGACGAACCCGTAGCATACTTATGTAATAGTATAGGATGAATGTTTGTATTATATTGATATTATGACAAGAACAATTGAAAGGGTTACAAAGAACTTGGGGAATGTAATATTATTTTGGAAATATATAGAGGTTATATTAGTCCTTTTGAGACTATTCAATGGAATGTGTGAATGAATGGTAGTACTGTGTAGCACCATCTGTCGGGTTGGAACAGACCCGGATTTGGGGGCGTCACAAAAACCCATATAATATATAAAATATGCATACAACTCGAATTATTACATATATTCTTATAACAACTGAATTTCCCAAACACAGAGACTCACAGAAACATAAGCCATATTCATGAAAACTTAAAAATACGTAAAATAGGAATTTGGGTTAGAGAGAATTACCCAAAGCGTAGATGAATAAGGATGACAAATTTCTCTCTACTTCAATCACAGTACTCACAATCTCTCTCAAAATTTCTCAAACTCTCTCTGAATTCTCTCTGAGCTCTCAACTTAGCATACATGAAAATAACATAATACGCTTGAGGCGTATAAAAAAAACTGACGTGATGATGGTCAGTTACCCAGTCATGGGTAACTGCTATTAACCTCCCTTAGGGCCTTGTTTGGCTAGCATAATAGGATTTCAAAACCATTTAATTTAATAAAACATTATCATATAGTTTAAATAATGTCACACTCCTTTATAAAATAAATCAATATCTTATTTAATTTACTTTAAATAAAATATAATGATTTCTCAATAATGCATATAGTCACATAATTAAATTTTTTCATTTAATAATAATATCAATTATTAAATCTCTAATTAATAATTAAATTAATTAAAATACTATCAAGCTTATTAAATATTTTTTTTTAATACAATAAGCTCACATAATCACATACTTGAATAATAAAATTCTCCACATTAATTTAATAAATATAACACATATAATTAAATTAATCTACCACAACTTCATCAATTAATCATTTAATCTAATAATTAATTCATCAAAAAATATTTATTCAATCCAATAAATATTTAAAATTAAATCACAAAGTCTCGGTTGTCACAAACATACCATATGATTATGAGTCACGAACTTACCATAAGTATGAGTTTCAAGAACTCGCACCTTATCTTATCGTTCTCTACCTACCAAGTATATACATGAGAAAAGATTCACCTTCTCATCATATACATCTTGATAGCGCGACCAATTTCAATGATTATCACTGTAATAAATTGAGTGGTTGTTACACCAAGCACAAACCTCAGCTCATACAAAGGTTCATACAACTCAGCTATCACATGAGTCCTCAATTGAAATCTTACAACTTCTAACTTTCTCTTTACTTAATACGAATTTTCTTTAATTCAGGTATGTTATCCTTTACAACTCAATCTCGAGTTCTTCTTCCCGCACTACTTCAGTAGTACCATTCATTCATAGCATTAGCTATGAATCATTCATCGCTTAATGTTTCAAATACATTATTACGATTTACTATGATCACGTGGTGATCTTCTTCCTTAATCGTTTAAGTTAACGATCTTCGTATCCTTCTCTCTATGATTATACCCTTAGGTACTCATACCTAAGGTTTATAACCTATCAGCTCTGATACCAATCTGTAACGCCCCAAAATCCGGTCTATTTTCACATCTGAATTTTGTACGTCACGATCCCATCTTCTTCCAAACATAAATCATTATATAGCTAAATATAACAACATACATTCTCAAATCCCAGGTTCAAAAACCTTATAACCTCTTTCATTACAAATAATGATAATTACATTATTCTTTACATCTTGCACGAGTGACTTTTATTCGCCACGAAGGATACATAATCATTCATTAAACTATTCAATAGTTTAATTCTATCATTCTATATTACAAGTCTTCACCTGATCTTCACGCACATTCATATAATGAATGTCACTTGTTCTGGATACCGATCAGCTTGATCTTTATGGCATCCTTAAGTTCTTCTAACATCGTTCGCTGAAAATGTTTTTATTTAAAGCAAGTGTAAGCATTCAATTGCCCAACACATTATAGCAGTTAAACAAATAACTTCAAGAATTAAAAGATTCTTTTAAGACTTCAATAACCAAACAAAGATTATGAAGTAGCTTGAATAATAGGAATAATCTCGATTCCTATCATTTTAAAACATTAGTCACATTTACTCTAAAATACGTTCATTCTCTACTCTCTTTTATACACATTCTGTCTGGCTAGAATTAATAGCACATACTTAACAATAACGGTTCATGTATAAACAGAACATTCTCATATTGAACAGTTCAATCATAGAACAGTTCATCTCACAGAAACACCGAAGTGTTCAAATTGTGGCACAAGGCCTCTACGTTCTACCACCTTGTACAAATATCACACATTCGCACATAGACACAACTTCTCAATTTCAACATCTTAGAAGTTTTAGAAACTACCATTCATTTAAAATATGAATGAAGTTAAGAAACATGCCTTACACACAGCTACAGCTTATAGTTTACGTTGAACTGTGCATTCCAATTCCTATGTAGCACATAAGGAAATAACACATACACTAATTAGTCATATACTTGACTTTACGTATTGGTTTACTTAACTTTACTTCTTAGGGTTCAAGTTCTTACAAACTAAGTTTATGTGACCAAATTCCTTTACCGGTTAACGGCTTCATGACATACGGAGATGTCTTACTCAATATGTTCATCATCTTTGATGATTTACATTCTTATCTTCTTCTTATAACTCTCCTAGGACTCAGCACACATCGTGTCTCTACTAGTAGTCCATATGGTAGTCTGAGTGGTTTCCCACAAACAACCAATAAAAAAATTCCCGTCTCATCTACACTCCCCACAACAGTGAGTTAGATTGGTTGCCAGTTTTGTATATACCTTTGCTCTCTGAAGGAATTGTTTAGCTCAGCTCCCATATGTCACCCATCAAATGTTACAATTGTACTACTACCTAACTTATCTTATCTTATCCAAAGTATTAAACTATAATGTTCGTTAAGTTAAATTCTTATTCCTTATGGCTTTCTGGAAACTAAATGTCATACCTCAGAATTTAATCATCATCGTCTAAGTCATATAGTCTTTTGTATACTCGGGAAGATCATTCCATATTCATTCTACGAATTTATAGTGTTAAGCATTTTACGTTACCTTATTCTTATCTTACAACGTCTGGTTCATTCCACAGGGAACGTCATCCAAGTTATAAACATTAACTCGGCTTCTTTTACGTTATACGTACTTATCTTTAATTCAGCTTCTTCACCTCTCACAGCTTTAATCATTGATCTTCATTATCCTACGATCAAACCATACATGGGGTGTAGGTTTTACCCGTTTAATATTCGTGTACACTTAACCTTTACGCGGTTAAAGTGTTCAACGCTTACATTTCATTCTAACATTCTCCTCTGACTCACATTCGGCTTTCGTTAATCTTATTACCGTTTGCTACAGCTTTCTTGATAATTCATATCTTACTTACTACCTTCGTCAACGTCTAAGTCATACAACTAATGTATACTTAGAATGTTCGCTCTACGTGAATACGATTCACGAGGATCGTTTACGTATTCAACGTTTACGTTGTTCCTCTTTTAATCTTTCATTCAACCTTTAACTAAGGTTTTAATCGCTTTCATTCATTACTATCACCTGAACCCCATGTTCAATATTCTTTCTTAATGTCAAAGCCATGTGGTTCGTTGTATGCTAAGACCGATCATTCATCGCAACAACATTGCGTTCACATCATCTATACGCTTTACATTCATCTCTCATTACCCCGTCATAACATCGAAATGTTATACATTACTATCAATACTCAACGTCTAAGGAATCACCATTATAGCAATCCCTCACGTTCATTTATCGTGACTACGGTCCCCGGATATCGGTTCCATAACCCGCGTTCACATTCTTTGTCTTTTACTATCGTTTAATCTTTTCGTTCAACCTTCATTAAAGGTTTAGTACACTTGATTAAGTGTTCAATTAGTTGAACTACATGTTCATATTTCTTTTTTGCACATCCCCCAGTTATTGAGCAGTTAAAAGCTCATCATTGTGCCTTTGTCTTGCCGCACGTGGCACGCATTTCCTTCTTCCTTTACCTCACTTTGCGGTGCCACTCTGCGTTGTCAAATCACTGAGGTTTGGTCAAGGGCGCCACTCTCTTCTCTATTTCTCGCGTCGCGACGCCATTCAGTAATAGCTGATGGCTCGGGCCTCATACCGCAAGATGTCAGCTCCCGAGGCTTGATCAAGGCTATGACGCCGAGCACAAAACCTAGAAAATTTTTCTAAGTCTTAGAAATTGCTTAAGACGTTTACTTCCTGATTCCATAACTTATTCGTAATAACTCGGAACAAGGTCATTCCAAAGCCATTCTCTTCCTTAACTTATGTACTTCGATTACGTATGGACAGAACTTAACATGCCATTCAATTGGCTTAATCTTCTCTCTTCGCTCGTTTTACGTTTTTAACGTTCTTCATTCGTTCGTACGTAATTCGGTCATCCAAACTCGGAACTCGTTCATTCTTAAGTCCACGACTCACGTTTTATACGTTCTCTTACAATCTTATGAAACCCTACACGTTTGGGTTTATTTACATACTTTCTATTTCTCGTTCATCTTTTACGAATTTTTGCCATAACTTTGTTATAGCTCAGTTTTAATCCGTTCTTCATGAACGTTTCTAACGTTCCTAACCAAGAAATAAGCATCTAACTTATACGCGATGGTTTTAAACTTGTCCATCAACAACAATTACACTACGATGGTTTTAAATTTGTCCACCAACAATGTTCTTCGCGTTCTTCGCGTGTTCTTCGCGTTCTTCGTTAGTTCTTCATTTTTAATCGATATTTTGATTACGATTTTACTTTTTCTTGGAATTTGATGTTATAGAACACCATTCCTTACTTATTTCTATGAATCGTTCATATAATCCACTCGGATCGTTCTAATTCATTACGAATCGTACACTTCCTTAAGAAATTTATAAACTAAATTTCTACTTTCTTATTTCTTCTTTTC